>JAJJWW010017173.1:0-58119 GCA_023531295.1 Papaver armeniacum
TGGCATGTGCCAATGGCACGTGCGGCCAGGTTGACCTAGTTGCAAGTCTTGCAAACCTAGGGCGCTATGTTTTGGCGTGGGCCAAAGGCATAGCGACTTCGGAAATATGGCTTGCAGGCACGTGTTGGCATGTGCCAATGGCACGTGCGCCATGTTGACCTAGTTGCAAGTCTTGCAAACCTAGGGCGCTATATTGGGCGTGGGCCAAAGGCATAGCGGCTTGGAAATATGGCTTGCGACACGTGTTGGCATGTGCCAATGGCGCGTGCGTCCATGTTGACCTGAGTTGCAAGTCTTGCAAACCTAGGGCGCTATGTTTGGCGTGGGCCAAAGGCATAGCGGCTCGGAAATATGGCGTTGTTGCCATGGTGCGCAGGGTGCGGCTTGGTTTGGCATGGTTGCCATGGTGCGCGATCTGCCCGGCTTGGTTTGGCATGGTTGCCATGGGAGTGCGCAAAGATGCGGCTTGGTTTGGCATGGTTTCCATGGTGCGCAGAGTGCGGCTTGGTTTGGCATGGTTGCCATGGTGCGCGAAGATGCGGCTTGGTTTGGCATGGTTGCCATGGTGCGCAGGGTGCGGCTTGGTTTGGCATGGTTTGCCATGGTGCGCGAGTGCGGCTTGGTTTGGCATGGTTGCCATGGTGCGCAAAGATGCGGCTTGGTTTGGCATGGTTGCCATGGCGCGCAGAGTGCGGCTTAGTTTGGCATGGTTGCCATGGTGCCAGTGATGCGGCTTGGTTTGGCATGGTTGCCATGGTGCGCAGTATGCGGTTTGGTTTGGCATGGTTGCCATGGCGCAGAGTGCGTTTTGGTTTGGCATGGTTGCCATGGTGCGCAAAGATGCGGCTTGGTTTGGCATGGTTGCCATGGTGCGCAGATATGCGGCTTGGTTTGGCATGGTTGCCATGGTGCAAGATATGCGGCTTGGTTTGGCATGGTTGCCATGGTGCGCAGAGTGCGGCTTGGTTTTGGCATGGTTGCCATGGTGCTAAAGATATGCGACTTGGTTTTGGAATTAGGTTCCGTGGTTGAAAACCCTATAAAGGTATTTTGAAAAAATACCCTTATTAATTATTTACACTGAGTTAAAAGCTCTTAGTTAATGTGTTGCGGGTAACACTAGGTCATGGGGTTTTATGATTTTACCCCTTGTCTAAAATCCACCATCAACATTAAGTCCCCGCTTAGCTCGGAGCAGGGGCTTTGTTGCGAGGTAAGCATAAGATGGTGACAAACTATTAACAACAAACCGTAAAGAAAATTTAAGGAGGCTTGTCTGACCTTTTATAAATAGGATTTCGAATCTTTGCCTCTGGTAGTTTTGCACAAATCGGAGGTGGCACAATTGGTGGGCCCAGGTGCGGCAGGCGACGTTGGGGAAGTTGGCGCAATTGGTGGGGCCGGTCTAATCTTGGAAACCATGCTTGCAGGCGTGTCTTGGGCGACCATTGGGAGGTTGGTCTAATCTTGGAAACCATGCTTGGGGCGTGACTTGGGCGACCATTGGGAGGTCTGGCCTAATCTTGGAAACCATGCTTGCCGGCGTGACTTGGGCGACCATTGGGAGGTCGGTCTAATCTTGGAAACATGCTTGCAGGCGTGACATGGGCGGCATTGGGAAGTCGTTCTAATCTTGGAAACCATGCTTGCAAGGCGTGACTTGGGAGGCATTGGGAAGTCGCACCCTTTGTGGGCCCGCTTCTACACCGTGATTTTGGTGAAAGGGAATCCTTCCCTATTTCAAAGTCTTTCACGCCTATATATGTATATATATATATAAAGCCCTTTCTCCCCATACTCGCGCTTTATTCTTTCCTCTTTTCATACTAGCGGTAAAGAGAAACCAGCTTCCAGTGTCTTCGAGTACTCTTCTTTTTTTTTTTTTTTATATAGGTATACACCTTAAAAGTAGGCGCTTCCACAATCCTTGCATATGATTCCTTGGCGTGCCTCTTGTAGAAAATATAGTACGTATGCAAACAAGGGAATACCGCATATATATTGTTTGAACCCGTGGGAAATATTGCATATATGAATTTTTGGTCCTGAAAGAAATATTTGAACCCCGAAGAAAAATCTTTGTGTATTTTGAACCCGTAGAGGATGCTATGTATATAAGGAACCCGAAGAACGACATCGTAGGCGTATTTGAGCCCGTACGAAACACTACATGTGTATTTCGATCCCGTAGAGAATCATGTATGAATCCCGAAGAAGAATACTGTGTATATGCTTCATATGACTTCGAACCCGCAGGAAGTATTGTATATATGATTTTTTGCCTCTTGAAAGAAGTACCATGCGTGATTTTTGAACCAATAGAAAAATGCTCCATATATATTTTTGAAAACCGAAGAAGGATACTATAGACACACTTGTACCCGTATAGAATGCCGGGTATATAGTCTCGAACCCGAAGAAAATACTGCGTATATAGTCTTGAACTCGAATAAAATACGTCCTCCTTCCTCTTTCTCTTTTTTTTTTTTTTTTTTTTTTTTTTTTTTTGTTGGGTATGATTATGTGTCAGAGAAATAACTTCGCCTTTCTCCGTTTGTTTTGTGCGAGATATCTTATTACCAAATTTTTGTGAAGGAATTCGATAAAATGTTTTGAAACAAATTTCACTTCGTCGAAGGATGCTCATAATTCCAAGACGAACATAGATGATGAATTCTTCACTAGAGCCCTTGCCCCTGCTCGGAAGAATCACCCAGGTTTCGTGCCAATTTTGCAAACCGGTGGTGAGGATGATAGGAAGACACGTTCGGTTCGCCCAGAGAGCACCATTCGGTTCTGTCTTCATAAAGGGGTACATTCATCTTCCAACATTGACTTCAGGATGTGTCAAAGTCCATTGCGTTGTTTTTGTGGATGGGTTGAGTTCATGGTGAGCAAGGAGCATATAAATACCAACTTGACTCGAGCGCAGGTCATTGATCTTTGTCAAGACCTCAGTAAATCTCCAGATTAGGAAGGACATCCCAGGCTTGGTTGCTTTCATCTCCATATGGTGTTCGGACACCCATACAATCATATGTAGATGGGGTGAGATAACTTTCTCCTTGGAGAGTGTGGCTCTCTTGCTGAATCTTCCAGTAACTGGAAATCTTAGAATCCAATTATCTGAAAGCGAGGTGAAGATGCGGGATGACCTGGCCTCTAAGTTGGGGAATTTCGCTCGGAAAGACTCCATTGCGAAGTCGAAGGACTCTGCCCGGAAAGAGGATGAAAGGTGCCCTTACAGTTGGTGGATATCTCAATGGTTTCCGGACGAGTTGGAGCCTGAACAGAAAAGCAGTGATCTTCATGTCGCAGCATTTTTGGCTCTCTGGTTGTCTAGAGACATTTTTGATGACGGTTCTGGCAAGAAGGGAATAAGACCAGAGTTGTTGGCGATTGCTGTGAAGTTGGCAAAGGGTGAAGTTCTTCCCATTGGCAAGCTGTTCCTTGGTTCCCTGTATGTGCATCTGGATCACCTAGTTGCGAACATGCGAGTTTCGAACGGTTTCATGAAAGTGGATTCATATGTGCACGTTGCTTTTCTGCAAGTCTGGCTATGGGAGCACTTTGAGAAGTATGCTCCGAAACCGTTGCCTTCGCTTCCCGTGAGTTGGGGTGGCTCCCGAATTCTTCGATGGGTGAACAGGCGTCAAAGGGTTGGCGTGAGCTTGGCTAGTTTTCTTGATAAGTTGCATGAAATCAATTTCCGTCCATGGGGTTCGGTCCATAAGTCAGTGACTCAAATTGACACTTTTGCTTCTGCTCCTCTCATGTCTTTGTCTTCTGATGACGATTTGAGCGTTGGTGAAAACCTGTTCATCCAAAGATGCTTGCCCGGTTATATGCCGTCTTTCTTCGTGGGGTCTTTCTAGATAGCTGCTTACAATATTGACCGTGCTGCTCGTCACATGGGTTTCGATCAAGGGGTGCCTCTTGTTTACCGGCCGGTGATCCCTAAGGATTCATTGCGTGTCGCCCTTGACGCCAGTGCCCTTAAGCCGGGTATCCGTCTTTCCTTCTTTCAAATGGGAAGCGTAACTTCGACGACCTTCGGCTATAACGAGTTTTGGTGCGACGAGTTTACTATGATCCGAGATTTTGTGAATAACGTGGTGGAGAACATTCGTTGCAAACCTTCCCCAGCAGTTCTGAAGGAGTATCCAATGTTGAGAGATCCCAAGCGAAAGTTTCCTAGCAATTCGGAAAGCCCCCAGGCCAAGGAACGGAGAACGAAGAACCGTGCTGGCGGGTTCCGGACGGTTTCACAAGATCCTCCCACGGGTCTTGTGTCTTTCAGTTCTTCCAATAACCAGGTATGCGTCGCCTCTTCATTGGTTTGTCTCAAAACACGCGAATTTCGGCTGAGAATATGTGTCTTGTTTCCTTCAGGGCTTCGGTAGTGTTAATGCTTTTGCTGCTCTTGCACGTTCCCAGGAGGCGGCAATTTCTTCAAAGAACTCCAGCAGTATTGAGCCTTCTCATAGCGATGATGAGTCGGAGAGAGAAGAGGGTTCAACAAGTGAGAGTGATTCCTCCGGCAGCAGTGGTACTGGTTCTGTTTCGGGAAGTGGTTCGGTGAGTTTCGCGCTTCTTTTCTTTCTTCTTCTTCTTCTGTTTCTTCTTTTGAAAAATGTCTAATTCAAGTTTGCAGGAGGAATCCGGTTCGGAGGACGATTCTGGGGTGGAGTCACACGAAAACTTGCCTTTAGTGACCACCGCCGGTGACTTGGAGATAGGAGTTAGCCCATTGCCGGGCACAGACGTGGTCCAAATGGTGGATGATTCTCTGATGGTTGTTGCCGTAGACATGGAAGAAGACCCTTGCGAGTCGTGGGGCCACTTGCAGGCGCCATTTTTGATCCCCGTACTTGGTTCCTTATCCAGGTCATGTGCTGGTTGGCGGCTTTAGCGTGCGGCTAAGCATGAGGCGTTGTACACTTAACTGGGAGAAGCACGGAAATATGGCTACAACCAAGAAAGTCACTAGTCGATTTTCGTTGGTTAAGCGTGTGGAAGAAGCTTTATCTTCCATCGAGGATATGCGTGAGGTGACTGGTCACACCGTTTCTGAAGACGTTATTGCCGACTGGGAGCACCATCGCGACGTGTGTGTAGAAAAGGAGTTCAACACTTCGTGGTTTGTCGAAGGCCTTGCTGAGATCCAAAAGTTGAAAAATGCAAAGAATCGAAAGCCTTTCCGCCGAGGAGATCGCCCGACAGGAGATGGAACTCGAAAAGCTTTCCAAGATGTTGACTATGAAGAGAGTGGCTCTTGAAGACGCAAAGTTGACTTTCTCCAAGAAGAGCAGACTTCTGTTGGACGATTTTCCTTGAACGTTTCTCTGTTAAACTTTCATTTAGGTTCTTTTTTTTTTTTTTTTTTTGAAAGACATATTGGATGTCTGGTTCAAAACTTGATCTTTGATAGACAGCTGGTAGCTTTTTAGGGTATTGGATTATTTCTGGGATGAATGGTTTTGATAATATGACTCTGATTATGTTTTGGGAAAGAATATTGCTTTTATGAAAGTGTGTGCTAGCAATAGGCACAAGACTCAGTAGTATGACGGTTTTACTAAGAACCTAAAAATAGATTGTATATCTTGCCCAGTCTGAATTTACTCACTTCATAGGTTTTGCGAACACGCCCCTCTCCATGTAAAAGGCGGTTTTGATGGCGGTTTTGCTGGTAGCATCGCCAGGAAGTCCACGATCGCTGGTAGCATCTTCGGCGATTGAGTAATATCATCTTCACCAAGTCCCCAGTTTTCTTGTGTAGTTTTTACAACTAGTAACCGGGTCGTCTGGTAGTTGAGTCGGATTGAGTCGCCTTCCCCTACCATCTTGACATCTGGGTCGAAGAACGAGATCGACAATCTGATATTGTAGCCGATAGATCAATCCTCCCGCTGTGGTCGCCAATTGTTTATGGGTGAAAATCATTTCGCTTTGATTTCGGTAATTTCGGTGGGTGAGTGAGAAATTGATTCAAACCCTAAACAAATGTGCTGCACGTGAGCACTTTGTAGATTTGAGAGATCGATCTGTACAAGTCCGGCCTAAACCAAGAAATGGCCGTTCCAGACTTGCTTCGGTCACAAAGTGGAGGAGAAGGGTTGATTTGGGGAGGGAAGCAAAGAAAGGTGTTGAGGAGAGTAGTATCTCGACTTGTATCAGAAAGTGAAAGCTTAGGAAGCTTGCAAGAGATAGAAGCTTTTGGTGGAGCTTGCAAAGTTTCCTTTCTGAGAGTGTAAGTGTAGTATATTTCTCCCGACCGAGACTTGTTGTCTGGTGGAAATAGGTAAGACCTATTTATACAAGTCGAGATTGAAACGTACCCTAGCCTCATGAAGGAAGAGAGTAAAGGGTGAAATAATGGGAGGAGGTGGTAACCGCATGGTTTAATGGGTGAAAACGTTTTTCACCATTATTTCCTCTTTTATTTGACCGCTTTATTCCTTTTCACGCTTTCTTAATGTGAGCGTAGTGTACGCCGCATCTTGTGACCGCCAAACCAAAACCCTAAAGAAGCATCCCCGGTTTGTGTCGATGTCTCGAGTGTTGGTTGCATCTTGAGTGCAAGTGGCGCCTGCTAGTGGCGCGTGTGGCATGTGCCAATGGCATGTGCGGAATGCCTTGGTGGTAGGTTGCACGGTTTGCAAGTTAGGTTACCAGCGTGTGTGTCGGCCTGTGCCAATGGCATGTGCGGAATGCCTTGGTGGTAGGTTGCACGGTTTGCAAGTTAGGCTACCAGCGTGTGTGTTTGGCATGTGCGGAATGCCTTGGTGGTAGGTTGCACGGTTTGCAAGTTAGGCTACCAGCGTGTGTGTTTGGCATGTGCGGAATGCCTTGGTGGTAGGTTGCACGGTTTGCAAGTTAGGCTACCCGGCGTGTGTTTTTGGCATGTGCGGAATGCCTTGGTGGTAGGTTGCACGGTTTGCAAGTTAGGCTACCAGCGTGTGTGTTTGGCATGTGCCAATGGCATGTGCGAATGCCTTGGTGGTAGGTTGCACGGTTTGCAAGTTAGGCTACCAGCGTGTGTGTTTGGTATGTGCCAATGGCATGTGCGGAATGCCTTGTTGACCTAGTTGCAAGTCTTGCAAACCTAGGGCGCTATGTTTGGCGTGGGCCAAAGGCATAGCGGTTTAGAAATATGGCTTGCGGCGCGTGTTGGCATGTGCCAATGGCACGTGCGGCCGGTTGACCTAGTTGCAAGTCTTGCAAACCTAGGGCGCTATGTTTGGCGTGGGCCAAAGGCATAGCGGCTTAGAAAATGCGGCACGTGTTGGGCTAGCACGTGCGGCGCTGGTTGACCTAGTTGCAAGTCTTGCAAACCTAGGGCGCTATGTTTAGCGTGGGCCAAAGGCATAGCGACTTAGAAATATGGCTTGCGGCACGTGCGGCCATGTTGACCTAGTTGCAAGTCTTGCAAACCTAGGGCGCTATGTTTAGCGTGGGCCCAAAGGCATAGCGGCTTAGAAATACGGCTTGCGGCACGTGTTGGCATGTGCCAATGGCACGTGCAAGTTCTAGTTGCAAGTCTTGCAAACCTAGGGCGCTATGTTTGGCGTGGTCCAAAGGCATAGCGGCTTAGAAATATGGCTTGGCACGTGTTGGCATGTGCCAATGGCACGTGCGGCCATGTTGACTTAGTTGCAAGTCTTGCAAACCTAGGGCGCTATGTTTGGCGTGGGCCCAAGGCATAGCGGCTTAGAAATATGGCTTGCGGCACGTGTTGGCATGTGCCAATGGCACGTGCGGCCATGTTGACCTAGTTGCAAGTCTTGCAAACCTAGGGCGCTATGTTTGGCGTCGGCCAAAGGCATAGCGATTTAGAAATATGGCTTGCGGCACGTGTTGGCATGTGCCAATGGCATGTGGCATGTGCAATGGCACGTGCGGCCATGTTGACCTAGTTGCAAGTCTTGCAAACCTAGGGCGCTATGTTTGGCGTGGGCCAAAGGCATAGCGACTTCCGGAATATGGCTTGCGGCACGTGTTGGCATGTGCCAATGGCACGTGCGGCCATGTTGACTTAGTTGCAAGTCTTGCAAACCTAGGGCGCTATGTTTGGCGTGGGCCAAAGGCATATCGACTTAGAAATATGGCTTGCGGCACGTGTTGGCATGTGCCAATGGCACGTGCGGCCATGTTGACTTAGTTGCAAGTCTTGCAAACCTAGGGCGCTATGTTTGGCGTGGGCCCAAAGGCATAGCGACTCGGAAATATGGCTTGCGACACGTGTTGGCATGTGCCAATTGCACGTGCGGCCATGTTGACCTAGTTGCAAGTCTTGCAAACCTAGGGCGCTATGTTGGGCGTGGGCCAAAGGCATAGCGGCTTGGAAATATGGCTTGCGACACATGTTGGCATGTGCCAATGGCGCGTGCGGCCATGTTGACCTAGTTGCAAGTCTTGCAAACATAGGGCGCTATGTTTGGCGTGGGCCAAAGGCATAGCGGCTCGGAAATATGGCGTTGTTGCCATGGTGCGCAGGGTGCGGCTTGGTTTGTCATGGTTGCCATGGTGCGCAGAGTGCGGCTTGGTTTGGCATGGTTGCCATGGTGCGCAGTATGCGGCTTGGTTTGGCATGGTTGCCATGGTGCGCAGAGTGCGGCTTGCTTTGGCATGGTTGCCATGGTGCGCAATATGCGGCTTGGTTTGGCATGGTTGCCATGGTGCGCAGGGTGCGGCTTGGTTTGGCATGGTTGCCATGGTGCGCAGAGTGCGGCTTGGTTTGGCATGGTTGCCATGGTGCGTGAGATGCGCTTGGTTTGGCATGGTTGCCATGGTGCGCAGAGTGCGGCTTGGTTTGGCATGGTTGCCATGGTGCGCAGTGATGCGGCTTTTGGTTTGGCATGGTTGCCATGGCGGATATTTGGTTTGGCATGGTTGCCATGGTGCGCAGATTTGGCTTGGTTTGGCATGGTTGCCATGGATGCGCTTGGTTTGGCATGGTTGTCATGAAAGCAGATGCGGCTTGGTTTGGCATGGTTGCCATGGTGCGCGAAGATGCGGCTTGGTTTGGCATGGTTGCCATGGTGCGCAGTATGCGGCTTGGTTTGGCATGGTTGCCATGGTGCGCAGAGTGCGGCTTGGTTTGGCATGGTTGCCATGGTGCGCAGTATGCGGCTTGGTTAATTTTGGAATTAGGGTTCTGTGTTGAAAACCCTAATATGGTATTTTGAAAAAATACCCCTATTAATTATTTACACCTGAGTTAAATGATCTTAGTTAATGTGTTGCGGGTAACACTAGGTCATGGGGTTTTACGATTTTACCCCTTGTCTAAAATCCACCATCAACAGTTTCGTAACAATAGCGTGACTGGAACAAAGAAGCAAAGAAGAAACAACAACAAGGTTGTGAAGGAAGAGAAGTAATCTCCAGGGGGTGATGTGTGAGAAGACAACAAAAGGAGGTTAATACCTATGAGTTGTTTAGTTTGAGACGTCACAAGGTTGTGAGCGTGAAACAAGATTGTAAGCGAGTAAAGTCTACAAGTTGAGTGAAGCAATCCCAGTGGGGATTTGGCTAGAGATGTGTGAAGCAATCCCAGTGGGGATTCGGCTAGAGAAGTGAAGAAATTCCAGGGTGAAATTTGAAGAGTTGAGTGGAAATCCTGCGAGTAAAGTAGGTAAACAAGTGTTGAGTTTGAGCTACAATGCTCAGTGAAAAAAGTTTAAGGTGAGATATAATGCTTGGTGATGAGTTTGTTTTTTATGTTTGGTTAGCAAGTTGTATAGAGCACAACGAGGTGTTTCTAGCTTTTTAAGAATGATGTTCCGCTGCGATGAAGATGAAGATGAAGATGAAGAGAAGTTTGTGATGATTGATGATTATTGTTAAGAAAAAGAAGAAGTTTGTTTTGTGTTTATGAATTGAGTTTGTTGATTGATGGAATTCCGGTGAGATCATGAAGTTTGGGACAAGCTATAATCGAGTATCAAGGAGTAAGGGTTTGTTTGGTGGTTTCTTTGAAGAAGAATGATAAAAGACAAGAACGTGTTAACGTTTATCTATGGAAGAAGAGGAATGGAAAATGAGAAAATACAAGGACATACTAAACATCGATCAATGGAAGAAGATGAGGAGTAGAAGAGGGTTATGAAATTCACGTTGAATGATATCTTGGTTTAAGGGAGGATGTTGGAAGTTAAACCAAGATATGGATTTGGTTCGTGGATCAACAAGTGTTGTTATCCAGTCCGAATGGATCAACTGCTGCAGTTGACGCAGTCAAGTTGGATCAACAGGAACAGTTGACACAAGGTGCGATATTTGGAAGTTCGGGTTAACTAGAAGAGCAAGTTTTGTCGGTTGCTGTGTTTAGAGTTTTACTATATTTAGAGTTTCTTTATTTAGAGTTTGTTTTTATTAGGCAAGTACTTTGAGTGATTGTCAAGTTTGTGAGACTATAAGTAGACTGTTAATCCATAAGAGAATGTACACCAAATTTGATTATCAATGTAATCGTTTTTTTAGCTTCTGTGCGTGCTCTCCTCTCTCTTGCTCGATCCTATATTCTTTGTCCATTTGACACTACCAGTAACATCACTAATGGCAGTTAAAGCAAATCAAATTGCCATTAATTATGTTACTGGTAGTGTCAAATGGACAGAAAGAACTTTACTTTTGGTCTCGCCTAGGCGTTCTCAGCTTGTATATGAAAAAAAAAGATTAATGGCAGTTACTACATTCTTATTATTACCCTCTAGATCGGGATTAGCTGTCTTCCCATTTGATTGGTTTCAAAGCAGCTAGAGCTTCCTCATCTACGGTACCTAATTGAAGAATTGGGTCAGAGTAGTTTGTTTCTGAATGTGGCGTCTCTCTCAACTAAGTTACTTGCGATGAATATTCTTTGTTTTATCTTTTTATGTACCTTGTCATATCATGTCTAGTGTTGCAAATTTACCGGTTTAATATTATCTCATTTTAATTTTATGTGGGATATTTCAGTATGAAAACTCCTAAAATACTCTTTTGCTTAAAATATGCCATACATATATGTACACCAAGTTAACTTGGCTGACTCGGCCGAGGCGTATTACACTGGATCCCTCGTACTACATTGGATCCCTGACTTTTGAGATGGTACCACAGCAGATTCTATATCACAATCCGTTTAGCAATTCATTTTTTTAGCGATGCAAGCAGAAATAAGCTCATTATTTCATGATCCAGGGAACCGACAAACCAAACAGTAACCATTTCTTAGTATTTATCTGATTGTTACATTAATGACCCATAAATGATATTTATAACTTACATAACTCAAAAAAATAAAAATAAATAAATCCTATGGTTCCTATCATGAGACTATTGAGGAGGAAAAACTCTTACGGGTAAAAAAACCTCTCAAGGGTAAAAAAAACCTCTCAAGTTTCTTTAAAAACTGAAACTAATTCTAATTCAAATTAAATATTCCTTCTGTTTTTTTCAAAAAGTGATACTTTCACTTTTTCATTTTAGCCTAAAAATATGTCAAGTTGAAAAAGTGAAAGTATCTCTTTTCCAGAAATGGAGGGAGTACTTATTTCATCGGGTTAACACATGGACTGAAAGACAGTGGTCTTATCATCTGTTCACCATATTATTGGAGCTGAAATTAAACGGAAAATCGTCGCTATGTTGCGAAGGTTTCCATGAATTGAGCATCATTCTCCATGGCCTTAAAGACCTCAATTGGGAGCCAAATATCAATGTCAATACTTCCTTCAACTGATCCTGGATTGACAGTAGTTCTTCCATAAGATCTCCCGGTTGGACCAGTTTTGAGAGCAATAGGACGTCCCCAACCGAAGTCGTTTCCATACATGTTGAACCGCTGAGAACTCCTAGCTATAAACATGTTGCTGATAGATCCTCTACCATCACCTGGACCTGGTATGAAAGGATCCTGTATATATGATGTTGGAAAACCACCGGTTTTTATGTGAATAAAAATTTTATTATAAAACGGTGTTTCAAAATAATTAAAATATCTTCCAAAATTATCTCTTAGTTTTATTGGGTAAGTTTTTATCTTACATATATATATATGGAATTGCACTAGGGTTTTTATATGCATAGAAAAAAAAAAAACCTCTCTCAAATCCACCGGTGTTGCATACCTCTTCTTCTTCGTTTTCTATGTTTGATACGAGGGTTTTTTAAGTGCTAACGATTCGTGAGTTTTCCGCTGCCAAGTTCTAATAGGACAAGTTTGAATGTGCTATTCAAATTTGTTAGGATTGTTGTATCTTGGAGGCAGATGTACCGTAGGGCTATGTTGTAAAAGGCGCCCCGTGGCGGGCGAGGCGCTCGAAGGGGGCTAACAAGAAAAGCGCCCAAGGCGCCAAAAATAAGCTGTTTTTCATCTATCCAGAGCTGCTGGGCTTGGCGCCTCGGCGCCTTTTACAACATTCTTGTCATCTATAAGGCATTCTTGTCTTAAGGACAGCATGTTGAACATGTGCCTCAATCCACCATTACCAATTTGTTCATTCATGGTGTTTAACAGGGATGTGGAAGACGTCAACAATTGAATGGGAGATGACATAAAAACAGATAAGTGCCTCTTATATTAATTAGTTGTTTGATATATTATGAATTTTAATTGTTATTCTCCAACAATCTTAAGACAAGAAAATATATTTTAGAGTAACAATTAAGAAAAATCAAATTGGGTTTGATAGGTAGCTCTCGTAATTGAGTTGCATCACTTTCTTATACACGGTGCCTGTTTTTCACTTTACTTGTGATCGTGATGAACCTAACTGGTTAATACGTGCTTTATTATTGGCTTACGAGGGGTATCTTTTATATCCTCAAATATACGTGACATGGTGTGCTATAGAAATTGATCTTCTAGTTCCTTGCTGATACAAAATTTTGTTTCTTGTTTATATGAAACATCATACGTGTTAATTGGCAAAGTGAAAATCAAGTTTTCAGTCTCGCATATAAACTGTTTGACATCTAGCTAATGAGAAATCCATTTTGCAACCATAAGATTTAATTTGTATTGGTTGATTGGTTTGTCATAAGTCAAATTTCTGATCAGTCTCATGATCTTTATCAGGTGTTCGTTTTTTGGTTAGCAGAAAGCTACCACCTGTCTGGTACCTTCACAAGTGCATCAATATTTCGACTTGGTACTTGGGAGAATGAGATGACAGCAGCAAGCTATCATCTGGTCTGGTTCCTTCACAAGGGTATCGATGTTCCGACTTGATAAGCATGCTAAGGAGCTGACAAGTGAGTACTGGAATTAATTGGCTTTTGAGCAAGGAATATGTCCTTGTGTTATTTTCATTCTGACTCTACTGAGGAACAACCTTATGGTCATTCAACTTCCATGATCAAAGTCAGGAATAGATAAAAGCTTTCATCTGGTGTGGTACATATACAAGAGCATTAACATACCGTTATGATAAGCGGGATATATAGCTGACAGTGTGTGGCGAGGAATTCTTTCTTTTGTCAGTGGTTGTCCTTTAAAGCAAGCTAAGACTTTTACTTCAAGGACGGTAGCTCTTTCTCAATTAAATCAAGTGTTAGAAGAATGGTCGTACTGATTTTGGAAATATAATTTGGCTCGGTTCATGGAGACATGCTTCATTCCTTAAATGAATTTGGAGTAACAGAATAGGTACCAAAGAGTTCTTTGGTGGGTTCATTGATATGGATGAGATGAAAATCCGTTATTTAAATTGGTTTGTCATCTTTACTGCCAAAATGAAGTGGGTGGTCTTGGTGTTCACTACAAGGTGATTTTTAGTTAGATCAGTATGTAAGACCCATAGTTGCTAACTGGACTAAATTAATACATTGTAATTTTTTAGTTCAAAGAAAAGGTTATGCATTGTAGGTTCTGGCTTGTCTATAAGGGAAGAAAATGAGTGAAATGTTTCTCTCAGTTTGGCAAGATTTTTAGGAGGGGAGACAAGGATGTGCATTTCAGTTTGGCAAGATTATTGGTTAGTCACAGCTTAATTGATAAATCATCTCCAAGTTAAATCCCTGACTTGTGCTTGTATAGCTGTGCTAGGTGACTCACAGGAAAGCACATAAGTTGCTGCCACTCTGGGAGCATTAATGAACAAATATATAGTGGATTATAAAGATTTGTTTGAAATGTGTGCACTAATCCAGTGAGTGTTTGGTGGAGCTGGCATTTTGTTCTATATCAGGTCCTATCTTTGCAGTTAGCTAAAGGAAGTGGACGAAGGAAATAATTTTGTTTAAGATCTACTTAAAAGTGTGAGGCAATTTGTAATAGCATATTCTTGATATTGACTAATTTTTAATCACTAACCTTGGTTGTAAGTGTAAGTTAGTCAGGTAAACGATTCGCGTGCAAAGATGAGGCGATGGATGCGGGAACTGGAACACTTATTGTGCCAACAACAGTGCGTTCTCCATCAACAAAAGCATGTGCAACGGTACTGTATGGTACGGTACTAAGTATTGTAAAATTCATCTCCTTCAATATCATGCAAAGGTACAGTGGATTTCATGTCAGGTACACACCCCACCTAGAGAGGTGTCTTCGATTGCATGCTTATTTTGAGCTAGTGTACATCTTTTCTTGGAGTAATAATTGATACCTTAGGGTTATTGTCCTAATTCAAGTCTTGTATGTGATTGTAGTTGAAAACTATTTAGGTTGCTTAACTTTCAACTATTTGGGTTGCATAGCTTTACAATGATGTTTGTTAGAACATTAACACTCTACATTGTGCTGAGAGTTTTAACTACAGGGAAGAGCCTCATCTTTTCATACTTAATTGTTGTACTTGCTGCCGGTGCAGAACTCAAAGCAAGAGCTAAGTATTAAATAATTCTTAAGAGAAGTAGTTAAATGTGGGGGACAAGATCTATGATGGGAGGTTTTGGAGTTAGCAAAATTCTGTTGTCAATAGATTTTGAAAAACATGATCTCGAGGGTATCTATCTTACTAGAGAAACCTAGATGTTTCCCCAGGAAAACCCTGTTTTGGCTTTCTTTGCATTTTTAAAGAAGAGAGGAAGTCGGCATTCAGACTTGACTTAGTGAAAATCGTTGAGGTCGGACTTCAGACTAATATTTTGAGACTTCATAAACTCTTGTAGAGTGAGTTCTGGACAGTAGATATGTGATTATGGACTATTTCAGGTAGTCATGGTCCATAAAAATAAGTAATACAGAGATTACTAAGCATGTTTTCATAATTCAGTAAAATCACATTACTTTATGCTTTAATTAGGTGTAACTGTGTAGTGATACATAACTAGAAGTTGAGAAAGTATCTTGAAAGGTTAATCCGATGTCGGACAAACTACAAGGTTTGGAGAAAATGAAGTGTACCTGATGCAACCTGATTTTACACATATATTTGTATGATCTTAGATACTAATCTTATGAGATTGCCTCTATTATGGTATATCTTGTGATATGACAAACATGTTTTACATCTACTAATGAATCGGTGGTGTTTAAGATTTGACAGGAAACTAATATGCGGTTGACGTGGTCTAAAGGATCAGTAGGTAACCAACAGAAATTTTGATAATATAGTTTCTGTCTAACGTGTTTAGTATGTGTTGTAAAACAGATGTGCATGTCCACGTTTACCCTGGGAAATCACAGGGATGCTCTGACTAGAGAACCAGAGATTGGAATGCATGAGGTACATAATTAATTTCAATTATGTGATATATGCTTTACAACCACCTATGAAATATGTGATATATTACGATTTGACTGAAAGACCAAGATGGCTGATATGATCTAAAGGATCGAAAGTATCCAGAAGAAATTCTAAAGGAAATGGTTTTTGTCAAACTCGATGCGTTTAATGTGTGTTGTAAATGTGCAGTATATCAGGTGTATACAAATACCCTTGTATTTAAAGAGAATTACTGGATGATCTGATTAGAGATTTTCGATACTTAAGGTACATCTTAAATTGTATATGTAATACATATTGTACCGACCTTAAGAGATGTTGTTGTTTCAGGCTATGGATAAATCTTAGCCTATGTGTGTATCCTCTTAAGGAGTGTCTGTCTAAGGAAGTCCTAAGACAGACAAGATGAACTTGTATTTTGAAGAAATCAAAGTTTGTGTGCTTTAATTCAAGCATAAGAGGAAGTCGAATGATTACTAAGATGCTTCTTAAAAGATATTCCTCTGTGACCGACGCCTGGCCATCATTGCAGAAACTCAATTGACTATGTGAGTCTAAAGTAAATGAGCAATGACAAAGTCTAGACATACTCGGAGAAGGCTATTCGGTAAGACAACTATACTCTCTAATGAAGTAATTTTAGTTGATTCGTGAAAGTCAAAAAGAGAGTCTCAGTAGACATGTAAAGTCAAAAGAGAACCTCATGGACTTAGTGAAGTCAACAGAAAAATTAGTGATCCTTTGACGAAAGGATAATCTAGAGAGATAGTTTGAAATTATACATCGAGGGGGACGGGACTTAAGCTCACAAAATTAAACTTGCCATGAAGGATACTCAACCTTGCTGACTGGATATCCCAAGATCAAGGTTTCGAATGAGACAACTAATTTATGGTGGGTAAAGGTAAACACTATCAGAGAATTATATTCTCTTTGTCCCTTCTCTATGGTGTAGATGTGATAGTGTGACTGCATGTGAAGGATGACTTTTAATGAGTCTTAATGAGTTCCATAGTTTCAATTTAAGATTGAAGTGGGGTGTAGCAGAAAACACTCTTGATGGAACTCACCTATCCGAATGAGGAAGTGGGGCCGCTTCCTATGATAATTGAGCTGATTCTCTAGAGCATTCGAGAAACAAGATACGTCCAGGGCCAAAATGGACACAACGGCGGAGCTTGGCAAAGCAACCTTGAGATATCATGTGTGGTTGTTATCGCGAGTTACACCAAATGTTAGACAGTTCAAGACCTTATAGACATTGGCTAACAAGTAATTCGGTAATCTCTCACTAAGCAAAGGTTCAAGACCTAATGGACACCTATGCCTATTCGTGATATTTCCTGTTTTTCGTGTTTTATCGTATTTTCATTCATGTGGGGGATTGTTGGAAAACCACCGGTTTTTATGTGAATAAAAATTTTATTATAAAACGGTGTTTCAAAATAATTAAAATATCTTCCAAAATTATCTCTTAGTTTTATTGGGTAAGTTTTTATCTTACATATATATATATGGAATTGCACTAGGGTTTTTATATGCATAGAAAAAAAAAAAACCTCTCTCAAATCCACCGGTGTTGCATACCTCTTCTTCTTCATTTTCTATGTTTGATACGAGGGTTTTTTAAGTGCTAACGATTCGTGAGTTTTCCGCTGCCAAGTTCTAAAAGGACAAGTTTGAATGTGCTATTCAAATTTGTTAGGATTGTTGTATCTTGGAGGCAGATGTACCCGTAGGGCTATAGCATCATCTATCCAGAGTGTAGCCGGGCATTCTTGTCTTAAGGACAGCATGTTGAACATGTGCCTCAATCCACCATTACCAATTTGTTCATTCATGGTGTTTAACAGGGATGTGGAAGACGTCAACAATTGAATGGGAGATGACATAAAAACAGATAAGTGCCTCTTATATTAATTAGTTGTTTGATATATTATGAATTTTAATTGTTATTCTCCAACATATGATTCTACAAAACTTTTGCTATTTTCGAAACTGTGGGAGTTAACCACCTCGTTCAATAACGAAGCCAGGAAGCCGAATCCCCTCTCTATCAGCTCACCCTCTTTCAGAGTTACGATTCTCCATGAGACTGAATTGCCAAAGAATGTTTCTGGCAATGGTGGAATCACCTTAGTCCCGTTATTCATCAATAGCGCAACCGCAACTTCCCGGCTTTCATCATAATTTTCCTCTAAACGGCTCCTAGAGCGTACCACCATTTGTCCAAATATGAGCCAAGATAGCTTGTAATGAAGAGATTACCATATTCTCTTTTGTTTGAGTAAATGATTTCCAAACTGGCCTTCCCTTTCAATGCTGCGATGTTTGTTTTAGTAAAACGGAAACACCTCTCTACAAGTCCATCAGGCGGTGGAGCTGCAGCCTTTGCCGATAATTTGTCAGCGAAAGAGAGCGGGAGACGGATGGGGCAATCTTCTTCCTTGATAAACCAACAATCAAAAACCGGAGTATAATTTTTGGAAGAATTAGTATTGATCTCTGACCATGAATTAATAAATTTCCAAAATGATGTTCCATCACATACAGAATGGTTTGCGCTGCACCCTATAAAGACACCGTCGATTAATTCAGTTACTTGAATGGATAGTAAAGGATGTGACTGACCTTCCCAGTTTCTCACCCCAACTAGCGGAAATAATGGATAAATTATGCTTTGAGGGTTGTAGGTTGGGGAAAGGATGTCCTCCACGGAAATGATTGCAGTGGCATGGACAAATTCTGCACCTTCAAAGTTGCAGTCAATATAGACGGAGAACGTATTACCATCTTCATGTTATTCAATTCCAAGACGACCGGCAAGAGGAAAGAAATGATCAAGAGTATGTGATAGAGAAGTTTTGAGATGACTAATCTGTAGATTTTGTAACAGATATGGAAACAAGAATATAAAAAATATTATGAGAAGATATTTACTAAACTCGGTGATTTGAGAGAACAGAATAATTAAGGTAATAAACGAATATTTCCAGAAACAGGATATACTTCTCTGATTTTTCATTCAATGTAAATAGCCTTAAATAGGCGTTACAACTTGCAAACCCTAAAATAAAACAACCCACTAAACATGAACTCCTAATTTGTGGCAACTAATTCCACACGACTCATCGACATAATCAAAACGTTTTTATTTCCTAAATACTAGGACAAATACTACCTAAAACAAGAGACCAAATCAATTACGTTAAATATGCTAAATAATAGAACGTGACACATTCAAATTCCAACACCCTCCCTGAATGTGTCAACCGTTAAATCTCCATCATCATCATAATACCATCATCTTCATCATCATATCATCATCATCATCATCATCATCATTCATCATCATAATCATATTTTGTTTCTACAACAAAACTAACTCATCATCTTTTGTATCCACACAGAATTGTGCATGTTCCTCGCTTGGCTTGCTACGGAAATATTTTTCAATATGACCAAATCTCTTGCAGTTGTAACACTCAGATTTGCCTTTTTCTTATTGTCTTTGAAGTAACATTCTTCTGTAGAATGATTATTTCTCTTACAAATTGAACAAGACTGGTTTTCACCTTTCTTTGCCCAAAGTGCTTTCTCTTCAAACTCTCCATCCTCCAACCTATTTAATCTTTCTTCATGTGCTTGAAGAGAACCCATAAGATCATTAAAAGTATATTTCGATAAATCTTTTGATTCTTCAATAGCAGCAACAACATGATCATATTTGTGAGGAAGAGAACGTAATACCTTTTCCACGATTTTCCGGTCAGATATTTCTTCACCATAAGCTCTCATTGCATTAACAGTCTTGATAACATTATCAAGAAAACCTTGAACCGAATCCGACTTTCCCATAGAGAAAGTTTCGAATTGACGACGAAGAGTTTGCAGCTTTACCATAATTGTTTATCCGTACCTTCGAATTGTTTATTCAAAAGATCCCATGCCTCTTTTGCTTTTGTGCACAAAGAAATCTTTGGAAAAATTGCATCATCCACACCTTCTTGTATAAGAGACAATGCTTTAGCATCCTTTCTCACCTTCTCTTTATATTCTTTTTGCTGCTCTGGAGTTGCCCTTTCTAGATCGATTTCATCATATCCGATTTCTACCAAATCCCATAAATCAAAAGCAATAAAAATTGTTTTTAGTTTAATTGACCAGAAATTGTAACTATCACCTTTGAATACAGGGACATTTGTTTGCAGCGAAGCTCCTTTAGTTGCCATTAGTTTCCCGAGGATCTACCGGCTCTTGATGCCAAATGTAGATTTTGTAACAGATATGGAAACAAGAATATAAAAAATATTATGAGAAGATATTTACTAAACTCGGTGATTTGAGAGAACAGAATAATTAAGGTAATAAACGAATATTTCCGTAAAATGGGATATCTTTCCGATTTTTCATTCAATGTAAATAGCCTTAAATAGGCGTTACAACTTGCAAACCCTAAAATAAAACAACCCACTAAACATGAACTCCTAATTTGTGGCAACTAATTCCACACGACTACTGACATAATCAAAACGTTTTTATTTCCTAAATACTAGGACAAATACTACCTAAAACAAGAGACCAAATCAATTACGTTAAATATGCTAAATAATAGAACGTGACACATTCAAATTCCAACATAATCTTGTCTTGGATACTCCTCTCATCCTTTGTTCCTTCTTCTGCTTGTTGCTTAGTGAAGATAAAACCCTTCTGTATATACGTAAATCTAATGAATAACAGATCCCATGGATTCAAGTCAATCCGTTTATGAGTGTCGGTTTGTTTTTCGGTGAAACTCGCTGGTCGGATCTTAGTTGTAGAGAGACGAAGAACGTCGATAGAAGTACTCATTCTTTGATCCTTACTCTGCGTTAACTAACTAGAATCGCAGATCGACTAGATACAAAAAAAAAAAAAAAAACTTAGCGAGATGAGGATTCAAGAAAAATAAATACATACAGTATATATAGATAAGAATTGTTACAGTTCCCATGACTCCATTAATAGTACTTTGATGAATCACAGCTAGCCATCATTTTCATTGCTAACTGTGCCACTGTCATTATTAACTGATAAATATATGATTGGCTTAGTTGGAACAGCTAGGGAGGAAACTGAGTAGTGTTTCAATAGGGAGGAAAGTGTTTGAATAACATTTTAAACCTTTGGACAGTGAGATTATAATGATTACACAATCCAAATCCGGCACCACTTGGTTGAAAGCATTAGCCACTGTCAGTAGAAACTGCCACCACGTTTCATCTCATGACCTTGTTCTCTCCATTGAGTTCAAACATATTTATCCACCAAAATTTGCCATCTCCATTTCTCTAAATCAAGTACTCATTGTTGAGATTATTAGTCCCACATGGTTGGGTTATTTAAGATCCTGCGGTTTATAATCTATTAGGGCCTCTCCACTCATTGCCAATTGGTTTTGAGTTGGATGCCCGTATTCTAATATGGTATCAGAGAAGGCTATTTGTGTCGAGTCAGTCGACCGCACCTTTACTCGCGCCACCCGATTTAAGTAGAAATTGACGTTTAGTCCCAAAGTTATTGGGCTTTGGACGCTTTAGTCCTGTCACCTAAAGCCTTATACACGGGGGTCCAAATTTAACAAATCCAGAACGAGTTACTCCTTTTCTTAACGATTCAGTCCAAATCGAAATTCTCCTATGACAAAAATAACCTGGAGAGAGACAGGAAGACAGAAAAACCGAAGGCATCTTCATTTTTCCTTCTTCGTTTCGATGGAGATCTCCTCTTATCATCTCCATCTCTCTAATCAGAAGGAAAGGTTTTCATCTTATTTTTACTTTTATATCTTCTCTTCTTCATCTCCATGTAGATCTGAGATCGTTTCAAAACTTCAATTTAGGGTTTCATTTTCATTTTGTTTTTGATATTGTAGATGCGGAAAAAGAGAGACCCTAGCGATGATAAAACCAGATGGAATTTTCGGTAACTACGAAGAAACAATCAAGGAGAATAGGAGATGATTCTTGAATTTAATTTCAATATTCTCCGTGAGATGATAGTTCAGTGGTAATAACAACTTCAACACTGTAGTTAACTCCTTGATTTCAATAACTATCTCAATTTAAGTCCAGCTTGTGATGAGGTACTTTTACTTACTAATAACTAGGTTTTCAGTTGATTTGTTTTTGAGGCTTTTATATTGATTAACTTTTGGTTTTGATATATATATGAAGATCAGATTGGAATTCATTTTTATAGGTTCAGTTTGTCTTCTGTAGATACGATATCTTCTGAGTTCGTGTTAGTTGTTGCTTTTTTGAAAATACTCCACATGGCCGTATTTCTAAAGAATCTATCTATGTTATTGGTGATTATTTTTGGTTTTGGTCTCAACTATTCACAATTTTATTGAGATAATGATAAGTGTTTGTTCATTTGCTGCATACTGTTGGCTTTTGAAGAAACTAAATCAAGAATTTCGGAAAAATTCTGACATTTATTTGTGATTTTATTGATTGATGTGTTTTATTAGGATAAAAGCAGAGCCTCCAAACCAATATTTCACTTGTGTACTACTAAATCACCCTTGGTTAAGGATGATGAGACATTGGCTGAGGCGAAGTAAAACAACAGTGATATTTTTTTCCCAAATATTTTCCAAGCGCTATAGAAGAACTTAGAATTTTCACAAAGAAATGGTAGACAAATCCTCTAGAAAGTGGAGTGAACCATCAAAACTTTTCATCTCTTAAACCGGACGTCAAATAGGTTTTGTGGTTAATCTCATTAGAGCTAGGGTCCATTTAGTAAATATATGGTATTTCCTATGGAAACCACCTGACCTGCAACTAAATCATTTATGTCTTTCGTCACCGGTAATGCTTTTTTTTTTTTTTCTTGTTTGTGCAGGTAGTTGTTGGTGACGAAATGATTGAATACTTTAATGTATACGGATGATATATATTATCGCACCATTTTGATGAGTCTATTTGAAAAATTATTATGCAGGTATGTGAATTGTTTAATCGAAGGAATTGAATATCGGTTTTTACACCTATAATTGAGCTAGTTGTATAGAAGAGTTGTTCCACTAGCCGTAATTCTTGAGCGAGATAAGTTTACTTAAATCCATAGTGTTCAATTACTTGGCCATTAGTTTGCATAATGTGAATGGTACATCTATTGAACATCGAACGTTGCGGGGTTAGATTCTTTTCGCTATTTAACTATTGTCCACTTATTGCTTCCCTGGGGTGAGGAGTTCCACTTATTGCTTACTCCGGGGTGATGAGTTCCACTTATTGTTAGGAATCATATTTATTTTATTCTTATTAAATACTATAATTGGAACCTTAGCAATTTATGAGACACACCGAAAGATAATAATGCGCTTTCGTTTTTTTTTTTTGACTCATGAAAATCATTTGTGCTTATGTCTAAGCGTGTTGTTCTCTTTTGAAATATGTCGCAGATTTTGGATCTTATAAGGAGTTTAGGCACACGGTGAATTCTACTCGTGAAGAGGTAGTTTTTTTACATTTTGTTATCGAATTGTTAATGTGCACATAGTTGTACACATGTTAATTCTTAATGTGTACATAATTGTACACATGTTGATCGTTAAGGTGCACATAGTTGTACACCCGTTAATCGGTAAGGTGGACATAATTGTACACCTACTGATGTGAATTATACATAATTGTACACATGTTAATTTCATAGACAATGATCTACAAATATAAGATCCCCAATATTCCTTTTTAGTTTTTTTTTTTATGTACACGTTTTAGGACCTACAAATAAAAAAATGCACTTGTACTTTCCTTGTAGAGACTTGAACTACACTCTTCTTATAGTTGCATCTGTACATAATGAGCCCCTATATAATCCTAAAGAATGATTCTAGAAAGAAGTGAATTTATAGTTGACACAATAGAGTTGTGAAGCCAGATTCGTGCACGTGGGGAGAATTTCACCTTGCTTCCAAAGCCTATTTATATGGATTTTCATGAAGAAACTTCTTATTTTTTGTCTTGATTTTTAATGTGTACATAATTGTACACATGTTGATTTTTCGTGTGTACATAATTGTACACATGTTGATTTTTCGTGTGTACATAGTTGTACTCCTTATAATCATTCCATCCTATTTTCATTATGATTAAACATTTTATTATGCCGGTTAGATGTATCCTAAATGCAGATTTGGTCGGTGGCTATTACGTACATAGCTCATAATGTTTAGTTGTTGTAATTGTTAAGTGAACAATGCTTAATAATTTTTGGGGTGTGTACATATTGTTGCGCAGTGTAAATCTCATGCAATAGGTTTGTTCATAGGTCTTTGTAGGGGTGTACATATTGATGCACTAGTCTATTTTTAATGAAAAATAAGTATGCGTGTGGATATGAATAATTGACTTTATAAATGTTTTGGGGTGTACATATTGGTGCACCTCTGTAATTCTAATTTCCATTGAAAAGTAGGTTTGTGTCCGATTAATCGATTTTATGCATTTTTTTAGGGTGTAAATATTGGTGCAATTATAAAATACAAGTTTGATGTGTCCAAATATGTGTGTTGAGTGAAGGTCTCACGTAAAATCTGTTTTCAACTATTTTTATGTTGAATTGTTAATGTGTACATAGTTGTACACATGTTGATTCTTAATGTGTACATAATTGTACACCCATTGATCGTTATTGTGCATATAATTTCACACATGTTGATTTTTAATGTGCACATAGTTATATACCTGTATTGAGATATAGTATGTATGAGATTTCATTTTAAAATATTAACTTCATTTCTATATACAATTCACAGGGAACAGATTGAGAATTAACAGGACGAGATTGGGGAACAAGGTCATTGGATACAATGAACGTAGAAGCAAATACTAGTAAGTTCTTTAACATATGGGTTACTAGCTCCTTACAGATTTGAGTAGAATCCGACTTTCAGCTCTTTAGATATATATTGAATTGGTAATATGTACATAGTTGTACACATGTTGATTCTAAATGTGTACATGATTGTACACATTTGTCTTTAATGTGAACATTTGTACACCCTATTAGTTGACGTGCACATAGTTGTACACCTGTTGATCATTAATGTGCACATAGTGGTACACCTGTTAGTTGACGTGTACAGATTTGTACACCTATAAATTGTTAATGTACCCATAGTTCTACACATCTTGATTGTTAATATGTACATAATTGCACACCTGGTCATCATTAATGTACACATAATTATACACCTGTTGATTTCTAATGAGTGCATATATCGATTTTTGGATTCAATATTTTGTTTTGTGAACTGAATTTTTCATTGGGTGCTTTACATTTAACATGATTTTTTCATCACATTGGTTGGTATTGGTGTTTATCGTCTTGTTTTCTTTGAAATGTTACCTCCAAAAGCTTGCATTCATATCCAAGAAGGTGGTTTTAAGGGAGGAAAAAGTGATGCAAATAAAAACAGTTGTTGATGCAAGGAAGGATTGTGCAGAAGTTTCTCTTACCAGGTGAACGAGATTGAACGATTTAGATATGGCACATGTGTTTGTTATGTCCTCATCTAAATGGGTTCCCACAAGCAATTCATAGAGTAGTAACTAAGGTGTACATAATTGTACGCATGTTGATTCTTAATGTGTACATAATTGTACACCTATTGTATGTGTTTCTCTCTGTTTATATGTGATTGTTCTGTTTTATATGTACTTAGTTTTTGTTTGATTGTAGCTGTATTGTTGATAACTTGTGATTATATTCTCTTTGTTTCAGGATCCTTTTGTCAATGGAGAGAAAGTCCTAGCCATTAATTTGAATATGGCGCCAAAGTTTTACCACCTCGAGATGGAGTTCCAGAGAACTTGGCTCATGTCAGAAACTACATGAAGGTTTGCAAAAAGCTTATTACACATACTTAATTCCCATCATTAGTTTTGCTTGCATAAAACTACTTTAAGAATTGCTAAAAGCTTGTTGTTCTTAAATACACATAACATATGCCCATCATCCGTTTTGTTTGTATATCGAAGAATTGTCTTTTATCACTTAGCAGTTTAGAAACTGGTGCTACAGCGGTATTTTAGCTTACGAGTCACCAATATCTAGCTCCCACTGTATAACTATTTTATTGTTTTATTAGATTCCTTGTCAGTTAAAAATTTCATGAAACAATAGTTTGATCTCTGTGCTGACCAATTTTTCCTCTTCGTATAGATGAATTGTATAAATACATTATTTCCTTGTCTTGCGTATCAACAAGATGCTTTCATGTGCCGGAGCTGACAGGCTTCAAACTGGTATGAGAGGAGCGTTCGGTAAACCCTTGGGAATGGATCACCTAGCTAACTTGTTATTGTATGAGATACAGCTGCAGTCTACTTTTGTTATGTTGGTGTACAAACTGGTGCACCTTGTTTTGTCTTTTGATTTTTTGGATTTTTGTATACATGTACATGTTTGTACGCCAATGTAAAATAAGATTTTTTAAAAATGAGAATTATATAGTCATATGGGTACTCTTTTTGTAGCTCTCGAAAAGAGCTTTCCGAATATATAAAGTTTGTGAATTTTGGACAAACGGTTCGAAAGATAAATTGTTTTTAATTCTTTTTTATATTATTTAAAATTGCTGACATCATTGTGAGTCACTTTGGACTAAACTGTAAATATTTGGACTAAGTTGTAAATCAGGAAGGTTATTTGTGTACTTTCAATGAAAAAGGACTAATTTGTACCTAGTTGAATGGGTCAGGACTAACTAGTATATTTGGAAGGGGTTTTGGACTAAATCGTATTTTTCCCCCGATTTAATTGTCCACGTGTTTGTAAGACCCGCCGAGGCTACACATGAGGGGGCGTGTTGAGATTATTAGTCCCACATGGTTGGGTTATTTAAGATCCTGCGGTTTATAATCTATTAGGACCTCTCCACTCATTGTCAATTGGTTTTGAGTTGGATGCCCGTACTATCATTTTTCGTGTGAAGTAATTTGTAGGTGCAAACCCTATTAGAAATGTTATAGTCAAAGAAAGTCTTGGTCTTAGTCAGTATTATTAGTCAAGTCAAGTCATATTTTGTGTGACTTAAGTTTGTAATAAATACACTTTAATGTGTCTGAATAGTTCCCGTTTGTGTAATTGAGAAACACAAATTTTATCAAAAACTTTTCTTCTCTTCAATTCTCTAATAATTCACGTGGTATCAGATAAGTTCTGATGCAAACCCTAAATTTCTTAAACAATTTCTTCAAATCAAGTTGAATACCTTTCACAATACCTTTTTCTGCTTGATTACCTATCAATTACAACAATTTTTCATCAAGAACATCAGAGTTCTTGCTTTTTCTTCGATCTGGGTTATCAATCTTGATATATATGCTTGTCTACGAAAGGCGTCACAAGAGAGTTAATAACATCGACAACAACATTCAAACAACTACAATGGCTTCCAATGATACATCTGGTAATTCTTTGAATTGTCAACTTCCTTTTACAAACATCACCAATTTTGTTTCGTTAACATTGGATGGTTCGAATTTTCTTCTCTGGCGTGATCAGTTTGAGTCAATATTGATTACAACGGGTTTGTATGGTTATGTTATTGGTGAAATTCAAGAACCACAGGAAAGAATTTTAATTGATGGTGTTCTTAGTTTGAATCCTAGATGGGTTCTTTGGAGAAAGATGGATAGGTTTGTAGTCAGTTGTTTAAAAGCTACATTCACAACAACTATTGCGGGTGATGTATTTGGGTTAACATCTGCTAGGAATATTTGGGAATATCTTGAATCAAGCTTTAGATCTCAATATTTATCTAGGAAAAATATGTTAAAAGCTCAATTGTTTGGTATTAAGAAATGGAATTTGTCTGTAATGGTGTATCTACAGAAAATAAAAGAGATTGCAGATTCTCTTGCTGCCTTTGAAGAAAAAGTGAGTGATTCTGATTTGTTAATGCATACTCTAAATGGATTAGGAAGGGAATATGACCATTTTGTTATTTCAGCTCAAAATAGAGATACACCATCCTCTTTTGGTGAATTGAAGTCGAGACTCATTCCTCCTGAACAATGGATTAGTGATCAGGAGAAGGATAGTTGTTTGTACCTTTTTATGGGTAAAAATCGTTTCTGCTGATTTCGGTAATTTCGGTGGGTGAGTGAGAAATTGATTCAAACCCTAAACAAATGTGATGCACGTGAGCACTTTGTAGATTCGAGAGATCGATTCTGTACAAGTCCGGCCTAAACCAAGAAATGGCCGTTCCGGACTTGCTTCGGTCACAAAGTGGAGGAGAAGGGTTGATTTGGGAGGGAAGCAAAGAAAGGTGTTGAGACCAGAATAGTTCTGGGAGAGTAGTATCTCGACTTGTATCAGAAAGTGAAAGCTTAGGAAGCTTGCAAGAGGTAGAAGCTTTTGGGAGAGCTTGCAAAGTTTCCTTTCTGAGAGTGTAAGTGTAATATATTTCTCCTGACCGAGACTTGTTGTCTGGTGGAAATAGGTAAGACCTATTTATACAAGTCGAGATTGAAACGCACTCGGCCTCATGAAGGAAGAGAGTAAAGGGTGAAATAATGGGAGGAGGTGGTAACCACATGGTTTAATGGGCAAAAACGTTTTTCACCATTATTTCCTCTTTTATTTGACCGCTTTATTCCTTTTCACGCTTTCTTAATGTGAGCATAGTGTACGCCGCATCTTTGTGACCGCCAAACCAAAACCCTAAAGAAGCATCCCCAGTTTGTGTCGATGTCTCGAGTGTTGGTTGCATCTCGAGTGCAAGTGGCGCTGCTAGTGGCGCGTGTGGCATGTGCCAATGGCATGTGCGGAATGCCTTGGTGGTAGGTTGCACGGTTTGCAAGTTAGGCTACCAGCGTGTGTGTTTGGCATGTGCGGAATGCCTTGGTGGTAGGTTGCACGGTTTGCAAGTTAGGCTACCAGCGTGTGTGTTTGGCATGTGCGGAATGCCTTGGTGGTAGGTTGCACGGTTTGCAAGTTAGGCTACCAGCGTGTGTGTTTGGCATGTGCGGAATGCCTTGGTGGTAGGTTGCACGGTTTGCAAGTTAGGCTATCAGCGTGTGTGTTTGGCATGTGCCAATGGCGCGTGCGGCTATGTTGACCTAGTTGCAAGTCTTGCAAACCTAGGGCGCTATGTTTGGCGTGGGCCCAAGGCATAGCGGCTTAGAAATATGGCTTGCGGCACGTGTTGGCATGTGCCAATGGCACGTGCGGCCATGTTGACCTAGTTGCAAGTCTTGCAAACCTAGGGCGCTATGTTTGGCGTGGGCCCAAGGCATAGCGGCTTAGAAATATGGCTTGCGGCACGTGTTGGCATGTGCCAACGGCACGTGTTGGCATGTGCCAATGGCACGTGCGGCCATGTTGACCTAGTTGCAACTCTTGCAAACCTAGGGCGCTATGTTTGGCGTGGGCCCAAGGCATAACGGCTTAGAAATATGGCTTGCGGCACGTGTTGGCATGTGCCAATGGCACGTGCGACCATGTTGACCTAGTTGCAAGTCTTGCAAACCTAGGGCGCTATGTTGGCGTGGGCCAAAGGCATAGCGGCTTAGAAATATGGCTTGCGGCACGTGTTGGCATGTGCCAATGGCACGTGCGGCCATGTTGACCTAGTTGCAAGTCTTGCAAACCTAGGGCGCTATGTTGGGAGTTGGCCAAAGGCATAGCGGCTTGGAAATATGGCGTTGTTGCCATGGTGCGCTTGGTTTGGCATGGTTGCCATGGTGCGCGAAGTGCGGCTTGGTTTGGCATGGTTGCCATGGTGCGCAGAGTGCGGCTTGGTTTGGCATGGTTGCCATGGTGCGCAGATGATATGCGGCTTGGTTTGGCATGGTTGCCATGGTGCGCGGAGTGCGGCTTGGTTTGACATGGTTGCCATGGTGCGCGGTGGTGCGGCTTGGTTTGGCATGGTTGCCATGGTGCGCGAGTGCGGCTTGGTTTGGCATGGTTGCCATGGTGCGCTTGAGATGCGGCTTGGTTTGGCATGGTTTCCATGGTGCGCGATATGCGGCTTGGTTTGGCATGGTTGCCATGGTCGCAGAGTGCGGCTTGGTTTGGCATGGTTGCCATGGTGCGCAGAGTGCGGCTTGGTTTGGCATGGTTGCCATGGTGCGCAAGATGCGGCTTGGTTTTGGAATTAGGGTTACGTGTTGAAAACCTAATCGGTATTTTGAAAAAATACCCCTATTAATTATTTACACCTGAGTTAAATGCTCTTAGTTAATGTGTTGCGGGTAACACTAGGTCATGGGGTTTTACGATTTTACCCCTTGTCTAAAATCCACCATCAACATTAAGTCCCCTGCTTAGCTCGTAACAGGGGCTTTGTTGCGATGTAAGCATAAGATGGTGACAAACTATTAACAACGAACCGTAAAGAAAATTGAAGGAGGCTTGTCTGACCTTTTATAAATAGGATTTGGAATCCTTGCCTCTGGTAGTTTTGCACAAATCAGGAGGCTGGCACAATTAGTGGGCCCGATGCAGCTTAGGCGACGTTAGGAAGTTGGCCTGAGTTGGGAAGATGAGTGTGCTATCTGGTGGGACCGGCGCAAAGTGTAGAAGTCTTGCGTGCTTGCAGGCGTGACTTGTGCGACCATTGGGAGGTCGGCGCAATTGGTGGGGCCGGTGCAACTTGGAAGTCGTGCTTGCAGGCGTGACTTATGCAAATAAAGAGGGAGTAGGCGTTTCTTTGGATAGCAAAGTTTCCTTGTTTTGCTTTACTTCACGTGCGGCTTCAATTAGGGCATTGTTCATGCTAAAATCTGAAAGCGTTATGTCCCTCATTGCTTCCTTTCCTTTTTAGAATCTCGTATTTATACCCAATGCAAGCGCATCATATTCCTTGTTTGAGAAAAGATTCTTCTTGTTGGATTTCTCTCTTTGTCATGACGCGCAGATTCGAGTCATCTTCTAACCAGTCAGGTTCTCCGGATGAGGGTGCGAGGTCCGATTCTTGCATGAGCGTCCCAACAAATGTTATTCGGGTTAAGAAAATCATACCGGTATGTTTTCTTCTTCTTTGGATGATTGACACACACTTTAATGCTTGTTGTGTAAATGGGAGAATTTCTTTGTGCGAGATATCTGTTGGAGCATGCGTCACTTGTTATCGACGAGGATGACCTAGTTGTTCCTCTTCCTTCAGTCCGATCTTGTTGGCTCACTGCAGATTTGGAGAATGCTGATTTAGGGCTCTCTTGTCATGAATACCCTTCTGCAGGTTCATCGTTTGGGACTCGTATGAGGTGTCTCTCCTCAATTATCGGAATGTTGGTGGTTTCTTGGTGCGGAAAGAATTCGTAGCCCTTTATATGAGGATATGGAAAACGTATGGCCATATTGCTACCAGGAACGTGGTGAAGTGTTGTTCGTCCGCTTTGGTTTCCGTAGTGAACTGTCTTACGCCAATGATTGTTGCGATGGAGAATGTGTCCATTCATCTTTGTTGTGGAGTCACCATCCAAAAGTGGGAGAACATGGTGTCTACTGCGAATCTTTGGAATTTAACGTTAGCTGGTTGCGGCACCGCCTCAATATTGTGAAGGTTGACAGGGCTGGTATTCTTGCCGGTGTGATTCCTGCCACGAAAGCCATGCTGGAAGAAGAGGAAATTTTGGCCCTGGAGTCTCGGAAGATTGAGGAGTTAACTCGAGATTTGAAGAGTAGGACTGAAAGATATCATGGCCGATTGAAGATGATATTTTGTAGGGATTATAATTTACTAGATGGGCTTTTCTTATTTGCATTATGAGATTCGAAGGCTCCCCTTTCTCTCTCTTTTTTTTTTTTTGAAGAAAATAAAGAGATTCTATTAATCCATTGGCTTTGTATTGAAATTCGATAACTGGTAAGAAAGAAAGTAAAAGCGGAGAAAATGCCTGGACGTTCACACTTTTGATGTAGCATGTTGTAGGGAATGATTAGGCGTAGTACGCCTTTAGCCATTTTCCATTGATAACTGTCTCTATCTTTCCCCCATCTTCTTTGATGATCTTGTAGTAACCGATGTTATATGCTTTAGTGATTATGTACGGCCCTTCCCATTTGGGAGAAAACTTTGGTGCTGATGCGTCTTGCTGGATGTGTTTGGCGGATTTTAGCACCATATCTCCTTCCTTGAAAACCCTGGGTTTTACATGGCTGTTGTACGCCCTGGAAATCCTGTTCGTGTATATTTGCGCATGTTCCTCTGCCCGGGATCTTTTGGAGTCTAGAGTATCCAGTTCCGCAATTCTGGCATTGAGTTATTCGGCTTCGTTCCACTGGGGTCCGCTCGCTGCAGCAATTCTGGCGGATGGGATCTTGATTTCTGCCAGGAGGATCGCGTCTGTACCGTAAATGAGGGAGTAAGGAGACACGCCGGTGGAGCTTCTAGGAGATGTTCTCAGACGCCTGAGAGAGCCATTGGCAATTGCTCATGCCGGGTTTGGGATTGTCATGTCTTGTCCGGTGAGGATTGGATCGAGTCTTGTTGGTACTTTCGGCTTGCCCATTTCCCTAAGGATAATAGATGGTAGAGAAGACTTGTTTGATACCGTACCTCTCAAGTAGTTCCTGTACTTGCTTGTTAGCGAAAGGTGTGCCGTTGTCGGTGATGATGTGTTTAGGTACGCCAAAACGGCAGATGATGTGCTCCTTGATGAATGCCGCGATTGTGGCTCCAGTGGTTCCTTTCAGCGGGACGGCCTCAACCCACTTGGTAAAGTACTCGGTCGCGGTTATTATGTACTCATGCTGTTTTGAGGATGGGGGGTTGATCTTCCCGATGATGTCGAGTCCCCAGCTATAAAAGGGCCACGGGCTACTTATTGCGTGCAAGGGTGTTGGAGGCGTGTGGATGAGGTTTCCATAACTGGCATTCTCGGCATTTACGAACGAAGGTAGCCGCGTCGTCTTCCATGGTCGGCCAGTAGTACCTCTCGTATCTGCGGGAATAATTTGTTTTCCTTGGTGTTCGCCTTCGTGCATTTCTCTTAACATAAATGGGACCTCTGTGTCATCCAAACACCTTAGTAGACCTCCCCCGAAACTCTTGCGATATAAAACCCCATCATGGAACACGAACCTTTTGGACTTTGTCTTAGTTTGGACGCATCCTCTTTGTTAGTAGGAAGAATGCTATCGCGAAGGAAAGTGATGTACGGCTCCCTTGATCCCAGTATGGCTGATGTTGAGGATTTCGACCGACATGGGGGCGCCTGGCAATTTGGACACGCCTTTTGAAGCAATCGGGATTGGGTTTCCATCTCTGGCCAGTAGTATCCAAGTCGTTGTAAACGACGGTAGAGGATTACCACTGATGTTATCCCACAGACTTCGGCATGAATACGTTCAATCCGCTGCTGTGCTTCCTCTTTCCCGAGACACCTTGATAGAGATCCGTCTGGATTTCGGCGATACAGAACACCTTGAAGCATAAAGAAATTCCGCAAGGTCTTGAGGTCGACCTTCCCTTGAAAGAGTGAGTTGTTGAGTTCTCGAATGATAGGAGTTCTCCAGTCGTCATCCTCGGCTTTCTCAGGTTGTGAAAGCCACGTTGAAGCTATCGTTCGCTGTTTTACTGTCAGGGTTTCCTCAGTTCCTTCAAACCGCAGCTTTGAGGCTAGTGTAGCTAAGCAGTCGGCATGCTTGTTGCTGCTACGGCTGACATGTGTGATGGTTGCTTCAGCGAAATAATTGAGTAGTTTTTGTGCTTCAGCCCTGTATGGTGCCAGCGTTAGTTCCTTCAATGCATAGATCCCGTTTACCTGGTTGATGAGTAATTTGGAATCTCCTCTTATCTCCAAACGCATGGCCCCGACTTGTTTAGCTAGTGATAGTCCGATGAGGAAAGCTTCGTATTCAGCTGAGTTATTGGTGCACGGAAAGTCTAGCTTGAAAGAGTGCGAGAATACTTCTCCAGCAGGAGATACTAGTACAACACCCGCTCCTCCGGTATTAGTCTTTGGGGGTGGAAGAGCCGTCGAATAACAGTAGCCACGTTTCTTCTTTGACTAAAAAGATATCTGGAAGATCTCCGGGAGATCTTCGTAGTCTGCGGTATCTTCCCTGGGAATCCGCTATCGTGTCCCAATGTGACTTGTCCCTTTATGGCCCTTGGGAGACGCACGTTATGTCAAACTCGACAGCTGCAAGGAGCCATTTAGCCGGCCTCCCTATCGGAGCGGAGTTTCGAGAGGAGAAACTTACAGGGTCTCGATTTGGATACTAGCACCACTTTATTGGAGAGGAGGTAGTGCCTGAACTTCCTGGATGGAATAAATCGGTGCTAAACATGCCTTTTCCGCCTTAGGGTATCCGAGTTCGGCGTCTCTCAACGTTCGACTCGAAATAGTATATGGGGTATTCCATTCCTTTGTCGTCCTCTTGTGCGAGGAGAGCTCCAACGGCAGTGATCGCTAAAGGTGTGTAGAGACATAGTGGTTTCCTCGCATAGGAGGCTTCATGATGGCTGGAGAGGACAAGATTTTCTTTGGATCTTCCGGTACGCTTTATCTTCGAGGCGTAGCCCATGCGAAAGTCGCTCATTTCTTTAGCCGGGGAGTAAACGTGGTGGTGAGTTGTGCCGGCCCGGTTTGACGCGACGAATGTAGTTTACCTTGCCCATGAAACTCTGGAGCTCCTTTACGGTTCGTGGTGGCGGCATCGTGAGGATAGCTTGCGTTTGATTTGGATCAACTTTTATTCCTGCGGTAGCCGTTACTTGGAATCCCAAGAATTTCCCGAAGAGACACAAAGGCGCATTTCGAGGATTCATCTTCAACTTGTATTCGCGGCATCTTTCGAACACTTGGCGCAATAAGCCGGATGATCCGCTCGAGTCTTTGATTTAACCACCACGTCATCTACGTAATCTTCGACTTGCTTGTGCATCATATCGTGGAAGATGGTAGTCATGGCGCGTTGGTATGTAGCGCCGGCGTTCTTCGGACCGAAAGGCATTACGGTGTAATAGAAGTTTCCGAGAGGGGTACGGAAGCAGTCTTACTTGTGTCGTGCTCATACATCTTTATCTGGTTGTAGCCGCTATATCCATCCATGAAAGAGAACATACCATGTCCCTTTGGTAGCATCTACCAAAGCATGTCGATGTTAGGTAGGTGAAAATCATCTTTGGGGCAGCACTTGTTCAAATCTCTCGAAATCGAAACAATATCGATCGACCATTCTTCTTTTAACGGGAACGATATTGGCCAACCAAGTAGGATGATGAATAGGCCGATGAATCCAAAGCTAGTAATTTTTGGACCTCCGCCTTGATTTGTTCTTCTACATCGTGTCTGAATTGTCTCGGAGGCTGCTTGACTGGTTTGGATCCGGGTATCACATGCAGATGGTGGGTGACCAGTTTTCCATCCAAGGCCAGGCATTTCTTCATAAGTCCATGCGAAGACGTCACGATATTCTTTGAGTAGGTCGACTAGCTTTGGCGCCCGCGCAGGATGTAGAGTCGAACGATCGGAATGGGTCGCGGAAATTCCTCATTCCCTATATTGACAGATTTCGAGTTCGTCGGTGGTTAAGTCGGTCCCATCTTGTAGCTTCCGAGGGCGTCCGGAACTTCCTCCCGGTTATTGTGAAGACATTCCTTCGGGCGGAGAGACCGGGCCATGGTCTCCCTAACGCTAATTGCTAACAGCGGTGATAGTGTGTGAGCTTCCCCTTTTTGCTTCGTCTTACGGTAAGGGTGTACTCTCGCTTGAGTGCGGGCACGGGTTACGCCGGTGGAAAGAGACTCGCGAGTCTTCCTTCGAGGAGGTGGTGGAAGGACGGTCTCCTCTGCGGGGTATCTCCGGTTTGTCGCTATCTCGAGCGATGTCCATTTTCGTGTAAAACCGTGAATCTTGGTCGCCACGCCTTTTGAACCTCCTTCGACCCATGCGCTTCTACGCGGTAGCCGGGTGCATAGGGGGACAGAGACGCGGAAATGCGAACGACTTCTCCGTTCAATCTGTTTCAGAGGCATTGGTGGTATGTTGAAGGGACGATTTTGAGATTGTGCAGCCACGGCCTTCCCTGTATCATGTGGTAGTCTGGTTCTTTTTCAATTACTTCAAACTTCACGCTTGATTGGATTGGCCCTACTGCCAGCTCCAAGTTGATGTAGCCGTATGTGCTAGTTTGGTTGCCCTCGAAATCCGTCATCGTAGTGGGCTGTCGTACGATCTCATTAGGTCGCACCTTGGCAGCTTTGAGTGTCTTGAGAGTGATGACATTGGAATATGCACCCGTGTCAATGGCGCTCTTTGAAACTCTATGTTCTTGACGAGCCGTAACATGCAAGGCCGGTTGTGACCGTCTTCTACCATCATGTCGTCGTCGGTGAAAACAATATTGTTGGCGGATCTTCCGGGGATCCTTGGAGTCCCCATGGGTGCAGGAACTAGTGATGCGTTTAGTGATATTCGGTTGATAGCAGAGAATGTTTTTATCCGCTGGTCCTTGGAGAGGTGCAGCAATTCACATAAGTTTTCTATCAACATGGTCGCCTCCTGGTCCCGGCTTCCGGTCGGTGGCGAAACCGTTGATTTGAGCACGCTCATTCGGGATATTAGTCCCCTGCTCTTGATCTCTGGGGAGCATGGATCACTTGGCCCCGATACTAGATTGATGAGGAAGTCGACTATCTTGGTAATCGCGTCCTTCATTAGGTCCATGTTTCAGCGTGGATCTCCCGAACACGTATCGGGTCACCGGTCTTGGGACCTCTCCATTGGTGGTGCCGCTTTCGAAAGCGAGGAGTTATCATGACCTTGGGCGGGATCCATGTTTGTGGAGATTGCACGATAGCCGAGGCCATGCTTGCCGCCGAAATTTGCGGATTGGAGCTAGAACTTGATGTTGTAACCGAAAGATCAATCCTCCCGATGTGGTCGCCAATTGTTTATGGGTAAAAATCGTTTCTGCTGATTTCGGTAATTTCGGTGGGTGAGTGAGAAATTGATTCAAACCCTAAACAAATGTGTTGCACGTGAGCACTTTGTAGATTCGAGAGATCGATCGCACAAGTCCGGCCTAAACCAAGAAATGGCCGTTCCGGACTTGTTCGGTCACAAAGTGGAGGAGAAGGGTTGATTTGGGGAGGAAGCAAAGAAAGGTGTTGAGGAGAGTAGTATCTCGACTTGTATCGAAAAAGTGAAAGCTTAGGAAGCTTGCAAGAGATAGAAGCTTTTGGGAGAGCTTGCAAAGTTGCCTTTACGAGAGTGTAAGTGTAGTATATTTCTCCCGACCGAGACTTGTTGTCGGTGGAAATAGGTAAGACCTATTTATACAAGTCGAGATTGAAACGTACCCTGGCCTCATGAAGGAAGAGAGTAAATGGTGAAATAATGGGAGGAGGTGGTAACCGCATGGTTTAATGGGCAAAAATGTTTTTCACCATTATTTCCTCTTTTATTTGACCGCTTTATTCCTTTTTACGCTTTCTTAATGTGAGCGTAGTGTACGCTGCATGCTGTGACCGCCAAACCAAAACCCTAAAGAAGGATCCCCCAGTTTGTGTCGATGTCTCGAGTGTTGGTTGCATCTCGAGTGCAAGTGGCGCTGCTAGTGGCGCGTGTGGCATGTGCCAATGGCATGTGCGGAATGCCTTGGTGGTAGGTTGCACGGTTTGCAAGTTAGGCTACCAGCGTGTGTGTTTGGCATGTGCGGAATGCCTTGGTGGTAGGTTGCACGGTTTGCAAGTTAGGCTACACGGCGTGTGTGTTTGGCATGTGCGGAATGCCTTGGTGGTAGGTTGCACGGTTTGCAAGTTAGGCTATCAACATGTGTGTTTGGCATGTGCCAATGGCGCGTCGGCTATGTTGACCTAGTTGCAAGTCTTGCAAACCTAGGGCGCTATGTTTGGCGTGGGCCCAAGGCATAGCGGCTTAGAAATATGGCTTGCGGCACGTGTTGGCATGTGCAAATGGCACGTGCGGCCATGTTGACCTAGTTGCAACTCTTGCAAACCTAGGGCGCTATGTTTGGCGTGGGCCCAAGGCATAGCGGCTTTGAAATATGGCTTGCGGCACGTGTTGGCATGTGCCAATGGCACGTGCGGCCATGTTGACCTAGTTGCAAGTCTTGCAAACCTAGGGCGCTATGTTTGGCGTGGGCCCAAGGCATAGCGGCTTAGAAATATGGCTTGCGGCACGTGTTGGCATGTGCCAATGGCACGTGCGGCCATGTTGACCTAGTTGCAACTCTTGCAAATCTAGGGCGCTATGTTTGGCGTGGGCCCAAGGCATAGCGGCTTAGAAATATGGCTTGCGGCACGTGTTGGCATGTGCCAATGGCACGTGCGGCCATGTTGACTTAGTTGCAAGTCTTGCAAACCTAGGGCGCTATGTTGGGCGTGGGCTAAAGGCATAGCGGCTTAGAAATATGGCTTGCGGCACGTGTTGGCATGTACCAATGGCACGTGCGGCCATGTTGACCTAGTTGCAAGTCTTGCAAACCTAGGGCGCTATGTTGGGCGTGGGCCAAAGGCATAGCGGCTTGGAAATATGGCGTTATTGCCATGGTGCGCAGGGTACGGCTTGGTTTGGCATGGTTTCCATGGTGCAGAGTGCGACTTGGTTTGGCATGGTTGCCATGGTGCGCAGTATGCGGCTTGGTTTGGCATGGTTGCCATGGTGCGCAGAGTGCGGGTTGGTTTGGCATGGTTGCCATGGTGCGCAGTATGCGGCTTGGTTTGGCATGGTTGCCATGGCGCGCAGAGTGCGGCTTGGTTTGACATGGTTGCCATGGTTCGCGAGGGTGCGGCTTGGTTTGGCATGGTTGCCATGGTGCGCAGAGTGCGGCTTGGTTTGGCATGGTTGCCATGGTGCGCAGTATGCGGCTTGATTTGGCATGGTTGCCATGGTGCGCAGTATGCGGCTTGGTTTGGCATGGTTGCCATGGTGCGCAGAGTGCGGCTTGGTTTGGCATGGTTGCCATGGTGCGCAGAGTGCGGCTTGGTTTGGCATGGTTGCCATGGTGCGCAGTATGCGGCTTGGTTTTGGAATTAGGGTTCGTGTTGAAAACCTAACTGGTATTTTGAAAAAAATACCCCTATTAATTATTTACACCTGAGTTAAATGCTCTTAATTAATGTGTTGCGGGTAACACTAGGTCATGGGGTTTTACGGTTTTACCCCTTGTCTAAAATCCACCATCAACAGTACCATGAGTAAAAATACCACATTTTGGGCCAGAATATTGTTTTGGGCCACAATTCAGCTGCCACCAGCCTACCCACTGAAGTAGCTACCAGCAAGTCTAGTGGTCCATGAAGTAAACGCCTGGTCAATGGTCAAAGCCAACACCCGGTCGACAGTCAAAGAAGACGCCCGGTCAATGGTCAAAGTGAACGCCCGGTCAATGGTCATTGTCAACCGTCGGTCAACTGTAGAAGTCGACGAGGCGCCAAGGTGCACGATTCGCGTCTCACTCCCTTTGGCTACATATATATATATATATATATATATATGTAGTACATACGTACCCCTTTTTCATCCCGCGATGTTATACTCAACTTGTTATCGATGTTAATGTCAAACAAAGAATCTGCATGAAGGGAGGAAAATAGAGTACTGCTATATGAGAAACGAGAGGAGGGCACAAGGGTTTAGTTCATCATGTAAAAGCAACTTGAGCATTCATTAGTGTTACCTCTAGTTCTTCTAGTTCTTTATCCAATGGCTGAAAATGGTGTTTTACGATTCTTCATTATGTATTCGCCGAATCGCTCCCTGTGGCTGCATACAACTTTAGTTTTTATCCGAATACTTTGTGAACACAAAAATTCTATTCATCCCACGAAAAACCCAAAAACATAAATACGAAAGATTAGGGTTTCCTAGCTAGAAAATCCGGAAACTTTTCGGTGAACCAAAATAATGTAGAGGCACCCAATATTTGCGCTGGTAAATCTTTTGTGGGTTCCTTCATAAGTTTGTCCCTATCAAATATCAATGCTATCAAAGCTTCCAATGGATCATGTTCTGGAGTCTTATTAGTTTTTCTTCCAATGAATGACGATCGTAGTTTGCTTTCCTAGTTGTTCACCTCTGTGGACCTTTCTTTTCAAGATTATAAGACCATAGACAAAAAATTAAGGCAGAAAATTAAAGCAAGCGTTATAATGGCTTCTTCTTCTTCTTGTGTTCGTCTTGCTGCAATCCATCCTTATCAACACCAAACCTTTAGAAAACCCAAGCAAATGTTGGTATCACGAACATATGTCCATGCCGATCTCACATCATCTCTTACCAGGGCTTCTTGCTCTTTCCCTAAAACACTGTTAATCACCTGCCAGAAAAACAAACTCCAATGTCTTTCACCCAAAACCCTGCAACACCCTAATTTTTCCATATCATCTGTTTCAACTTCATCAAAGAGTACAATATGTATGGCAACATCATCATATGAGTATACTAGTAGTCCAGATTCTTCAGAAAATAATCCAAAAATTCCGACTACAGAGATATGTATTCTAGTATTTGTATACATCATCCCATTCTTAAACCGACTAAATCTACTTTCCAAATTCCCGGTTTTGAAGTATGTGACGAGTCCTATCATGCCATTGTTAAGATTCTATCAATCAATACTCACTCTTGGTTTGGTTGGGTTTCTTTCTTTGTTTATTGCTTTCGTAAGATACAGGAATGCTACCAAGTTTAAGTATTCTTTAGTTATGGATTCCGTGGTTGTTATGGCATCTTTAGTTCGCCCGTTTGTGGTGAATTCAGTTCCTTTGGGTGGAGGAGCATTAGCGTTCAAGTTTCAATTGCTGAATGTGAGTATTCTGATGCTAAGCTATGTTCATTGTCCTTGTTGTTGTACTTAGCTTTCTCTATTTATGTTTAAACTGATGCCCCCTTTTAGGTCATGACTCTTACTTATTCATCTCTGGGAGTGTCTAGTGCAGTTTCTTCAAAATTTTCAGGTTACCGTGACTGGGAATGCTGACGTAGAGTGATAAATTAGGATAACAAAATATGTGTTGGGTGTACATCCATTGTACTACGTACCTCTATTATCATTGAATACAATATGGTTGTCTAAGGTTTTCTGCTCAGCACCAAGTGAATTCAAATTCTTCTACGTCCTCTTACATTTTGATTTGCAGGTGCTTGAACTACTCGGTTTCCAAACATGCGTACATTCATGTTTAGAATACTTGGGAGCTGTCCAGTGGGTTGGAGAAGAGGAAAAAGTAGACGTAATTTCAGATCCGTCCATTGGGGCACTTGCAAACATCATGGAGGTGGTGATTAAAACCAACGAAAATGAAGGTCGACAACAGGGAAAATCCTTGGTGTTGAAGATTCTAAGAGAAAACAAGAGTCTTATTAGTGATATCAATTCCTCTGAAACATGCACCAAGAATATATTATCCTCATGCCAAAGTTGTTCAAATTCATTGCTGGATCTATATAAGAAAGCCTACTATGACTTCGTAATATATGATCGTGTAGATAAGGATGTAGACAAACAGATATCACTAGAAGTTGATAACCTTTTATGGTTGCTTGACATTATGGTAGATAGGCAAGCGGCTGAGAAGTTTGCATTGATGTGGGCTAACCAAAAAGAGCTGGCGAACTTCCACATGAAGTTTCAAAAAGAAATCCGGGCTCCCTCTCACCATCTCTTTAGCTTCATAACAACACGATTGCTTGCTGGTATAGGAAAGGGAGAAATACTTCTGACGAAGGACATCGGGCAGCTGTTGTTTCAGACATGGTTTCAGCCACTGGTTGATGACTACCCTTGCTTGAGAAAAGCTAAATCATTTGATCCAAAAGAGGTGGAAGAAAATATTGAGACGGCAATATTAGAACTTGCGCCTGAAGATCAACAGAGTGTCTTGATGGCATGGTATGAATGTTTCTTGAAGAACAGTAACAACTGTCCAGATCTTCGAAAAGCCTTTCAAGGCTGGTGCAACAGAACCTTTAGATAATTTCTAATTACTTGGTTGATAATTGATTTGCTCTTACAAAAGCCTAATAATCAATAAAAGTTTGATTGTTAATGTTTTCATTCCCAACTTTTTTTTTTTTTTTTTTTTTTTTTTTTGTATGGCCTTTTTGTTACAATGAAACAGGAATCATAACTGGAAACTAAAATCTCTAGTTTTTTTAAGAAAATTAATTTGTTGCTTCACTTAAGATTTCAAATACAAATTTTATCTTGGATGGGTAAGAAAAGTACCACTAAATGACTTCAAAAAATTACTAGATAAAGCGAATACCATGATGTTAATGGTAGCATGTTGTGGAGTTATGTGCTACCGAACATGGGAGAGGCTCTCCACCAAAGTTGAAACCGTGGAAATCGGTGGATAGTACTTGAACCCACTGATATCAATCTTTTTGCAACACTTGGTTTTCCAGTTGTACAAATGATGCGTGAAGATAGCTTGATTTTCGTGGGATTCAATGATTATCTCGTTTGTCCCTACAACTGAATGAAAACAAAGATCCCGATCCTCGTTCCATAAATACGGTAATTCAATAGTAACTTCAGACCAATTTTGGTTACTGCTGGTATTCTTCTCTTTGCTGTTCCCATGAACATCATCAAATACCCATAGCTTCGCAGTGTCATCACTCATTCTACTTAACAGAGCTAAGCGGCTTTCCAGTTCTATTAAACAGTAAGAACTATTTCCATTTGAGTAAACATGCCTTGGTTGAACAAGGATGAAATTAGGGACTGTGATCAGTCTGAACTTCTCAGCCCCAATGTCAAATGCCACTATTTTGTCATTATCCTGCTTTCCCAATTTCAGAAATGCTTTAGTGCAAAAATATATAAAACCATTCAGATAAATTGTATGATCGCGTTGGCAATATTCAGTATCAAGCTGGAATGGTGGGAGCTCAATCCTTCTCCATATGATGTCTCCTACAGTTAAAACTTCACAAACAGATTCATAATGGAACTTTCTGTCTTCATATTTGTGCATACTCCATATACATATCACTTTGTGCTTCTTTGTGGCAAGATCGAATCCCATTTCATAGTAATGTGTTATCTCTATTATTCCTTCTTTATCTTCATAGGTCCTTGACAACTCTGATTCAATCCATGGTGATACTTCTTGGGTACTGATGTTGCATATACAAATAGCAGACTTTTTTCTAGAGCCATAACCGATCAAACCATTTACGGGTCCAAAAATGGCTGTGTTCTCCAATGAAAATTTCTTCTTCCTTAATGTTGTTTTTCCTCTGCCTTCAAGCATTAACTCAACTGTCACTAGCGCCACTTCGTAATAGGATATTCTGCGTGGAGTTGTAGGTCTGTGCAGCCAAAGTTTTGGATTTTCGTGTGGTATTGGGACGATGAAAAAGAGCTTAGGACGTTTTTTTGATTGGTTAAGGTGTAAATTAATAAAATATGAGTCCTCCCCGATGAGTAACCGCCAACGTTTACATACGCATTTGAATCGAACAAGTGACTTGACTGGTAGTCTGCTTAGTATCTCGCATACAATGGCACTATCAGCATGAAAACTACTAGTACTGTTCGATAAACCAACGTTGCCACCAGCACCAGTCTGCTTAGTACTATTCGATAAAGCAGGTTTCAGTCTGGTTATGGCGCGGCGACGCTTGTAACCAGGTCCGCTCTGCATACAGATAAGAGATATACCAAATATACCATTTGTGTTAAACCTAATTAATATTCATAGTTTTAGTATGCTAGAAAATTGAAAATAAAAAGAATCCTTTAGTTAATCAATCGAATATCTTATCGAAATAAGGAAGAATCAAGCTGAAGCATGAACATGTATATAATCATCATGAATAATATAAATTCATACCATAACTTAGGCTCAAACGACACATGGGGACAGATGCATACCATTGTTTGTTGTTCTTCACCGAACTTCCTTTATAATCGCGCGCGAGAGAGGAGAGGAGAAGATCGAAGACAAGTTAGGGTTTTGTATTTATAGAAGAAAAAACAATCCTTACGTGTTGGGATCTTGCAACAATGAACAGCACGTTAGATGTATCGAAAATAATATGTGAAGAACTAATGCGAAACAACTCTACCAAAATAACTTGACGAGGGCAGAATCACAGGTTCAACAAGTTGTCCTTAACACATTAGTTCGCGGGTATACTCGAGTTGAGTAATGCTAAACCCCTCACAAATGGCAAGATGTGTCCGTGGATAAGACTCGCCCGATATAACTTGAGTTAGCACAACGCAAGTTACCCTCTCTTCGAACTCAAGCAACGGGGATGGAGATAAAAACGCCTGAGAAAACCCTAGAATAAAAGAAGAATTTTTCGGTGTGTTGAAAACAGATTATGAGTTGTATTTATAGGATGAAATACTTGCAAATCAAGTTAGGTTTTGGTTTTCTTCAAAAACAAGTAAAAGGAATTTTACCATAAATAGAACTCTTAAGAATTAATTTTGGAATTAATTTTCTAAAGAAAAAACTCGCCAAAAATAAATCCGTGTAGAAAAGGAACTTGGTGCATGGCATACGCGCATATCGCATGAGTAAAAATATGTATTTTTGCCCACCCGCTCCACCCACGTTTTACAATTCATACATAAGTGTATGGTTATATAGTGGAGCTCATCTTTAGTTTTCCACAATGTGGGACTAAAGGTTCCACTTCATTCACCCAAAAATGAGTGAGCATCCTTAGACCCTTAGGTCATTAGATCAAACCACACCAAGACCATAAAACCTTTTAATTAAAACTCATTTTCTCCAACAATCCCCACATGAATGAAATCTCGGGAAAACGAAAAAAATCGAGTAAGAGTAAGGAAAATACCATTTAGGCAAAGGTGTCCATGAGGTCTTGAACCCTTACTTAGTGAGAATTACAGGAACTACTAGCTAAACAGTGAACCTAGTCTTGAACTGATAGCGTTGGTGTAATTCGCGACAACATGACCACACATGATATTCTCCTGGTGTTGCTAAGTTCGTGCCGCTTTGTCCAATTTGGCCCTGGACATATCTCGTTTCTCGAGAATGCTCTAGAGAATTGGCTCAATTCTCAGGAAGCGCCCCACTTCCACATTCGGATAGGTGAGTTCCATCAAGAGTGTTCTTGCTACACCCCACTTCAATCTTAATTGAAACTATGGAACTCATTAAGACTTATTTAAAATCATCCTCCACATGCGGTCACACTATCACATCAACACCATAGGAAGGGACGGAGAATGAAATTCTCTCGATAGTGTTTACCTTTACCCACCATGAATTAGTTGTCTCATTCGAAACCTTGATCTTGGAATCTCCAATCGACAAGGTTGAGTATCCTTCTTGGCAAGTTTAATTTTTGAGCCTAAGCCCCATCCCCTCGATGCTTTACTAACTATCTCCTTGGACAAACCTTTCGTCAAAGGGTCCGCGATATTCTCCTTGGACTGCATCCAATCTATGGAAATAACGCCGTTGAGATTAGTGTTTTCAAAGTATCATGTCTTCTACGAATATGTATAGACTTTCCATTGTAGAAGCAACTCTTAGCTCTACCTATCGCAGATTTTTGTCACAGTGTATAGATATATTGGCACGAGGCCTATGCCGAGAGAGGAATATCTTCTAAAAAGTTTCTTAGCCATTCGGCCTCCTCTCTGCTTTATCTAACGCAATAAACTCCGATTCCATAGTGGAACGAGCTATACATGTCCTGTTTGGAACTCTTCCAAGATACGGGCCTTTTCTTAGAGTGAATACATATCCACTCGTAGACTTAGAATCCTCCGATCCTGTTATCCAGTTTGCACGCAAAATCCCTCAGGACGGCCGGATATCCTTTGTAATTCAAACTAAAGGTCATTGTGTACTTCAAGTACTTTAGCACTCTAATAAGTGCATCCCAATGTATCTTACTGGATTACAAGTATACCGCTAACCTACTTACAAGATAAGCAATGTACGGTCTTGTACAATTCATCAAATACATCAGACTTCCTATGACTCTCGAGTATTCAAGTTGGTTAACTCCTACACCCTTATTCTTCTTGAGACGACATTTAGAATCATAAGGAGTACATGGTTTCTGATTAAACCGATTAAATTTCTTAAGTATGGATTCAACATAATGAGACCTGACTCGGACTATAGCCATTAGAAGTTTTCTAATCTTCATCCCTAATATGACATCAGCGGGGCCTAAGTCTTTCATGTCAAAATTCTCATTCAACAGTTTCTTAGTGGAATTAATAACATCCATGTTTGTACCTAGTATAAGCATATCATCAACATACAAGCATACAATCACACAGCATCCTTGACAAGTTTAGTATAAACACACTTATCAGATTCATTAATTCTAAAACCACTAGAAATCATCACATGATCAAATTTTTCATGCCACTTTGTTTAGGTGCTTGTTTCAATCCATACAAAGATTTAACCAGTTTACACACTTTCTTTTCACAACCTTTAACTACAAAGCCCTCAAAGTTGTTCCATATAAATTTCTTCATCTAACTCACCATTAAGAAACGCCTTTGTCTTTACATCCATTTGATGTATCTCTAAATTATGGATGAAGCTATAGCAATTAACATCCTAATGGAGCTAATTCTACTCACTTTGGTGAATAGGTGTCAAAGAAATCTATACCTTCTATTTGTCTGTAGCCTTTAGCTACCAGCCTAGCCTTGTAATTTTCAATAGTTCCATCTATCTTACGTTTTCTTTTGAAAATCCATTTACAACCTATGGCCTTACACCTCGGAGGTAAATCTACAAGTTCAAAAGTACTTTTCTCGAAGGGAATCCATTTCACTAATGGAAGCTTCTTTCCACCACGAAGCACGGACAAGTCATAGCTTCTCTATAAGTCCGAGGATCGAGACTCGGCTAGGTATGTAATGCAACCGGGATAGGTTTTCTCGGTTCTAACCCTTTTACCTCTTCTAGGTTCCACTCGGTTCATCTTCCTCTAAAGGTAATAATTGACTAGTTGAAGGAACATCTAGGGATCATCTAAACACCTCTTTCGAGAATCACGTTTCAAAGGAAAACAGTTTCAAAAACTCAAGATCCCTAGACTCCATGATAGTATTCAACCCTATGTCGGAAATTTTAACTCACAACCATAAACCTATGAGCACTAGAATGCTCGGGATACCCTATAAAAACACAATCAACGGTTTTGGGTCCTATCTTATTTTTCTTAGGAGGAGGGATGCCCACCTTTGCCAAGCACCCCCACACTTTGAAGTAATCATAAGATGGTTGTCTACCTTTCCATAACTCATATGGAGTTTTATCTCGATCCTTTAAAGGGTACTCTTGTTCAGATGTGGTGGCGGAGAGGATAGCCTCCCCCACAAATTCAAGGTAATTCCGAACTAATCAACATGGCATTCATCATATCCTTAAGGGGCACTGGTTCTTACGTTCGACTACACCATTGGATTGAGGTGAATAAGGGGCTGTAGTCTCATGTATTATGCCATGTTCTTCACGAGAGAAATCTCCTACGGGAATTTCATACTCACCACCACGGTCAGACCTAATAGTTTTAATGGTAGTATTCAATTGGTTTTCGACTTCACTTTTATATATCTTAAAGGCTTCTAAGGCATCATCCTTCCCTCTAAGTAAGTAAACATGAGACTTGCATAATCATCTATAAAAGTAATAAACCATTTCTTACCACCTCTTGTTTGAACCGACTTCATATCAACTAGGTCCGAGTGGATTAAATCTAAGGGTTTAGAGTTTCTCTGGACATTCTTATTGAATGATTTCTTAGCATGCTTAGATTCTACGCAAATCTCACACTTATGATTTTTATCTAAAGTGAATTTGGGTATGCACCTACGCTAGCCAATTTATGCATTGATTTATAGTTTACATGACCAAGTCTACCATGCCAAACGTTCAATGACACACACATGTAAGCGAGAAGAATCATTCAATTTCAATTCGGGAGGTTACATTAAGTTTATATAGACCCCCAAAGTATTATAACCCTTACCCACATAATCATTGCCCTTAGTTACTATAAGTTTTCCCGAGACTCAATTGTAACTTTAAAACCCTTATCATCTAAAAACAGAACAAGAAACAAGATTTTTGCAGATGTCCTGGAACATGAAGAACTTCATTCAATGTGAGAGTCTTTCCAGGATGTGAGCTTCGGAGGCCCGACCTTTCCTTTTCCCGCAACCTCCGGCGAGATGAGTTACCCATATAGAGTTTTCGCCCCCTACCCTCTCGGTAGGAGGTGAACAGTCTCTGTCCCCACAAACATGCTTGGTAGCTCCAGTCTACCCACCAATCCATCACATTGGTCACCGATTAACTTCGGACACCACGCGTGGCTTCGTCTTTGCTTTTCTCAACCAGGTTAGCATTATTCTTCTTATCCTTACGTTGTCTACCGGTGAATCGCCATATGACCAAGTGTTCCACACACCCAACAAGGACCCTTAATTTTAACAATGCTAGATTCTGTTTTAAAACGTACCTTTCTTGTTAGGTCCATGCTTCGAGTCACACTGTTGTTGTCACCTTTTCCGCTTTGGATGGCTTATGTTCAGACATATGAGCTTTGTTAGACATGTCCCTTGCAGATGACACGTTCTTGTCTTTGGTGCACAACATCTCTTCCACTTGAATCTTCTTTCCCAATTCAACCATGTTGATCTCGCCGTTCATGCCTCGGCTTTTTCTTGTACTCCAGGCCAAGAAGATGGTAACTTCTCAATTACCGCAGACACTTGAAAAGTCTCATCAACAACCATACCTTCAAGAAGAATCGGTTAATAATTTGTTGAAGTTCGAGGAATTGATCAACAAAGACTTATCATTCGTCATCTTGAACTCCATAAACTTTGCCACGAGAAATTTCTTGCTTCCTGCATAGTCTCGGCTTGGTACTTTGCTTCTAACGCAGTCCACAACTCATAAGCGGTCAAGTTCTCTTTAGCATTGTAAAAATCATACATCGCATCTTCCAAACCGTTCATGATATGATTTTTAGCCGTAAAATTAGACCTCGTGGTTCATATTGACCTCCTCCTCGGACAAATTTTCAATATTGTATAAGTCATCACCGGAACTAAGACATAATCCGATTCATGATGGCTCGGGATAAAAAAGACATCTTGGATTGCCATCTCTTGAAATCCTTTAGATTTAAACTTTTGTGGTCTTTCTACATCGTTGATTCCCATTGTTACAAGGAATACTAATGTGTTAAGATTGTTGGGATCTTGCAACAATGAACAAAAGACGTTAGATGTATCGAAAATAATATGTGAAGAACTAATGCGAAACAACTCTACCAAAATAACTTGACGAGGCAGAATCACGGGTTCAACAAGTTGTCCTTAACACATTAGTTCATGGGTATACTCGAGGTTGAGTAATGCTAAACCCCTCACAGCGAAGATGTGTCCAGGATAAGATCGCCGATATAACTTGAGTTAGCACAACGCAAGTTACTCTCTCTTCGAACTCAGCAACGAGGATGGAGATAAAAACGTCTGGAGAAAACCTAGAATAAAAGAAGAATTTTTCGGTGTGTTGAAAACAGATTTTCGAGTTGTATTTATAGGATGAAATACTTGCAAATCAAGTTAGGTTTTGGTTTTCTTCAAAAACAAGTAAAAGGAATTTTACCATAAATAGAACTCTTAAGAATTAATTTTGGAATTAATTTTCTAAAGAAAAACCACGCCAAAAATAAATCCGTGTAGAAAAGGAACTTGGTGCATGGCATACGCGCATATCGCATGAGTAAAAATATGTATTTTTGCCCACCCGCTCCACCCACGTTTTACAATTCATACATAAGTGTATGGTTATATAGTGGAGCTCATCTTTAGTTTTCCACAATGTGGGACTAAAGGTTCCACTTCATTCACCCAAAAATGAGTGAGCATCCTTAGACCCTTAGGTCATTAGATCAAACCACACCAAGACCATAAAACCTTTTAATTAAAACTCATTTTCTCCAACATTACGTAGGGAACAATTGTAGTTATATTAGCGTTTTACCATTCCGATGATAGAATGAAATGGAATCCTGCCGACGGTGCAGACAGATTATCTCACCAAATTTTACTCGACACTATAAATACCGTAAAATAATAGTTGTCGTACCAAGTAAAGCTTTTCCGATTAGACTTCCAACCAAGCTTGGATCTATGTTTCACGGACACTCTTAAAAACATGACATAACCGTATCGGACACATGATCGGACACGACATTCGGCTGACGCTTCCCCGCACGTCATGGAAACACTACATCGTGTGTCCCGCTATACTCGGCATTGGACACTGGACGGACACTTTGGGACATCCATAATACTACATCGTGTGTCCCTCTATACTCGACATTGGACACCGGACGGACACTTTGGAACATCCATAAATGGTTCGCATTGATTTAGAAAACCATAACAAACTAAATATTAGGCTTTTTTGTGTTTTGCGCAACAATCCCGTATGGTTAAAGTAATTCATGTTTAGTTTAAGTTAATCATGATTTATCATATTCTGTTTTGTGGTCTGTTTATTGCTTAATCTTACTCTAAAGACTAGCTTAAGGTTGATGCTAGACAAGATTGAGTCTAAGCATGACATGTCCTTTAGCTTGACATGTCGTATGAGGTGTCCTTTGTATCCATGAGGTGTCATCCAACTCATGATGGAAAGGTTGGATTGACATGTGGCAAGCATGACTAGGACTCTCTTCTAGCCTCAGAAGTTTTTTTTCAAAAGCAAATTTGTTTTCATCCATCATCAAGTAATGTGAGGAAATAAAAGTTGATAATAAATCATGAAGGTTAAGTGTCTAGAGTGTTTCTATTTCCTTGTACTCAATCTGTTTTAGTATGAACCATATGTAGTGTTCTTGTTGCATATGGTGTTGTTCTGTGTGTTGTTGAGTATGCTAGTACTAGGTTCCAAGTCTCATTTCGGCAAAAGGTTGTTTTCCACAATGTTTAGGTCTTAATTATAGTTTTAATGGAGCTGAAATTCCAACCGTAAAATCTCAATTTAATATAGTGTATAATACATGTACAACGTGCCTCTGCAACCCGCTTTTCAGAGGCTTGACGTGTCCCCATATTCATGTCGTGTCGTAATTGTGTCTTATCTACATGTCTTTGCGACATAGGCTGGGATAATAAAATTTTGCGACATAGGCTGGGATAATAAAATTTTGCTCAAATATGGAAACATTAATAAATTAGAAAAAAGTCAAAAGACTTACCAAGACCAGGCCGAGATAGCTCATCTCAACGACATGGAAAAGCTGGTCTCGACAGATTCGAAAGCAGTAGATAGATTGATGGTGGAGCATTATAGAAGAAAATATAAGAAGACTAGGTATCACCCCGGCCGGGGCCGGGGCTCAACCTTTTTTGCTTTTTTTTTTTTGTGTTTTTTGGTCTATAAATTAGCCGGGGCTTATAACCCCGGCCGTAATCCCCTTCACATTCCAGTATTTTCTTGAAAAGTTGTTCTAAGCTTATATCTAAATTTTATATTAATTAAAGATACTAAACAATAGTAGAATTTAACGTTAACTGAAAATACTAAGACAAATCCCTCAACCTTTTTAGAGTTTTGTTTATTGTTCATTTGTTGGGTCGGTCGATCAGTATTTTTCCGTGCAATTTTAGTCTGCGGTCATAGAAGAATGGTCCCAATATTTAGTTGGTCGTATCATATTATTGTGTTTTAATTAGTCGGGTCACAGTAGCGTGTTTAATTAGTTGGATCATAGTAGGCGGATGGGGCCGGGGCCTACGGCCCCGGCGGTGGAGAAATTTTAAAGGCAGAAGTAGTGCCCACATTTAAATTAGTGTGTTAGTTGGTCTTGTCTATAATAGTCGGGAGCATGTTTAGTTAGTTGTGAGCATATTTAATTAGTCGGTCCCAGTTTAGTTGGTCGTATCATATTATATATTATAGTGTGTTAGTCGGGTCACAATAGCGTGTTTAATTAGTTGGATCATAGTAGCCAGAATGGGCCATCTATAAAGGCAAATAGACGGATATAGTGCACATTAAAATTAGTGTGTCAGTTGGTCCCGTCTATAATAGTCGGGAGCATATTTAGTTAGTCGGGTCATAGCAGAACAGTTCCAATATTTAGTTGGTCGTGTCATATTATATTGTGTTAGTTGGGTCACAATAGCGTGTTTAATTAGTTGGATCATAGTAGCCGGATAGGGCCGGGGCCGGGGCCGTGGAGAAAACTTAAAGGCAGATATAGTGACCACATAATTAGTTGGTCTTATCATATTGTAGTGTGTTAGTTAGTCGGGTGACAGTAGCGTGTTTAATTAGGTTCATAGCAACTATTGCTTGCTCGTGAAAGCAACTAAAATCCATGTTCCATCATCCTATATATTGATTAACTATTTTAGTTTCCAAAAATTGTGGTTTTGGTCAGTAGTTAAGGCTTTTTCTGTGTTATATGTAATTTTATATTCCCTTAAATCTCAAAGATAAGTTTTTGTGAAGCACATTAAGCTTCAAAGAGGACTACACACTACGGGAAAATTAGTAATCTACAATTGTAGATTGACAACTCGTAAATTAAAAGTTGTAAAATGTAGTATGTTTTACAACTTTTTCCAACAAAATCGTTGTGAAAGTAAAATATGTCCAACTCTTAGGACCAACGAGTTCCTAAGAGTAGTGACGAGAATCAGAACCACAACTTGTTGTGTGAAAAGGGTTGCAGAGAGAAGTGACCACCTTTAGAATTTACGACTCATATCCTAAAGGTAGTGAATGATTTTAAAACAACACTAATAAGAGTCGTTGAAGATAAGAAAAAAGAAAATTTAAAAATGTTCTTGTAGAGAATCGGGCAAGCTTACTAGGTGTTAGTACAAGACGTCAACCATCCTGCCCGGATTCACAATACTGGTAGATTTGTGCTTTTTCTTTTAATCAACATTCACAACCTTTACAAGAGTTGTAAAATGATAAATTGACTTTTAAAAAAAATTAGGCTAAAGGTGAATCGAACTGAACCTCCTCTGTCTAAGACTTGGATTTCAACCACCTTCCACATTTACATGCATGTCTGCTTATATTTTACATTTACTTTTATAAAAAAAGTGATAAGGAAAAAACATGTTAAGGAAAAGAAATAAATGGACGGTTATGATGTAAATGGATGGTTATGATGGGAGATGGAAAAGATAAGAAGAAAAAGAGTAAATAGACCTTCTACAACCCCCCTTTAAGAGTCGTTTGTAAAGGTATAAACAATTCTGCTAAATTTTTCTCATACGCAAAAAGATTCCCATTCGCTAAATTTTATTCACTTCGCAAAAAACTTCTCACACGCTAAATTTTCTCATTCTGCTAAATTTTCTTTTCATCGCTATTGACAACCTTTATAAGAGTTGTCGTTGAATATAAACACTTATGCTAAATTTTTCTCACTTGAGGTAAGAATATTCCCATGGAATCTTACCCGTAAATGGGTGGATTCATCGTCTTTCCAAACTTTCAGGACTTATAGTAGTCCGCTCATGGCCAAGTTTTGATCCCTGCAAGTTTCTTTCTCGAAGTTGGCCAATTTTTATGTGTTTAAGGTTTATAAGAATATTCCCATGGAATCTTACCCGTAAATGGTTGGATTCATCGTCTTTGCAAACTTTCATATTTATAGTAGTCCGCTCATGGCCAGGTTTCGATCGCGGAGCCAGTTTCTTTCTCAAAGTTGACGAATTTGTGTGTGTTTAAGGTTTATGAGAATATTCCCATGGAATCTTACCCGTAAATGGTTAGATTCATCGTCTTTGCGAACTTTCAGGCTTATATTAGTCCGCTCATGGCCAGGTTTCGATCTCGAAGCCAGTTTCTTTCTCGAAGTTGACGAATTTGTGTATTGTTGAAGGTTTCTGAGAATATTCCCATGGAATCTTACCCGTAAATTGTTGTATTCATCGTTCTTACGAACTCTCAGACTTATAGTAGTCCGCTCATGGCCGAGTTTCGATCTCGGGCGTTTTTTCTCAAAGTTAGCCAATTTGTGTGTGTTTAAGGTTTGAGAATATTCCCAAGGAATCTTACCGCAAATGGTTGTATTCATCGTCTTTCGAACTTTCAGACTTATAGTAGTCCACTCATGGCAGTTTCGATCTCGGAGCGGGGTTTGCATACAATATGCTAGAATAGGGCTGGTTTAATGTTTTGGGGAATATTCCAAAGGAATCCTACCTGTAAATGGATGGATTCATCATTCTTACCAAGTTTCCAACTTATAGTAGTCCACTCCCGACCAAGTTTCGATCTCGGAGCCATGATATGCATACAGTATGCCAGAATAGGGTTTGTTGAAGGTTCCAGAGAATATTTCGAAGGAATCTTACTTGTAAATGGATGGATTCATCGTTCTTACCAAGTTTCCGAATTATAGCAGTCCACTCCCCGACAAAGTTTCAATCTAGGAGCCAATGTACGCATACAATATGCCGAATAGGGTTTGTTTAAGGTTTGGAGAATATTCCGAAAGAATCTTACTTGTAAATGGATGGATTCATCGTTCTTACCAAGTTTCCGAATTATAGTAGACCACTGCCGACCAGGTTTCGATCTCGGAACCAAGGTACACATACAATATGCCAGAATAGGGTTTGTTTAAGGTTTCGGGGAATATTCCGAAAGAATCTTACCTACATATGGATGGATTCATCATTTTTACCAAGTTTCAACCTTATTGTAGTCCACTTCCGACCAGGTTTCAATCTCGGAGCCATGGTAAGCATACAATATGCGAGGAATAGGGTTTGTTTAAGGTTTAGATAATATTTGAAGGAATCTTTGTAAATTGATGGATTCATCGTTGTTACCAAGTTTACGAATTATAGTAGTCCACTCACACGGTTTCGATCCCTGGAACCAGTTGCACGCATACAATATGCCAAAATAGGGTTTGTTTAAGGTTTAGGAATATTCTCAAGGAATCTTACACCAGAATTGAATGGATTCATCATTCTACCAAGTTTGACTTATAGTAGTCCACTCCGACGAGTTTCGATCTGGAGCCAATGTACACATACAATATACGGAATAGAATAGGGTTTGTTTAAGGTTTGAGAGAATATTTAGAAGGAATCTTTTTGTAAATGGATGGATTCATCATTCTTACCAAGTTTCCGGAGCTTTATAGTAGTCCACTCCAGAGCCGGGGTTTCGATTTCGGAGCCATGATATGCATAAAGATATGCCGAATATGGTTTGTTTAAGGTTTTATAATATTTGAAGGAATCTTACCTGTAAATTGATGGATTCATCGTTGTTACCAAGTTTCAATTATAGTAGTCCACTCGAGCACAGTTTCGATCTGGAACCAAGGTACGCATACAATATGCCGAGAATAGGGTTTGTTTAAGGTTTAGGGAATATTCTCAAGTAATCAAACCTCGAATGGATGGATTCATCATTCTTACCAAGTTTCCGACTTATAGTAGTCCACTCAAATGGGGTTTCGATCTCGGAGCCAATGTACTTATACAATATACCAGAATAGGGTTTGTTTAAGGTTTCAGAGAATATTCCAAAGGAATCTTACCTGTAAATGGATGGATTCATCATTCTTACCAAGTTTCCAACTTATAGTAGTCCACTTCCCGACCCGAGGTTTCAATCACCGGAGCCATGATATGCATACGGTATGCGAATAGGGTTTGTTGAAGGTTAGGATAATATTTCGAAGGAATCTTACTTGTAAATGGATGGATTCATCGTTCTTACCAAGTTTCCGAATTATAGTAGTCCACTCCCGACCAGGTTTCAATCTCGGAGCCAATGTACGCATACAATATGCCAGAATAGGGTTTGTTTAAGGTTTCGGGAATATTCCAAGGAATCTTACCTGTAACTGGATGGATTCATCATTCTTACCAAGTTTCCGAGCTTATAGTAGTCCACTCCACCGGGTTTCGATCTCGGAGCCAATGTCGCATACAATATACGAGAATAGGGTTTGTTTAAGGTTTTAGAGAATATTTGAAGGAATCTTACTGTAAATGGATGGATTCATCATTCTTACCAAGTTTAGAGCTTATAGTAGTCCACTCCCAGAGCGTGTTTCGATCTCGGTGCCAATGTACGCATACAATATACCAGAATAGGGTTTGTTTAAGGTTTCAGAGAATATTTCGAAGGAATCTTACCTGTAAATTGATGGATTCATCGTTCTTACGAAATTTCCGACATATAGTAGCCCACTCACGGCCAGATTTCGATCTCGGAGCCAGGGTTTGCATACAATATGCCAGAATAGGGTTTGTTTAATGTTTCGGGGAATATTCCAAAGGAATCTTACCTGTAAATGGATGGATTCATCGTTTTTACGAAGTTTCCGACTTATAGTAGTTCTCTGCAGGCTAGATTTCGATCTCATAGCCAAGGTATGCATACAATATGCCAGAATAGGGTTTGTTTAAGGTTTCGGAGAATATTCTGAAGGAATCTTACCTATAAATGGATGGATTCATCATTCTTACTAAGTTTGAAGTCAGAACCCTCCCGAAGCTTCTAAGTTCATAATTTGTATGTCGTTATACCACATTTGAAGTTCGAATCAACACTGAGCTTCATATTTATCGATTTTGATGATGTATCATGCTAAGTTTGAAGTCAGAACCCACCGAAGCTTCTTGGTTCATAGTTTGTAAGTCGTTATACCACATTTGAAGTTCGAATCAACACTGATCTTCATATTTATCGATTTCGATGATGTATCATGCTAAGTTTGAAGTCAGAACCCTCCCGAAGCTTCTAAGTTTATAATTTGTATGTCGTTATACCACATTTGAAGTTCGAATCAACACTGAGCTTCATATTTATCGATTTCGATGATGTATCATGCTAAGTTTGAAGTCAGAACCCTCCCGGAGCTTTTTGGCTCATAGTTTTTATGTTATTATACCACATTTGAAGTTCGACTCAACACTGAGCTTCATATTTATCGATTTTGATGATGTATCCAGCTAAGTTTGAAGTCAGAACCATCCTAAATTTCGTGGTCCATCTCTAGTAATCTTATAACCTGAGTTTACCAGTGTGAACTAAAGCTACTTCATGACTTGTATGAGTTGTAAAAATTACTTCATGACCTATGCGACTAGTCGAAATTCAAACCGGAAGCACAAAGAGAAAGCACAAAAATACAAAGACAAAGCACAAAGTAACACACCAATTATCGAATTCATTTTCATTTTCCCGATTCATTCTTATACATTTTTTGGAGTTTTTTTTTTCAGAATGCCGATAATGTAATGTCCTAAATTTATTAATATTTTTTTGGATTTTTTTCATGTCGAATATTGATAACAAAACCGAATACATGAGTTCGTATTAGCACAAAGAAAAGCACACTTGTTTCTCAATCCCATTATATGAGCATCCCAAATACAATATCAACCAAATCAAGATCTTTTCTTGATCCGTATGAGGATCAAACCAAACGGTGGTACGTCGATCATTTTAATTTTCATTCTTGGTTGTATCATCTCCATTTCTTGATTCACTCGACCCATCTTAGTTCTCATCTGCAATTCCCCCAGCTGAAAATCATCACAACCTCGGTCACGTAAACTCATCAATGGAATACCTCGAGATCAGCTTCTACAAACCCTAATCAAAACCCAACTTCTAATTCGTAATCTTCTACCGATTTATTCTTTCTTTCACCGATTCAATCTAAGGACCCCTTTCAGTTCTTCATTCAACATCTAACCTAGCCATAAGAATCGCATACATCTCCATCCCTGAACATTGAATCAACAAAAATTCATTATCTCCTCCATCTCTCGATCAAAGTTTTTAATTATGGGTTCGATTTTAGAATTGATGTTGTCAGCCGCTAGAAATCAAGATGAAAAGTGAACTGTAGTTAGGGTTTGAACAAGAAATGGAGATTAAGATTTTGTGAATCAGTGGAATTGATTACGAAAATAAGGAATCGAAATGGGTGATGTCGGCCGAGATGAAGAGAAGAACTAAAGGGTTTATTATGTGATTTGAATGCTTAGATTATTGGAAGAAGAAATGTTAAGTGGGTTGAGCAGTTGTGAAATGAAGAGTATGGTTGTCTGTGGTTGGTGGTGTGTGTCCTGTAAAGCTTGAGATTACTGTAATGAAGTCGTAATATGGGAGATGGCTTGTCTTTGAGACAAGATGGTGGAGTTTTAAAGTAGTGATTGTATTGGATGAACATGGGTGAATGGAGAAATCAATATGCAGAATGGTAAATAAACAAGGTGGTGGTAAAGCCAAGAATGGAGTTATCCGAGTCTGTTCTTTGAACTAGAGTTGAGTCTTATCCATGGTCAAATATGTGCAAGAATGGAATGTTGTCGCTAAGGTAATAACTTGATGCAGAATGAGATGGATATGAAATCGGCAAGAGGGGCTTGAATTGTGTTCATGGGGTTTGTTCATGACTATTCTTATTAACGA
>JAJJWW010017174.1:0-191185 GCA_023531295.1 Papaver armeniacum
TCACACTTTTGGAAGAAAGTCACTTATCGGTCACACTTTTGTGTATTTCCTCCTAAGAGTCGGAGCCCTTGCAATCATAGATCAAAAAATAAATGGTGGCACTTGATGTAATCAAATATGTTATGCTAGTTCGGAATTCTAATGGAAATTTGTCAAATTGTTTGGAAGAGAGTGCAGAATTATGCTTCTTCCTTCCAGAAGTATTATACCTGAGTTTGTTAGCAGTATAATTGATCAAGTCATTGATGAATGGGCAGAGCTGTATTGTGATGGAAATCCGTCAACTGTTGACACTTCTGTTGCAAGTATGATTACACCTGCATTTTCAATGGTATAATAAATCAGTCTGGTTCTAGTTGTGCTGGAAAGAGATTTTATACTCGTGCTGCATTTCTTGAAGCTGCCAATGCCTATAGTACGTTTGGTAATGCGGGAACTGTGATAAAGTCAAGCAGAAATCGCTGCGTTCTTTGCCCATGTAACGCATGAAACTGGACGTAAGCTGTTCGATCAATTGCCCTTTTCTTTCGGAGAAATATGGTTTTCAGATTGGTTCCTTTCTTAGTTCAATTTTGGAGTTTTTAATGTTTCTTAGTTTGTTTGTGCTCAGACTTTTGTTATCGAAGAAATTAATCGAGGAACCTATTGTGCACGAAGCAAATCGTATCCATGTGCTCTGGTAAAGTACTACGGGCGAGGCCGCTTCAACTTACATGGAACTACCACCATGGAGCGGCGGGTCAAAGTATTGGCTTCAACGGCTTAAATAATCGAAATTGTTTCTACTGATCCAACCATCTCGTTCAAGACTGCATTATGGTTTTGGATGAAGAATGTTCACCAAATCATGACTACAGGCCAAGGATTCGGTCCTACAATCCGTGCAATCAATGGTGGCGAGTGCAAAATTTAGGAAACCTCGATACAGTTCAAGCCAGGATTAAGTTCTATCCAGAACTACTGCAGCCAACTCGGTGTGTCAGCTGGACGCAATCTCACTTGCTAAGAATGTACGTGTATGGGATTCTTGGTTAAGATAAAGCTCAAGCTGGACGCCGTCTCGCACATCATAAGTAAACTGAACTTCTTCACTTGTTGCTATACTGTCTGAAAATTGTAGAAGAAAAATGTACGTATAGTCTCCAACCCAGACCGCATTTTGTTTCAGCAATCATCTTAAACCCTATACTTGGACAAGACGGTATAGACTACATTGATAAAGGTACATTATGGTGCAACCAAGTGATCACTGGCTCCAGTAAACTTGTATATGTTGTTCCTCGTTAACTTTCTTTTTCTCGATGTTTTCTTTCACAGTAAAAACTCTCTTACATGTTGTGGTTGGTGGTAGTATATTTTCGATCAAGAAAGAAAAAGGTAGTGGAATTTCCACTAAAAACAGTTTACCCTGCTAGGGCCAAAGCAAGAATGTAGGGTGCCATTTCCACTCGATCAGAAAACCTTCTCAATAATTTCACTCCAAGTTCTCCGAACAAGAAGGTAGTGGGATTTTACTAATGTTATAGTGCTTGAAAATATTATTTAATTTTCGAAGTTCTCACCATTAATAGACTATAAGTACCTCTGAAATATTGCAGCATTTTTTTCTCACCACAACCACATTTTCTCTCCTTTTCAATGTTTTTTTCATAGTAGTGCAAAAATGTTGCTGCTTAACAAGATAAGTTTTATTTCTGTTCTTCTGGCCGGAATGCTGTTGACCAGCGTGTGACACATAAATTTTTTAATCGGATAATAAATCAGGCTTCAACTAGAATATTTGGAGGTATATGCCTTCAACATAGAAGAGAACGGTGGAGAATCCAGGGATTACTGTGACCAAGGAAACAGACAATATCCATGTGCTTGGGGTAAGAAATATCATGGTCGAGGACCAATACAAATTTCATGGAGTTACAATTATGGTCAGCCGGTAATAATAGCATTGGGTTTGATGGCTTGAACTCTCCAGAAACTGTATTTAAAGATTCAATAATTGCATTTAAAACGGCGTTGTGGTTTTGGATGAACAATGTTCACAAGCTTTGAAGCGTCTAACAAAGGGTTTAGTGCCACAATCCGTGCAATTAACGGTATGGAATGCAACGGAGGAAATTTGGAAGCTGTTCAAGCTAGGGTAAATTTCTACAAGAACTATTGCTACCAACTTGGAGTGTCCCCTGGAGAGAACCTCTACTGCTAAGAAAACAAAATGTGAATTTCCTACACAATGGTTTTCTTTCGCAGGATAAATTTGATTCCATTTATCCATCCAAGTTCCATACGAGTGGAGCATATCACTCGTGAGTTTTGTTGGGTCTCAATCTTTAAATGTAGAGTGGCATTATATGCTGGCGTTCTTTGATACTAAGATATTTAAGAAAAGATCCTCGGCCGCCCAACTTGCTCTTAATTGGGTGGTAAAGGGGTTATGCAGTGTCACCAGAGTAGATAAGATATTAACCTTATTAGTCCCTCTTTACAATGTATACAATGTGACTTCATTAGGATCTTCTCTGTGACGTAAATTTAGTGATGTCATAAAATAATTCCTCACAAAGAGTCTTTCATTGGTCGGATGAAAACGGATCCAACTATTTCGATGGACCAGATGACCCCAAAATAGAGATACACTGTGTTACAAACACCTTGCAATCCACGGACCATCCACTTGATTCAAGCTAATCTCCTCAATGTGGATAAGACCCGATTTCTGAGATATCATAGCACATAGATAGGGTTGGTTGTGAGCAGTCTGCACGCAGTAAAACAATCAGTGCTAGTGAAGTTTTACAAATACAACTCAGACCTGACACTATCTTTTGCACCAACGCTTCTTTGCATTTTCATTTTATATCTAAACGCGATGAATACCTTTTCCTCAATAGCGTTCATTTCGATTGTTGTAGTCCTACTTGGAGTGTTTTCTGAGAATGTTGTGGCCGACGATCCGTTCCCACCTTATGGCCCTCCTGTTTCTGAACGTGTAACTCAAGAGTTTTTTAACAACATAATTAATCAAGCCCGTGGTGGGAATTGTGATGGAAAGAATTTCTATAATCGTGATTCCTTCCTTCAAGCTGTGAATATGTACCCTCGCTTTGGACGAAGAGCTCTTCCAAGACGAGAAATAGCCGCATTCTTTGCTCATGTTACCCACGAGACTGGATGTAAGTTTTTCTTCTCTTTCCCCTACTATATATATGTTTGCTTCGTCTTTCACTTTTCTAGGTACAGATATGTTATTTTTCTAAGGCAGTGTTTGATAGGAGCTAATTCCATGGAATTATCCATCTTTCCATGGAAATAACCTGTTTCGGTCGTTTGGTTAAAAATCTATTTCCATGGAATTGTCAAAAAAATATGACTGAAAGTATGTTTTAAACTTAATATCGTGAAGTTTTGTGGAAAGTTTTTCCTTGCCTCCCCCAGGAAATTGATTCCATGAATACATGTTCCATGAAATTGTTTCCTTTCTTTGTTATCAAATACACGAGATATGAACTGTGGCGAGGTGAACTGATGGTTTATTTTTATTTTACTAAGTTATGTGCTACAGAAGTGAACAAAATCCAAGTATGGACTACTGTAAGGCAAGCGGAGAATATCCATGTGCTCCGGGCAAGCGGTATTACGGACGAGGACCCTTACAAATATCTTGGAACTACAATTACAAACCAGCAGGAAAATGCAATTGGCTTTGATGGTGTAAATGATCCGGATAGAGTGTCTAATGATCCAACCGTAGCATTTAAGACTGCATTATGGTTCTGGATGACCTTTGTTCATAAGGCGGCAGTTCAAGGTCAAGGGTTTGGTGCCACAATCCGCTTGATTAATGGTGACCAAGAATGCAATGGAGGAAGATCAGACGCTGTTCAAGCTGGGTAAAGTACTACCTCGAGTACTGTAGACAACTCGGTGCCCAGCCTGGGGATAATCTCTACTGCTAAGGAATACGTTACGTGCTTCTCGGCAGGGAGCTTCAACTACATTATACTTGGAAAAGTCTGCTTATTGAGATGTTAAAATAATAAAAAAAAGATGCCTACTTCTTTAGTAACTGTATTCACTAAAACAGCAGAAGATGTTAACAGATGAATTTCTTGCCGTATAATAAATAAATGAGCTGTTTATATAAAGTAGAATCTGCCGTTTAATCTAGTTTAATGAGTTGTCCATCGATTGGTCCTGCTGGCACCTACTAGAAAAACAAGATTTTAAAACTAGACAGTGGAGTAGTAGACCCTCTTAGGTTAGATTGCGACTGCAAGTTGTCCTGACCATCAAACCTTGGCAAATGTGGTAGTAATTATCTGCAAACATGACAGATGACAACCGATCTTCCATTGTATTCGATGAAATCTCATCCACCCTCTTGGTTTGCTTGGTTGGAAAACGAACGGAGTACGGTAATGTTGATTACAGAAATTCTGGTAAAGAATTTAAGGTTTGCTTGGTTGGAAAATCTTAGACGTAAATGATTTAACTGGAACAGATAGATATTGCCATACATTCCAAGAGGCATGCACCAGCTAGCATAATTTTCCAAGCCTCACTATGGACAAGACATCAGATAATTAATTAGATTTTTCAAGATATTCTCATTAGGTTGCTTGTCAGTTGGAGCAGTAAAAAAAAAAATCTAATGTTCACCTTCAACATAGCAGCAAAAGAATCACCATGAGAATCTTTTTGGTGCTCTGGTTTACCAAAGAATTGGTCAATCCCATATTCCCAATGTGATAACTTTCAATTTCATTAACAGATATCATAATATCTCAAGTCCTTTGAAAGTACTTTTGTTTGCTAGGGACCCCTTCAACAATTCTCACAGTGCGTTGGAGTTCAAGCGTCTCCCGCCTCCCTGCAGCAAAATTTTTGCGTCTGTTTTCTTGAATCCTCTCTACGAATTTCTTGAACAACCCTTCTCTCTGACACTTTTCTGATTCAGGTTCTTCCTCCTCGTAAACTGGCTTATGGGAAGAATTCACCTTATCATATGGTCCCAAGTGTTTCCAAATACGGTTTCTGTGTTGTGGATCTGGCATTGGGTCGAAGATGCGGGGAACCTCAACATTGTTTCACCTTATCACTCTTTAGAATTTGGCGCTTAAATCTGCACTTAGCAACAAGCCCTTTCTTTGCAGCTTTTTAATTTTCCCATGAATTCCACTTTTTGTTCGAATTTTTTTATCTTTATACATGGCAATTCGGAGACCCGATGTAAACATGTTCTGAATAAGAGTAGTCTTGTTGAAGATATTACAAGGAGTTCCAGTCGGTGTGCATTTCTCAAAGATCATTGCAGCGTGGTTATAATCAAGTACAATTGCAGTAGCTAAAATCCGAAACGCTGCCTCCTAGTCTGACAAGCTCTGTATAATAACAACTTTGGTCTCAAAACCTTGCAAGACATTGCTCGTCTTTGGGGGTGTAGTCAAGCCATTTAAGTCGTCCATTGCAGCCTTCCTTGGCATATGTAGGTATCGTCTGGTACCTTCTCCAACCAATTGAAACAATGATAGGATCACCTGTCTTTAATAGTTTCCTATGCCAATCATGACGCTTAAGTGTCACCTGCATATACCCAACATTTTCCTCTGCAAAACCAATAAATCCAACAAGAATAGGATGGTGCGGACCAAAACGTTTAACCACCTCAGAGGGAACATTCCGAACCTCCAACCTTAGGAAGGTCCCTGTTCTAAAACCCTCAATCTCAACTCTTTCCTCGTCTCGAAATCTCTTCCTTTTGCGAGTATCAGCAGTTAAAGGATATGGATCCGTCGAGCTCGTTACGCCAAATAGAGGGAAATCACCAACACCAGCAATGTGAACCTTATTATTTCCGTTCTTGATATCACAACCCCGAAGGTAGCCATACAGAGATATGTCTCTATCACATTCTTGATCCAAGTTCACCCTTTCTAGAGGAGTATCATCCACAAAATAGTTTGTCAGAACATAAGGTTCGGCCCGCCATGATGAAGGGTGAAACTCCATATTCGGTATAAACTTTGCCATTTCGTCAATTTATTGCATGCAGTACATCCCCTGATCATTGAGACCAGATAAGCAGAAAACTTTTGCTGCTTCATCTATTTCACTCCTTTTGTTGATTTTCTTAGGGTTTTTTAAAACATCCGAGATATTAACAGCGGAGGGAGATCCTGTTCATGCTTGGCATACTTGTTCTTCGTCTTCCACATAAAACTCTCAGGTAAATCTTCGTTTTCAGATCAAAATTTCATTACTTTGCCCTCATTATGTTGGATTGGGGTTCATTTGTGCTGATTTAGATGTTGAAATCCTATCGAAATCTAGCTACTTTAAGTGTTCATGTTCCCGCAACACCACTTGCTCTGTAAAGATGCTTCTGGGGATGTAAGTAATTAAAGAATTTTATTTTTATTTTTGAATTAATGGGAAAGAACTGGATATGTTGAGAAGACCCATAGGTATAACCGTATAAATAATCTGTAGAACAACTAAAGCAATGTGCTGGAATCTTCAAAACCTATCCCATGATATCACTAAAAGAAAACAAACAATTTTCTGGTTTTGGTAACATCTCTATGGTCGTAAAACTAGGTAGATTATATGAAACTATTGAATATTGAAAAGCCATTAATTTCCTAGAATTGGTTTGTCTTTAGATAGAGTTGGTAATGACCTAGGTTAAACCTAATGAATTGACGATCGATGTTGAGGTCTTTGATTTCGGACTGGTACTAAAAACTGGTCCATGGATTTGAATTAGGAAACATGTTATGCAGGTGAGAAAATGGATGCATAAAACATTATGCAACCATATTTTTGTAAGCACTAAATTGAATTTTTTTGCATAATCTTTTATGCATCCAAGGAAATGAATGCATAACATGTTATGCATAAATTAATAGGTGCATGAACCAAAATATGGTTATACAAAGTTGTATGCATCTTTTGTTGTGTCTGCATAATGTGTTATGCATCGTTTTTGATGGCTGCATAATGGCTATGTACCAAATTTTGAAAATTTTACATAAAAGAACAATCGCCTCCGATTCTTTTCGCAAAAAACTTAAATTTGGTATTGTTGTTTATACTCGTTGTGTAGTTTTCTTACAAAGCTTTCCAACGATATAAAATTTGTAAAATTCAAGGCTTTGATTTTTTAGATATGTTATATCCAAGTTGCATTGTCAATTATATCCTGAAAAATTAGGATGCATAACCCATTATGCAAACATTTTTCAAAAGGGATGTTTTGACTTTGGGTCACATAAAAGTGACGTCAGTTGCATTTGGGTCACCATGAAAGTTTAATTAGGAATGATTAATTGGGGGAAAAAAAAAACTAATTGGGGGATATAGGAAAAGGACAAAAAAAAAGTCCAAATATCAATTATGGGTCACCCCTTATCTAAATATTTTTTAAAATCCTAATACACCCATCACTAATCAGGATTAGTGATTAATAATAATTAGTAAAAATCTTAAGATTTTGTTAAATGATTAGTGTGTATTTGTATTTGGGTGAATGAGATGAGAGTAGAAAGATGGAAAAAAAAACTTGAGAGGGAACTTTTTTTGGTGGAAGTGGAGGATGATTGTGAAGAGAGAATTATTGCTAAGAGGTTGAAAATTTGATTTTTTTTCTTTGAATCCACCATTGTTGCAGCTGAAAAAGCTTGGTGCCGGCATGGTATTCAACCAAAAAACCATGCCGGCATTTGTTGGAATTTTTCATAAATTGTTTGCCACTACTTTTCTGGTTTTGATCTTCGAAACTTATTTTTTCAGGTTTTAATCAGTCTAATTCCGGCACGATTATCCCGATTTTCTGAGCATGCTGGAACTACTTCGGCATGGTTTTGCTTAAATTTCTATGCCGGAACATGATGAAAGGTATCCAGGAAACTTAATTTTTTTTCACTTGACTACCGGCATTGATAGATTTCTATCGAGCATCTTCGGCACCATTTTCCGGCGTGGTTCTTCACCAATTCCGGCATGGTCTTCATCACTTCGCGATGTAAAAAATATTCCCGTTTGAGTTTTTTGGTTTTAATCAGTCCACTTCCGGCGCAAGTAGTTAATTCTCGAGCATCCGACACTCTGGTTTCTAAAGCAAAGATAGTATGTTGTTTTAAATTTCTATGCCGGAACATGATGAAAAGTATCCAGGAAACTTCAATTTTTTTTCACTTGACTACTCAGTTATGGCATTGAATGTTAGTTACCAACCATGCCGGCACCAGTTTCCGGCATGGTCTTCATCACTTGCAGCATGATCTTCATCACTTCCGAATTAAAAAAAAAAAAAAAAAAATCGTTTCCAAAGTGAAGAGCCGGCAGAGAAGGAGAAGAGAATTTGAAAGAGAGTGGGGAGAGTTTAGAATTTGAAAGGGAATGGGGAATATTTGGGTTTCAAATTCTAACCCTGAAAGTGATTAATAAGAAGTGGAGATGGAAATGGGGGGATATGATTTTGTTTTTTGATTTTAAGTTTTTTAATTTTTATTTTGAGGGAAAGGTATTTTAGTATTTTTCGCCCCAAAAGTCACCCCTTAGCAGACACCATGGGTTGGGAGAAGTAATCAATATCCCCCAATTCCTTTTTCTATCCCCCAATTGCGTGTTCTTAATTAGAGTTTGGGTCACATAACTGTCATTGACCGTCATGACAATTAGTTAATTATTTTTTCTAAGAAATTGATTTTAATTTATCTAACTTTGGTAGGTTATGCTAACATCGCTATCACCACCACCATCGCTAGCAACAACCAGCGCCACCTCCGCCCCTTCAAATCAAGAAACACCACCTACGCCTCCTTCAGACCAAGCAACACCACCACCATCACCACCTCCACCTCCACCTCCGGCAACACCTAACACAATACCCAATATCCCTGCCGATTCAAATGAAATTAGTTAAACCAAAGCAATCACAAGAAAAATCAACAAATAAATTCTAAATTAATGATGGTAGTTTCATTGAAATAATTCGCTGGGACTTTCTTCAAACACGTGATGTGCAAGAACCTGTAGTGAAAAATTCAACAGTGATGTTTTTGCACCTCAATCCATAACTTTTTTACCTGCAAACTCAAATTTGATAAACACCCAACATTTCTAAACCCACATAAACATAGAATCTTTATTAATTTACAATCATTCGTCATCCGATAAATATTACGGACCACCACCACCCCTCTTCCATTAAAGCTTCACCGATCCACTTCATAACCTTTTGTTTTTCATTTCAACGCCAACCTGAGAATCCATAATATATCATTTCCTTAATTAAATTTGTTGATTTCACAATATCATGGGTAATTTATGGACCCCCAAATGCAAATTTTTGAGAGAAACAAAAACCCTTAAAATTCCACAAACTAAATTCACTAAGTCAAAAGATTGTGATTACCCGATTGAAATTGATAGGTATTTGATGTATGCGTGATTACAATTGCAGTAAAAGTATAACAACAAAATTACGTACTTATCTTTGTTCCGTCAATAAAATCAGTAAATAAGAATCATAAATCAAATCAAATCAAGAAGATAAGTAAGAACTTGTTTTGTAGGAAAATTTATATGGATGAGGAAGAAGGTGAATGATTTGTTTTCACTACTAAAGCTTGGGTTTTGGTTTCCAATCTGGTAGTGAATCTAGTGTCAGAACGGAGGTTTTAGTGGGAGTTGTTTAAGGTTTTGATGGAGGCGGTGCAACTGTAGTCGGGGAAGAGTATTTGTATTTGGGTTTATAAATCTTAACATATACACTTAAATGGCAAAGTAAGTAAATAATCTCAAACCCAAGTTTCAGTTGGTCATTTTGCACATTTAACGGATTATATAACGGTCCAAGGTGGTCAATGATGGTCTTGTGACCCAAACTCAAATTAAAATTTTGTGGTGACCCAAATGCAACTCTGATCACTTTTATGTGACCCAAAATCAAAATATCCCTTTTCAAAATTTCATACTCCCTCCGTTTCTGGAAAAGAGATACTTTCACATTTTTAATTTGGCCTATTTTTAGGCTAAAATGAAAAAGTGAAAGTGTCACTTTTCCAAAAACAGAGGGAGTATAATTATAGGGAGTAACATGGGTACTCTGATGGATATGTTCAAGGGCACCAAGGAAAAAGAAGAGAAAGGAACTTTAACGGACGAGCAAGTCAACCACGCGGCCACCGCATATCTCCTATGTGTATTGGGATGTGTCATTTTCCCAATACCGGTGGCAATCGTCGACGCCAACTTTTACAACTTCCGGATCCTCTCGATAAAGTGCATGAGTACTCTTGGGGCACGCGGCATGCCATGCGTGGTTGATGGAAGAGTTGAGAAAGGCGTCGAGGGTTGGAATTAGCCAAGTGGCCGGGAACGTGAGTCTGCTACAGGTATTGTTTATTAACTCCACATACTTGGTTATTTTTTATTTTTTTATACTATTGAAGAATCAATTTCCTAATACTTGCAAAAATGACATTATAGACTTGGATCTACGTCCACTTCCCTATCTTGGGATTGGCCATTGAAAACTTAGGCGTGGGAGAAAGGTGACCTATAGGAAGAAAGTACGTATTCGATGACAACCATTCTAGGACGAAGGAGCATCAGTTGATTCGTTTGAGGGAGATTTGGACTCACTTAATGCCCAAGACGTATGCTTTGATCCACACAAGGAAGGCATCGAACTCACCGGACATATCGCGGTCGGTCCGATTTGGCACTTTATTTTGGACCGTTGTGGCACCCCACGGGATATGTGATGTACAATGCCTCAAGGGTGATGCGACAACACGGTTTTGTACAAGGTATACCAAAGGAGGAAATCCATGGCAATTTCACTTTGGTTCGGAGCAATGCAAAGTCGATAAAGATTCTATCACGGTGGTTCACAAGGGTTCACCATCCTGTCAATTCCATTGGGATAGAAGGGCGCATTACTTGATCAACCAAGGAAGGGCAGCCAACCAAGGTTTTGAAAATGCTCCCAACTACATGGATTGGTACCGCAATGTTTCTCATGTTAGTGTAATCCGTGATCTTACAAAAAAGCGACTTCATGCAAGAGTATCTCAAAGAGAAGCCCGGGTTTTGATAGATTGGTACGTATTGTTTTGTTAATTTAGTTTTAATATTATGGGTCAAAATAGAGTAATAACCGTTTGATGGTATGCTATGTTTTAAAACAGCTGGAAACAACAGTTCAAGAGTTTGTCGAAATGGTGCACCGATTGTATAAAGGCGGAGAGCTTGTTTCAATTGAGAAGATAAAAAACCACAAACAGTTGATTGACAACGTTGACAATGAGGAGTATGCATCTCAGTTCGGGAAAAATTGCAAAAGAAACCTACAACCAAGGTGAACAAAGAACTCGGGCTTCATCAACACCAAGTTGATGAAACCCATGATGATCTTTGGTCCAAGTCGTAGAGCTAATAAAAATCGCAAAGTCAAAGCAAATAGGAACAAGTAAACTCTCGGTGTTGTAAACTCTCGATGTTTTCGTTAACTTTATGGATAACTTTGTTTATGTTGGTTATGTCGGATTATGTCGTTTTCAAAGATTGTGTCGGAATATTAGTTGTTTCCGTTATGTTTATGGATTAAGAACAGTTATTTTACACATTTTATGCATTTAACGATGACTGCAAGCGAATCACATGAAGAGACATGAAAGTGTTGAATTTTGGAACACAATCGGAAGATAGGTTTATATATTAACCTACCGATTCTGGGGATGTTCAATTTTTAGTCGAATCGGTGAGGGTTATACGTTATTAACCTACCGATTCTGGGGATTGTGCAAAATATTTGGTGAGTAATCGGAGGATTGCTAATATACTTTTCTCTCCGATTATCATGTGTAAAGAAAACTCCATCTTACGTATCCAAACAACACCACAATCGGAAGGTAAATGTGCACCTTAACTTCCGAATAACAATAATCGGTTGGTTTATTTGTAATGTTCCTTGATCTGTTATAAGTAAAAAAATTTGTTCTGTAACCAACCAACACCATAATCGGACAGTAATTGAGCGCATTTACTACCGAATATTCGTAATCGGATGTTTGTGGTTTCGTTAATGTCCGATTATTATACTAAAAACAACTATGGTTTCGTAACCAAACAACACCATAATCGGAGGGTCGGTAATATATTGAACTCCGATTATGGCTGCATAAAATCACGAACCACATGGTTATGCCTGGCTCGTACACTCAAAACCTATGGAATTTGGCAAGGATTCGATTTGGGGCTCCTTACAATCGGTAGGTTTTAAGTTGTTAACTCTACCGATTATGGTAGATTTCAAAATTCATCACATGAATGATTTTACAAAAACTCATTTTGGGGCAACCCATAATCGGATGGGTTGGTAATATATTTAACTCTCGATTATGGCTGCATCCAAAACGCAAACCAAGTGGTTAAGGCTGGCTGTGTACACTCAAAACCTATGCAATATGGCAAAGGTTGATCCAGGAGCTCGTTATAATCGGTGGGTTATATAATTATATACCCTACCGATTATGGTATATTTCAAAATTCATTACGTGAAGGATTTTAGAAAAAACTAAATTTGGGGCAACTTATAATCGGTAGTTTATGTAACCTATTAGGCTTCCGATTATGGCTACATCCACAGCTCAATCCAAGTGGTTATGGTTGGCTCTGCACCCCTCAAAACCTATGAAATTTTGGCCAGGGTTGAATACGGGGCTCCTTATAATCGGTAGTATGACAAGTTGGATAAGCTACCGATTATAAAAGGGATTATTGGTCAAGTATCTACACAACAATCGGGTGAGGTATATTTCATTTTAACCTACCGATTCACCTGTAACCTACCGATTATGGTGTTGGCTACCGATTATATAAGGGCATATTGGCCATTTTGAAAAATCGAAGATAAGGGGTAGCTTAGATTTACATTTATGTGACCTTTTTTGTCTTTTAGTGTCTCCCCTAATTCTTTCGGTCGCCCCTAAAAGTGCCAGGTAAAAATATGTGGAAATTTCATTGGAACCCAAATTTGAACCCTCTCTTTCACAAACCCATCAATAAGATGACATATATATGTCCTGCCCAAAATTCTAGATGTACGGTTAAGATTAACAGTTCTAGATTGAATTTAGATTTTTAAACTTTCAACATGACAAAATTAATCTTTACCCTTAACAAACAATTAACAAAAGAAAAAAAAACCATTAATCTTCGGTGAAAGTAATTATAGGCATAATTATTTGAGTTATTTGCGGAATTTACTTATATTTGCATTACAGTCACAGTTGTCACTAATTAGTTAGGCGACTTTACTTCATGACATTTATCCATTAATGGGTGATGCGCGTGGCCTGTTTTCATGCCATGTATACTTTTCTTTTGACACGATGCCTATACTTGGTTGTTGTAACTTGCATTTAAAAATAGGAATTCAAGTTCAACAAGCCATAAATTACTCTAACACCTCCTTCCTCGTCAACTTGTTGAGAACTGAGTATCGAGTTTTCTTGTTGTTTTATTTCTTTTTCAATCTCAAAATAAATAAATAAAAAACTTTTTTTTGTTAAATTATTGTAATAATAGATGAAAATATCGATAATTATGACTTTCCCACGCCCGGACTAGGTACTATAGATGACAACTACGATTTTCACACTAATTGTTAAACGTGATAATTGTGATTATCAATATGTGAAAACTAGAATTTTAGTTCAAAATTATAATTTTCACCAATCACATTGCATTAATAAGGTTTAAAATTGAAGTTTTCACCAGAAAATTGAAATTTTCACCAACATAATTACGTGTGAAAACAGAATGTTTCACCAAACTACGCCTTATGAAAACTGGAATTTTCCTAAAACTCCATGGTGATAATTGAGTTTGTTTGGTCAGTTGTAATAAAAAAATATGGAGAAAAACAAAACAAAACAAAACAAAACAAAACAAAAAATCCGGAGAAAATGAGGTATTTAGGCAAGTTTGTAGGAGAGATGATCATTTAGGGAGAGATATATATTAGGAGGGGATTATGCTTAGAAAAAGTTAAAAGAGTTATTTATGGAGCTTTTTTAGGGATCATAATTTGTTACAACTGTTTTTATATTAAAAATCACTTAATTAATTTACTAATTAAAAGGTCATTTATGTAATCAACTCCTATTTATAAAAAAATATGGGTTGTTCATATATAGAATTTTAATGGTGGGTTTGGTATATAAAACAAAAGAGAAATGGCTACAGAAAAAGTTCCCCGTAAAAATATTATATTTTTTGGGCTGCGTCTAATTTTCCCTTTTTACAGTCATGAAAATAGTTGGAGTTGAAATTACAGTACAAGCTTGTAAATAAGAATGCACATAATTACAGTACTGAAAAGTCAGTAATCTGGGTACTTACACTTAAAGCTGTTAACCATTGATGACACTGGAGCATTGAAGTCACCGCACTTTCAACAAAATAATTTCATCTGCGATATTGATTTACTCCTTTTAACTTCGGAGATGTTGAATTTCCTAGGTAGATATACATCTTAGTCGTTGAGGGAGTACGAGAAATGGTTTGAAAGTCATGACCAATCCAATCGCCAAAATTATATTCAGGATGAAGAAAACCAAATCGGTACCTGCATTCAACAAGCAATACAGCACTACTCAAAATAACCTTTTGTGTCACCCCGGAAAGAAACCAAATATACCATCTTTAATAGTTCGAATTTCCTACCAGGTAGAAAGGAAGCATTCATACGCTTTAGCGCTGACGAAAATCTGCAAATACAAAAAGCATTTGTAATAAATTGTAAACTACTAGTACAATCATCTGACATGATTTAAGAATTAACTTATTAACCACAAGCACATGACATCAGAAAACGGCTAGCAAGTGTAAACAAGTTCTTGTTTGATCTCCTCATGCGCCTTTGAGAATACAAATACTTACATGGCACCACCACCAGCTGGACCAAATACTTTGAATAGAGACATCGCAGTTAGTGAAATTCCATTTGCAGCTCCTCTTTGGTGATGAGACTGTTTTCAAAACATCCAAGTCATATGACCATCTAACGTAACAGTTAACTTTCGAAGTAAAGTAGGAAGAAACCAAGGGTGAGCGAGGGACTTACAACGGTGTTGTTTTGTAGGATGACAAACCCAGTGAAAAGAGAAGTCTGTTTAGTCATACAGAATCCAAAGTTAAACGACGTTGTCTTATGTATTTCAATGGATAAAACTAGAGGAAGATGACATCCAAATTCTGAGCTTGTACTTACAGATAAAATGCTCTTCAGAAGTGATGCAATATTTATTACCAATAAAAGGCTGATCCCGGATAGTTTAGCTATGAAAGGGTAACTTGCCAGAACCACAATAGATAAAGCCTTGAAAGTTGAAACAAAAACGTAGTCACATATTAAATGAAATGAAATACCGGGGCAGAACACATTAACTTCAGATCATACATTAAGGGTGATACTTAAAAGATACATACCGCCGAAATTCTAGCTACCATGAGGGGTCCTAGAATCTTCTCCAATTTCTGGAAAAGTGAAAGTTGGAACAGGAAAAGACCGATACCTGATCATATGGATTTAGGAGTATGCAATATTTGAGTACTAATATCTTGGGGTGGTAAACTAATCGTTGTATAGTTAGAGCAAGTCTTTATGGTGGAATCCAACCTATTCCAAGTGTGGAAAATTCATGGAATGTCAAGTCTAATGGCTTACAAGTTGGTGTTTTCCACACAAAATCCAAGCAAGGTTCCACGGTTTGGTGGAATGGCGCGTGGAATCCATCAAAAACGCCAATAACAATAGCGCCTGAACGCCAATAAGAATTGCGCGGTAGAGGACAAGAAAGCGCTAATAAGAATAGCGTAAACGCTATTAAGATTGGAGCTAGCTCCATTAAGATTGGCGTTTTTTTTTTATCCGCAGATTTAAACTGAGTTGTTAAGAATCTAACGGCTAAGAAAAAAAACGCTAATAAGATTGGCGTTTAGCTCCATTAAGAATAGCGTTTTTTAGCGCTATTTAGAATGGAGTCGGCTCCCATTAAGATTAGCGTTTACTATTCCACCATTACACTTGCGCTTCCATCCACAGTTCCAAGTCTTTGAGGTGGCGTGGAAGATGGAAGATGGATGGATTCCACCATAAGACTTGCTCTTACAATATTTGAAGATTCAAGGCCAGTGAAAGAGGACTTTGTGATACATATATACCTGTGATTGAAAGAACCTCCCCAACATTGTCAGTCGTATAGTTTAATCCACCAAATTTTTTAGGACTCACGGCCCATAATGAGAAAATCTGTCATAAATATGCACATACAATCAAATTTTATTGAATGGAAGCTAGCAGCATAAACATAAAAACACATAGCAGCCATCTTATGGATCAGTTACCTCGTTGTAGGCCGTGTTGTGTAGTGAGAAAACACAATACACAACAATACATGACATTAGCGGCCGATTCTTCAAAAGGCTTTCGGATTCTGTTGATCCTATCTCATTGTTTTCTTGTGTCTTTCCAGTGATATTGTTCTCATTAGATTCCTCATTTGTTTCCCTATGGTTGTGAAGCGTTTCCTATCAGAATATGAAATTATACAACACGAATTAGGCGAGTTCGGAGAACATCGGTTTAATTACCATTACTTAAGGTAAAATTTCTTTCCTGAACTTGTAGAAGAGTTTTATGCATCAAATGTAATCGCATGAAGGTAAGGACTAAGAAACATACCGGAAGCCAAAAAGAGGCAATAGTTGCAGCTGTTGTGCATAAAGATATACAGAGACAGGGTAAGAAGTACGGAAATCTGCAGTATTTATGTCCGGAAACTTTAAAAAATGTCGAAAAATCAAAGCAAATGTTGAACTGGATCAATAAAGCATATACATGTAATAATTAGTACCTTGCAAACAGAGAATCTTTCGTAAATATATTCGGATATTTCTCTGCAGGCTAGATGAGCAATAATTTATTAACATCCATGGCAATGTTTGGTTCTTATTCATACCAACCAAAAAAAAAAAAAAAAATGCGAGAAACTATATATTTCAAGATACCTGAGCAAGGAAACCTCCCATAGCAGGACCAATTATCATCCCTATTGCCCATGCTGAACTAGCCTGAAAATTACAGATACATATCGAGCACAATCAACGGTTGAATAACTAGGAATGTGTCAGATACTGTGAAAGTTTTGGGAAAAACTAAAACTTACAAACGAAAGTCCCAAAGTTTGATGTTCTTTTCGGCAAACTTCGGTTGCATAAGCCTGCAATCATTAAACATGTGCGTTCAAATACGCGGAATGAAAAACAATATTGCAATTTGCAGCTAAACGATGAAACAGAAACAAATACCTGAACTGGACCTAATACACCACTGAAGGCTCCAAGAAGAAATCTCATAGAAACTGCCATCCAAAAGTTTGTACTGAGACCAAACAGTATGGTGAATATGATCCTGCATGATGCATAAAATTGAGCAATATTTAATATAGTGATCGATCTTAAACCAAATTCAGGTCGAAAACAAATATTTGAAATGCAATACTAACATTGTTGTACAACAGAAGATTATAACTGGTTTTCGACCGTATCTGTCAGCTAAAAGTCCCCATAGCACAGCTGTTAAACCTCTTCCAAGCATGTAAGCAGATCCTTAAAAAATAAAACAAATTGAAGCCGTAGGTTGAAATTATAAACATCCACACAACGACACAAACCTATTCGATTGCTATTAACTAGTACTTATATGCTGCTGACCTATAAATCCTGCGTAGTATCCGATATCTTCATCCCTTATTACATTGAAGTCTCTTACCTACAATGAGAATATATTGGCAATAAATATAACTCGTAACTTTCAAGATTTCAGAGTTCTATCTTCTATATATTAAACATTTGCTTACCTGAAAATATAGGTATGGATACAAAGATGATATGGGAAGACCTGAAAACCAAAACCCCCCAAAAAATTGTTATTTCAGGCGTAAAGACATCGATGTCAATCTTTGCTCGGCATTAACACGATCGCTCACTTACCAGCGCATAATGCGACAATCCAAATACAAACTAATTCTTTGTAAGGTGGTTCTAAAATCGTTCTCTTGCGATGTTCGTTTCTACAACCTGAGCAATCCTCATAATACAAGACATCCTTACTGTTCAACAACAATGCTTCTCTATTACTACTATTATCATCCGCCATTAATTGGTAAATCCTGCAAGTAACAGGTTCACCTTTCAAGCGGGAAAGGTCTAACAAATATAACTAACCATATTTAGTATGACAACACTTACCATCTAGCATGACAGCATACTTATATAAGATAGTATAAAAAATCTCCTTATGATCAAATTGTCTCTAATTCTGACCCTTGGCACGTCTAATGGTATATCCATATTTCACAGCTATCAAAAACAGGTTTAAACACAGGTTGGCTATGGTGTCATGGTGCTACAAGTCATATGTGTCGTAATGACTGACAACAAATACATGTCTACATATAGGTATGAGGTATCCATGTTGAAAGATTTACTTACATAAGATAATAGTGTTGAATTATTCCTTAATCAGAATCTAGCTCAAAATACAATCTAAAATCTTAGTTTCATTCTCAAGTACACTAAGCATTGATGTTGCCGCTAAGTAATTTAATTTAAAATTTTATGTGCCGTATATGTCCTAATGAATGTCATACTATGTCGACATTACCTTTTTATTAATCCAATTAAGGTCAAATTTCTTATTTTCATTTTAAACTGTTAGATTAACATCTATGAAAATGATACGAGGTTTGGCATAGATCGTCAAAATTAATTTTTTTACTTAATCAAAATCTCACAATTAATTTTTTAAATAATTACTTAATTGTTAAGTAAAATAATTTCTTAACAATCATAATGATATTGGTAATTAGTATGAACATTAATATTATATAGTAAAAAAATTAATTATTTTTAAACCCAGTAAAATTAAATAAAATTACCATGATATGTCTGTATTTGTCATTTGTTATAACAACAATGGTTGAATTTGAAATTTTACCAAACACATTTGATTGTTTTTTTAATCACTTTAACTTTAATTAATATTTTACCAAACGCCTAAATCGCTTTTTTTTTCTCACAAAGACAAAGACAAAGAACGCATTTTAAAAGTGCTTTTACAAAAGCTGCAGCAATACCAAATTAAGCCTAAGATAATAGTGTTGAATTATTCCTTAATCAGAATCTAGCTCAAAATACAATCTAAAATCTTAGTTTCATTCTCAAGTACACTAAGCATTGATGTTGCCGCTAACTAATTTAATTTAAAATTTTATGTGCCGTATATGTCCTAATGAATGTCATACTATGTCGACATTACCTTTTTTATTAATCCAATTAAGGTCAAATTTCTTATTTTCATTTTAAACTGTTAGATTAACATCTATGAAAATGATACGAGGTTTGGCATTAGAAATACATTTGGTTGACATAAAATTCAGTTTTCTTTTCTTTCCCACATGTAAAAAATGGGACTGGTCTATAAAGAATGACCATTAGAAATAAGCGTCGTAGGTCTGTTGTCGAAACTGACTTTACTTGCTCATGGTTCAAAAGCTTTCCGGAAGTAGAAATTAACGTTTAGTCCCATTTTAGTTGGGCTTTAGACATTCTAGTCCTGCCTCCCAAAGCCTAGTACAAGAAGATCCAAATTTACATAATATGAAACGAGTTGGTCCTTTCACGAACGATTCAGTCCAAAACCCATTTTTTTCATGACTAAAACACCCATCGGCTTACTTTTCCATTAATTCAGTTTCTCACTGTGGAAGATCGAAATACCTCTATTGAAGAAGAAATCCAAAAATCTAATCTCGTCTCAGTGAGAATTCAATCCTGACATAACCGATGATCAAACAAAAACTTGATTCAATTTGAAAAACCTAGGTCGTCTTCAGCAGTACCTTTCTTGAAGATTAAGGGGAAAAGTTGATGAGATTTTACTTCAGCAAATTAATTTGGAGATTTCATCGCTATGGAGATTTGAAAGGTAAGTGTAATCTATTCTTATGGTTAAATTTGAGCGGAATTGATTCCGAAATCGATTTTAGAAAGGAAAAACTTACGGCTTCAAAAACCTAATTACTTCAGTTTTAATTCGATTGTATAAGCCTCTCATTGTAATATTTGTTATTAATAAAAATTTCGACAAAAATTTAAGAAACTTCTTAGGGTCGTGTGTATAAAATTAACCTAGATATCATCCTCGCTTCGTATTTTTGTATATTTGTTGCTTTCATTTCAAATTACGGTTCATGCTTGTGCGTGTTAGATCTTGAGCCAAAAAACTTGATTTCCAATCTTGGTTCAAATTACTGATATTAGTTGTTGATCTCATTGTTTTTGGAATTTATTAAATCTATCTGTTGAACGTTTTTCTGAAGCTTAATTTTGTATATTTCATGGTTTATGTGTACATCAGATGGGAAGAGAAATAATTACTTTGTTTAATAAATAAATTATCAAAATCCACCAATAAATTATCAAAATCCACCAAATGCAGCTGAATATAGCATACAGGTTTAGTATATGTACATCATTTTAATCAATGATTTAAGAGTGATTTTTGTTAATCTTATTTACACACAAATGCAAATAGATAAGAAATCTATGTTGAGTAGGGCTCCACAGAAGCAGTAGAAGGAAGATTCCTTTTTCCTTGCCACTGCCTTCCTTGAGTAGTACCTTAAAGTGCTTAAGTGAATATATATAAAGCTGAGTGTTTAGTAGTCCCATGAAAAAAAGAAAACAAAAAACAAACTGCTTTGTAGTCTTGGGATGTTTTGGCATATTTTTGAGCTACCCTAAGGAAATTGGTTACGTAGTTGGTGTATTAATTATGTGGAACACACATAATAGTAAAACTTGATTCATTTTTTCATTTCCTCATACAATTAATTTGATATTTCTGCAGCTTTATGATATAGGGTAGAAGACTAATGCTAGTATGAATGGCAACAATGTCAATCGGTCTACCAGATGGCTGAGTTGGATATATTTTGTAAGTTGTCTTCAGGACTTAAAATAGCTTAAAAATTGTCAACTATATCCGGACATATTTTCTTTCCATTTCTCAATTAAAATGAGTTTTATCAGAATTCAAGATGCAGGGGAAATTGCTACCTACTAAAATTCAAAGCCATGGATTGATTCCTTTAGAAACCCACTAATAGTGGTACCGCGTTAGCAACAGTGAATTCTTCTGAGTTATAGATTTCATTTTGATTGTTTTTACATTTTTAGGCGCTTTAAACTTTGAAATGAATGCCAGTTATTGCAAAGCTTTTAATATATATTAGCATTTTAATTGTTTCTACTCTTAACTAGGTGTACAAACTGGTGCACCTTGTTCATAATGATTACTTAATCAATTTGAGTTACTAATGATTACTTAACTGATTTGAGTTGTAAATACTCACTTCTATTTTTTGTTTTTGTTTTTCGGTGTCTAATATTTTAAAGGCATGTCTTCGTACATATGAGAAACAAAGGATGCAATCTGGTAGAGGTGTAGATCTCGAACCTCACAAGATTAAGTTCGATTTCGTAATGTATACCTGAGATGAAGGTACACCATGCTCACTCGTTTGATATAAATTTTTTCTTTCACTTTTTAATTAAGAATAATCAATCTTAACTTTCCATTATTAAGCACAACATGAACGAGCATATAATAATGCTCTTCGACATGAAAATATATGATAAGATCGAGATGTTTGTTTTACTAGCTTGTCCACATTTTTTTGAATTATTAATGTGTACATTTTTGTAATTATTAATGTACATTTTTGTACATATTTTTAATTACTAATTTTGATTAATGGCAGTAATGCTGGCTATGCGACGGATGGTGCAGAACGGCCAAAATGGATCGAGCATGGGTATGAGCATTAACCCTAGGATATGGATTGTAATTTAGGAATGAGTTGAAACATTTTCTATATTCTTGTCAAGAGACCTAAAGTGCATCACTAGCACTATATCTCATGTTACCAACTGTAATAACATAGATTCCTAATTTTAAAGGTGTACTAAATCGATATCTAATTTAAGGAATTTTATCTTAGACTTTTTTTTTTGAATTTTATCTTTTTAGACTTAAATTCACATATTTATTCCTCATTTGGGTATATATGTTTTTGATACACGTGCGGATAACATATGTACAACTATATACACATGTTGATTGTTAATGTGTACATATTTGTACACCTATGATTGCTAATTTGTACATAGTTGTACACCTGTTAATTTTTAATGTGCACATACTCTTGCTCTTTGATTTTGTTCCTGTGCAGGTGCACATGTCCCCAAAGGTTGCTCCTGGTGAACAGCTATCCTGAACTGGAACAGGAAACAAATGCGCAAGGAGTTCATGTTGATTTGTTAATGTGTACACAATTGTACATGTTGATTCTTAATGTATACGTTGTTGTGTACATGTTGATTTCCAATGTGCTTGTAATATTACACTGTTGATCGTTAATGTGCATATAAATGTACACCTATTGATTATTAAAAGGGTGATGTTTGGGTTTGGTATGATCGTTTTTCCGGGAGTTGTACGGTGGGGAATATAATTTTAACTTTCTTTGAATGGTTATTTATATTTCGAGGTGTTTGCAAGTCGAATTTACTCTCTCTATTTGACTAATAATGAATCCAGTCTCGAAGCCAAGTCTACCATTGTTTGGCTATTAGGAGTTTCAAAGTTGAAGTAATTAAAATCATCAAAGGTCAGATTTGGGACACTTCTGGTTAAGGAAGGTTAGTTTTTCTTATCTTTCACTATATCTAAATATTTTGGTTATTTATCAAAAGAGTGATAAACAATTGTATGTTTGTGTATTCAAGTTAATGAAATCATAAGTAGCAGCTTATTACAAAAACTTAGTAGTAGGAAAGGAATGTTACAACATTATGTGCACAGTCTAGATCCTAATGAAGTCAAAGGAATCTGCATTTATATAAAGTTATAACTAGTTAGGCATATATTACACAAGATTCATATTTGTTTTTATTATCTAATACATTCCCTGATTAGATTTAATCCTATTTGAATGGAAGAAGTTTCACATGATACTAGCATTTGAAATTTTGAGTGCCAGGTGTTAATTTAGGAGGTATAAGATTGATAATTCGTTGGGACACAGTAAGGTGTACTTGATTGTGCACATGTTCATGGTGATGACTTAAGAGAGGAAATGACTTGTTCATTCATATAGGATGTACACATTATTGTACACCGTATTCTTGGTGATGAATTAAGAAAGAAAATTATAATCTTCCTTTATATAGGATGTGCACATTATTATACACTGTATTTTGTTTTGGCATGTGCACTTTACGATACACTATAGTTATATGTAGGGTATCAACGGTATCTGAGAAGGATGTGCACATAATGATTTTGCAGGGTTTAGACAAGATGCGATGATACATTATTGTTTAAAGGACTGGGTGGGAGAATGTTCAGTTGATTTTAAAGCACAAGGACTTCTACATTTGGTTAGTAACTTCATTAGAACTTGATTGATTTTTGTAGGTGTGTACATAGTTGTACACCATGGTAATTTCTAGAAAAATTTGTGAAATTTCAGGTGTATTTTGTTTGAAAGCAGTGCACCTAAAGTAGCCCTCATGTCACAAGAATGACAAACCACATATTAATGTCAGATTTATATATAGTGGCTTACATGTTTTTCTAAATTGTTAGTTATTCAAAATACTTATTTGAATACTCAATACAAGGCAACAAGATGTACTTGTCCAAGTAAGCACTTTGTTAGAATCGTGGGTGCTAGACAATGTCTTCAAAAAGTTTATTTTGTGATAAAACATCTCCATTATCGGTAGATTCTTACTTTACTTTTGTTTCATATGATATCTAGCAAAATCATATTTACATTATTGTACACTATAGTTGTTCTTGGTAATTTTATAGTTGTTCACATGTTGGTTGATAATGTCCTTGGATATGGGTATACATGTTTTTGGTACACATGTTATTTTTACTCGCGCATGTTGATTCTTTTTATTGTTTATTTTTAGGGACTGTTGATACCTTTCTTATGGTTCCAGATAAATGATTATTCTTGCATATATTATAGAGGATGCTCATTTTCCCAGTTGTGTATCTAAGGGTGTTAGGAGTGCATAATTTTATGAAAAAAGAATGTTTTGCGTAGTGCTAGCTTCCTGTTATCTCCAAATAGTTTGTCATATTGTGCTTTATTATCGACATGGACTTTCTTCTTCCTTTTCATTGTAGTCTGTGTTATCATTATTATAGGACAATATTAACTGACAGGCTCAGGGTACTTGTTTTAGTTACCCCGTCTTTAGCAAGATTTTTTAGCCCATGGGAGACTATGTAAACCAACATATAATAATTTCACAAGTTTAAGTATAGCATAAGGGTTCAACATAACTTTCATGCCCTTTTTAGTTAATGTGTACATAGTTGTATACATGTTGATTACTAATGTGTACATAAATGTACACATGTTGATCGTTAATGTGTACATAGTTGTACACATGTTGATTATTAATATGATTCCAATTTCATTTAGCTTCTTTAGGTAGTATTAATTAAAACAACCTCTATTAAATATTTGTGCTTCTATTTTGTTTGCTTATATTGATGATAGTATCTCAGTTTGCTTTCGGATGACGGGGAAAATTGGATCACGGCTACCATTTCGCTAATCATGTACCTAATCTTTTTGTATGTGTTAACAACAAATAAAGGGACACTTGAATTGGTTTAGCAAATCATGTGTACCTGAATTAGTGCTCAATCATATTGAAAGTCATTTGATCGATTGTTGTCACTTAAATTACATGTGTACATATTGGTACACCCGTAATATAAGTGTATATTGTTGTACACATGTGACAAAAATTACATGTGTAGATAATAGCCCACTCTAGGACTCTTAATCAAATTTTAGTGAACAATCTTCTTTCATTTCTTGGATGTCAATCAATGATGTGCTATGAGTCACGATCGTTGGTTATGACAAATTAAATTATATGTGTACGTATTAAGTACACCTATAATATAAGTGTACATTGTTGTAATGTACATGTGTACATAATAGTGCACCTTAATGAACAGAATGTTACTCATCATTTCTTGTACTGTAAATCTAAGAACATAATGTGTTTATTAAAAAATTTGAGGGCTGTAAATTTGAGGGTTGTAATTTAGATGTGGCACATGTGTTTGTTATGTCCTCATCTAAATGGGTTCCCACCAGCAATTCATAGAGTAGTAACTAAGGTGTACATAATTGTGCACATGTTGATTTTTAATGTTAACATAATTGTACACCTATTGTATGTGTTTCTCTCTGTTTATACGTGCTTGTTCCGTTTTACATGTACTTAGTTTTTGTTCGATTGTATTTGTATTGTTGATAACTTGTGATTGTATTCTCTTTGTTCCAGGATCCTTTTGTCAATGGAGAGAAAGTCTCAGCCGTTAATTTGAATTTGGCGCCAAAGTTTTACCACCTCGAACTGATAGGCATCAAACTGGTATGAGAGGAGCGTTCGGTAAACCCTTGGGCATGGATCACCTAGCTAACTTGTTATCGTATGAGATTCAGCTGCAGTCTACTTTTGTTATGTTGGTGTACAAACTGGTGCACCTTGTTTTGTCTTTTGATTTTTTGGATTTTTGTAGACATGTACATGTTTGTACGCCAATGTAAACTAAGATTTTTAAAAAATGAGAATTATAATAGTCATATGGGTACTCTTTTTGTAGCTCTCTGAAAAGAGCTTTCCGAATATATAAATTTTGTGAATTTTGAACAAACGGTTGAAAGATAAATTGTTTTTAATTGTTTTTATATTATTTAAAATTGTTGACATCATTGTGAGTCACTTTGGACTAAATCAGAAATATTTGGACTAAATTGTAAATCAGGAAGGTTATTTTTGTACTTTCAATGAAAAAAGACTAATTTGTACCTAGTTGAATGGGTCAGGACTAACTAGTATATTTGTATGGGGTTTTGGATTGAACCGTATTTTTCCCTTTCCGGAAACCTACTGGCACAAACATATCGGAGCAATTTCGGTCAGGTTTTCAAAGAAAATCAAGATAGTGGAATTTTGAGATAACTATCGGTGGTGGTGAACCAGTATCTGATAGCGAGTAGCAGAATTTGTCATTAAGGCTTTTTCTTGCCGTTCTGGTTAAGAAATATATTCCTGCAAAGGTATGTATCCACGTTGAAAGATACTAGTAAGTTTGCAGCGGTTGAAGTTTTCCTTGATAAGAATCTAGCTTGAAATACGGTCTAAATTTCAGAATTCTTTTAAGATTTTTTTTTTTTTTTTTTTGATCAATACAAAAAGAAATTTGTAAATAAAGAAAGAATAGTACAATGAGGGTAGGAAAAAAGAAGTGAGAAAACGAGGAAAAGATGAACCGGAACATCTCCAGTTGACAACGAAAGTAAAGTAGCGGATACAAGGTAAATTCATCCAAGATCCTAAACAACCAGAGCTGCTCAAAGAAAGAGAGAGCCTCTACTAACGGTGATAGCTACTACCTATTAACTATAATACCCCAGTTATAGTGCAGATTTTGGTAAGTAATGCCTTTAAAAGATATTGTTGTAGACATCCAATACAATAAGAGAGCCTTAATCTTCCTAATCAAAATTTCTTGAGAGTATTCTGAATCTTGAAAAATGCACTTATTTCTCTGTTTCCACACTCCCCAAACGAAAGCAAAGGGTAGTAACTCCCAAAGAGTCCTACCATTCTCAGTGAGACCGCGAGCCCGTTGCTCGATAAACAAGTTTGTAGCACTTTCACTGATAACCCAATCCATATGAAATTCCTTCATGAAGAAAATCCATACATCATAAATTTTCGGGCAGTGAATGAAAAGGTGATCAATGGTTTCTTCATTTGACTTACAGAAAATACACCTATTTGCCAACTTCCATCCCTTCTTCTTTAGATTATTTTGAGTTAAAATAGAAATTGGATTAATTATACACACAAAGAAAGAAACTTTAGTTGGTACTAATCGTTTCCAAATTTGTGTAGAAGGGAAGATGATACCTGAGTTCTTCGTCAGTCCTTTGTAGCACGACTTCACCGAAAACACTCCGCTTGACTCCCATATCCACCTTCTAATATCTTCCCCATTGCTTAATACGATTCCCTTTAGAAGATGAGACAGAGTAGCTGCCTCGTTAATATCCAAATCTTTAAGTCTTCTTTTGAAATCCAAGTCCCAACTAATGCCCTCTTCTGAGTTGCTTTTGTCCAGTTCGCTTATCCATCTCCCCTGCTTTCTAGTAACTTCATACAGATTAGAAAACTTGTCATTAAGCACCTCTTCCCCTAGCCATCTATCGACCCAGAATCGGGTTTTTCTCCCATTTCCAACCTTGTGTAGGATTCTCATTTTGTATTTACCAATTCTGTTGCAAATCCCTCTCCAAAATCCCATGCCATACGGTTTCTTAGTTTGTTTAGCATCCCAACCATTGCTGTCACACCCATGCTTAGACTCAATAATTCTTCTCCACGGTGCCTCCGGCTCATTTGAAAACCTCCACAACCACTTGCACAATAAAGCATCATTCATCACTGATATAACTTTTATTCCCAAACCTCCTTCTTTTTTACTGTGACAAATTTTGTGCCATGCTATTAGTGGAATTCTATTTTTCTCATCGTTTGTTCCCCAAAGAAAATTTCTCATTGCTCTTTCAATCTCCTTTGCTACAGGAGGAGGAATTGTAAACGCAGACATCAAGAAGACAACAAGAGAACAGAGAACACTCTTAATAAGAACCAACCTCCCCCATATGAAAGATACCTTCTCTTCCATCCTTCTAGTCTTTTCTCCACACTCTCAACCACAGAGTCCCAAATCTTCTTGCACCCATAATAGTCTCCCGCAGGCATTCCCAAATACTTGAAAGGCAACTCTTCAAGTGTGCAACCGAGAAAATCTTCCACAACTTCGTCATGTGTGGTAGTGCCAATACTAATTGATATGCTTTTCATTAGATTATACTAAGTCCCGCGACCAACTCAAAATAGGTTAAAATTTCCCTAATAGTAAGTAAGCTTTGAGCCTTATCTGTACTAAAGAGTAAAGTATCATCGGCAAAAAGCAAGTAAGACATTACGGGCCCGTCCAGAGTTACCTTGAAACCAAATAAGCGACCATTTTCTTCCGCTTTTGCGATCATCCGGCAGAAACCTTCAATGACAGTAGCTGTGGAAAATCCTACTACTACATCCAAAGAATCATAAACACACACATATTGAAGTAAACAAGCAAGAGATGCACAAGAACATAAGATATACGTGGTTCGGTATGATTACCTGCGTCCACGGGGGTAAAGAGATGATCTTATTACTTAATTCAAAGTTACAAAGGGTGTATCTCACTAGAAAGCTCTCTCTTCTCACCGTAAATCTCTTGGTGTTCTCTCCTCTCTCACTAATTATCTCCCCTTTAGCTCTCTAAATGGCTCTCTATTTATATCTACACGTGATGATACATTCAAGTTACAGTGTGAGTCGTGGTACATCTTCCTTGATATCCTTCTCGGGCGATGGATGATGTCTTTTCCGAGATGTTAGGTCAAGCCTAGTGGTGTCTCCTCTCGATGTCATTCCACCCAATGTTGATTGATCTGTGAGTATGACCGATGTCGTCCTTGATTCTCTTGACCCGAGTCTTACTTTAACCAGATCCTTCTAGTCATTTGAGATATGCTACGTGCGACTCCTCTTCGCTCCTTAGTAATTCAGTTGCTTCGCATGATATTTACGTGTGCGGTATTTAACCCCTACATTTTTCCTCTTCTCTTAGCGATCTTTGCTGAAGAAAGAGTGATGAGAGGAAATTTTTCTTAGTCGCCTTCGCTCCTTTACATGATGCCTGTCGCACCCTATCAACTTTCCATATTCTCTGATTGACAATATTCCGAGATCTCGGGCCCAATTTCCCCACGTGTTGCTGTCATTGTCTTAGCTTTGGACACGTGTCCTGCAACCGTCACTTCATATCCTCTCACCCATTAATGCTTTCATAAAAGCACATTTCTTAGAACCCTTTATATATTCCTTCTCACTTTCATCTCTATCTTTTTACTTTCATCCTTCTCCTTCATCCTCTGCAACTTTATTTTCTTACCGCTGTCATTGATATTCTTCTATTTTGACTTTGATTCTTGACTCTTCTTCGCTTCAATCTCCCATTCACCATATTACTGCGCATTTTTGATCATCTTTATTAACCTCTAATTTTCCTTTTTAATCATCTTGGTTAAGTTGATATTTATAATCCCCTTCTGTTAGGGAAATCGATGGGGCATAAGCCAGGGTGGAGAATGGTTCAAGAATTTGAGAAGCTTGAAGTTGAATTCAGAGATAAGGGTTTTAAATTATCCGCTCCTCCTTCATCAGTTCCTACTCAAATGCTTAAACCTAAATGGTTTGTGATTGATCAATGGAATGATCAAAAGATCATCGTCTCCGTAGGGCAACTTCTCGTTGGTCTCCTCATTCCTCTTTTTAACCCGTGAATTTCTCTATTTTACCAAATTTTATCTCATGATTACTTCAAGCGTGCAATTTTCCAGTTGAGTGGAGATTCTATCAGAATTATGTTGGAGTTCGCTCGTCGTGCGGCTGGGTTAGGATCTCTCTACCCTAAAGAATACAGGAATCCCGCATATGCTGAGCTAGAAATTGATCCTTATGATTATAAAGTTAATAGTTTCTTTGAAAATTACAAGATTGCTATTATGAAGAATGAATCATCTCGCTGGTCTGGTCAGGAAAGATGGTATCGTAGAGGATAAGAAGATTATGCGAGATGTTGACTTTAATGATAAGTCTAATTGCACTGCACGTTACTCTAATGATAATCGTTGGGACGTTTATCCTGTCATTCTTGAGGGTCCTTACATCACTGGTTCTGGTGCTGATAAATCGGTAAATCCTCTTCCTGCGGGCTTTTCGTCTGTTCCCCTTGGGTATTCAATTGGCCTGAGCGAGATGATGTGGTATGTTTTCGCTCATTCATTAGTTTTATTCCATTTCTTTCTTTCGTTTATTCATTAATTTTCTCACCTCCAGATTGCCAAGTTGAAGAAAGATTTTAAAGCTCAGGGAAAACAAGGCACACTAAATGCGATGTGTTCGATCACTGACGAAGTACGAAATACCCTTTAGCTTTTCTTTAACAATATTGTTGCCTCTGTTTCTTATCTTTTTCCGTGTGTGAAGGTGAGCGGACTAAATATCGAGGACTCTGATGATGAAGATTCCTATGGGGGCGAGGAGGAGGCTTCTACTCGTGCGAAGTACAAGGGAAAAGTCCTTGCTTCCAAAGCTCCTTCGAAGAATATTAACAAGAAAAATAATCCCAACAAGAAGAGAAACATTACTTCTACTACCTCTTCCCCTACTCCTTCAGTTCCTTTCCCTCAAGGAAATGAGCTTCCATTCCATGATGGGTCTACTTATGCTTCTCTAATGACCCAATTGTCTCATATTTTCAAGGATTCCTTCTCGGCTGTGGGTGACGACAACTTAATTCACACCTGTCAAATGATTTCCTCCATATGCGATGCCCCTACCTTGAGTCATGAATCTCTGCGAAGATCTGCCTCAGCCATATCTCCCGAGTTTCTATATGCTAAGGGCTCCATGGTATGCCTTTTCTTTCTCTTGTAAGCTGGGGTGAGTTTGAGCCAATGTATTTTCTTTATACCTTATTTATTTTGAATTCCCTTGTTTTTTCGTCTTTGCAGATGGCGAGAGCTTCTCATTCAGTTGCATATGACTCGCATAGGAAAAATCATTCCTTGGAGGTTGAGTTTGCGAGGCTTAAGGGGGAACTTTCGCGCAAAACCGAGGAGGACGAGACCCTTCATCGGAGAAATAATCAGTTAATATGTGTGTTTCTTTTCGTTGCCTTGCCCCTTATCTTCTTCACTTTATATTTATATTTCTTCTACCACTTATACTTGCAGAGCATTATAATTTGATTGAAGAGGCGACTAGACTTCCTAATGATAATGATGCTCTTTTAGAGCTTCTTAACGCCTCAGTGGAAAATTTCCCCTTGTGTGGTCTAGAGAATCTTAGTTATAAGGAGTTGAGAGAAAAATATGAAGCCTTTATTTGTGATCATAGACCACTATTGATTTCTAATAAGACCTTTCAACGTCGCGCCCATGAGGATAAAGAGAGAATTAGGAATTTAGAAGCCAAAAAGAATGCTCTTATAACTGAGAAAAATCAAGTGATTGAGAATTGTGCGAAGGATTTAAAAAAAACTCCACGACGCTAAAATTGAGGTTCAGATAGAAATGGATCGTGCCATTAGTGATAAGAATACTCTTCTCGCTTGCGAGAGTAAATTTCGCTCTCGTCTTCTGATTGAGAGTGATGCTGAGTTCGCATGGGCCGCTAAGGTCCTTGATAATGCTAGGTTTTAGTTGGGTACAAGTGTTAGTTTAGAATCTGACCATGCATCTCTGGTTAGAACCATCATTTCTAAAAAAGAAGGTTTTACATTATCCTTGTTTGATGATTTTGTCGCTGCTCTATCTTTTAAATTATATTTGTGTGATTTTGACTCTTTTTCTTGTCTTCTCGCAGCTGCTAAAAAGGAGTTTCTTGAAAAGGAGAAGAACTATATGCGAGATATTGATAGTCTGCGAACGAAGTCCAATGATGAAATTCAAAGGCTGGAAGCAAATTACGAAGCTCTTGATACCAAATGCCGTCGTCTCAAGAAAAAGCTCAAAGTCACCGTTTCCAATTTGACCAAGGATTCCATTCTCATACGTGATGAGTCTCTATAAAGGGAGAAGTGGGTGATCTCTGTGATGAACATGACATTCCTTTTCCATCGCATTATGAATTTAAGGCTCCTTCGGACAATGAAGAAACTTCTAAAATCTCCGATAATGACTTTGAATATGAGGATTCTGGTGAAGAAGATCGTGATTCTGAAGTTGATGAAGATAATGAAAAGGATCATGACTCTAAAGTTGATAGAGATAATGATGGGAAGAATTAGTTGTTCACTTTTTTCCTTCTTTCATACTCTTTGTACGATATTTTCTTCTTTGTACATACACTTTGAATATTTTCCACCTTTTAATAGATTTCACCCCCTTTTTTTTATGCTTCTCCCACCTTCTTCTGGTTGTTGATTAAAGAACGATGATTTTCTATCTAATAATTTGTGTCAGTAACTTATAAAGTCATACATAATAACATATGTGTGTGAGTTCATCATTCATCCGAATATGACAATATATGAGCATTTGTCTATCATGTGTGCGATTGTACAAATACATGTGATGATCCTGTCATATGTGCGAATATAATAATACACGTGTAGGAGATTATCATATGTGCGAATATAATAATACATGTGTAGGAGCTTATCATATGTGCGAATATAATAATACATGTGTAGGAACCTATCATATGTGAGAATATGCAATTGCTATCACATTTGACACGAGGCAATTATGCTAGTGAGAATATCATATTCTTATTGTGTTTATAATCCCTTCTTGCCTCTGATATTCGCACCAGTGTAATTGCCTCTGTTAAATCCTTAGTTTTTCAAGTTACCTTTGTAATTACCCTTGCAGGGTTGTATTTCATGTTTTGATCGTCCCTTTGCCTCTGCTTTTATGCCTGCAAAAATAATGTTAGTACGGTCTATTGGGTTTGTTCATGAGGTCTTATTGAGCCTCCCTAAGTAGAGGTCTTAATCAGCCTCCCCTATTAATAGGACTTATTTTTGCCTCGGGGTACTCATTTGGGTTGTGCGACGAAATCGCATGAGGTCTTTACACTTTCGCGTACTGACCCATTGATCCCGCCTTATCATATTTCGTATTGTTACCTCTGCAGGATATATTTATGCGCCAATACGACATGTCTATACTCTTGTTTGAGTTATAGTCCCCTGATATTGACGTCGTTTGACAAAATTCAGCTCCCTAATGGAGGGTGCCGTCCTTATCTTCCCCATGATTTCCCCTTCAAGGAGACATACCCCTACCGGGTTAGGGTGGGCTCCTCCCATCCAGTGATGCAAAAACCAGTTATTTTCGCAGATTCGTTCGAGTCTTCTCCCTAAGTGGGGTTTCTTGAGGACAAAGTGTATAATAGACATGACTTTCCTAGAGCGGCGAGGTATGCTCCAGACGTCCCCGGCACCCTTGGCTCAACCGTGTACTGCGGCGCCCTGATCAAGTTTCTACACTACATGATAGAGAACTTAGTACCTTAGTCTTTCGACTAAGGAGTCTCTACCGGATGGGCTTTTATTTCGCCTCCACCTTCCATGACTCAGATCCCAGGGATGGTATGGCTTTCGCCTGAGCCATGCATTACCAAGTTCTCTCCAATTATGACGCACATTAGGGCTTATTTTTATTGCCTCTTGCACAAGTGCGAACTAGGGTTCACGCCACAATTGGTTACCCAGCCTCCCTATTTAGAGGTTTTAATTTTTATTTCCTCCTATTGAGGTCTTACTTTGAGGTCTTGTTTTTGCCTTGCTCTCTTTTTGTATATTAGAAATACGCATTGTAGAAGAAATAAAATTTTTCTTTTAATAATTGTTGCTCGTACACATCTGATTTTTCTTTTTCTTCTTTATTCGTACACATATAAATCCTACTAGTACTTAATAATTTACTTGGTGCTTCACCCCTTTTGTCCCTTCACTCACTTCGCATGTATGTAATATCTTATCAATAATACTGCTTCAAATACTTCTTGTTGTAAAGTCTACTCTCCATTTTCTCCATATTCCTTCCATCTCTTTCCGTTAGCTGGTACATCCCATCACCAACATATTTCTTTACCACATATGGTCCAGCCCATATTATTTTTTCTTTCTTCATTTTTCCTTGTTTTCCCCCTATTATTTCTTTAATACTTCGCTCATGACTAACTCTCCTGGTTGAAAGTTTTCCCTTTTAGAATGCTTCTCATATTTAAGCCCTTTTGTTCCTTCAACTCCTTTTTGAGTTAGATCACTGCTACTCCCTTCTTCCTGTGAGTATTTTCCACTCTTATCATCTTCTCCTTATTTTGTTATGCAATAAACCATCAATCTTTCGCACCTCTTGCTCTCTTCTACATATTTTTTCCAGACGTTTCTTTTTTTGATTGCACGCGCTTCACTTTTCTCCACATCGATTTCATTACATGTCTTTGCTTCGTTTGCGTCTCCTCTGATGATTCCAATACCTTGGGGTAATGGGAACTTAATGCACTGATGATATGTCGAAGCTACACCCAAGATGCTATGTAACCACAGCCTTCCAATCAATGCATTGTATGGAGATTCGACATCTACAACACAAAATGTTATTTCTGTAGAGATTGTCTTAAGAGGTATTCGCATGGTGGCTTATCCTTTTGGATTGTTTGTCGTTCCATTGAAGCCGTATATTTTATATTTTGACGGGATAAAATCTTATTCTTTTCCCCCCATTGTCTTATATATATGATAGAATATAATCTCCACCGAACTCCCCGAATCAATTAGTATCCTATTTATCGCCCATGTGACGTCCTCCTTGTCTTCTCCTTTGTCCAATTTTTATTTTGGTAGTATCTCCAGCTTGACAACTAATGGACTCTCATGAAGTTCTCCTCTTCCCGGTACTTCATCTACGCTAAATGTTATTGGCTGCTTCTTCCATTCCTTGAGCTTTGGTATCTTTGCTAAATTCAGTATTTCTTTTCCCTCAGCATCTCTCGCGTATACACGACTCAACACATTGTCGTGGAAGTCTTCTATGTTTTTGAATGAGTGTATTATTGAATTGCATTGTAGATTTTGGCATTCGCTCCTACTTCTATTAAAAAGGTGTTTTTACCTTTATCTACTCTTGACGATTTCCCTCCAGTTGTTTGTTGCACTGGTGGTGGTGGAGGTAGTGGCGTAGCTAGGAAGTGATTAAGCTTTCCTTGTCCAATCATTCTTAATAGTATTCTTTGAATATTCATGCAGTTATTTATTGTGTGGCCATGAAAACGATGATAAGCACAAAACTCTTTACTTCTTCTTCCCGATGGTGGTTCTTGTCCAAGATTATGTGGTGGTGTTATCTCCTCCCTTAATATAACAGCTTCCCAAACTTTCTCCATTGTTGTGTTAAGAGGTGGCATCCTGACCTCTTCATGGACTCTGTAGTTCGCACCCGGAATGTAATACCTCATATTCCCTCCATATTCGTCTCCATGATTATCATATCTTGCCACTTTGATGTTTCCTCCGTGGTTGTTTTATTGCCTCTCTATGTATTTTTGTTCATACATTCCTTGGTCTCTGATACTCATAGCAACCTGCCTTTGTTGATCTTCTACGATTAAGTTTTCTTTGCTTCCCCGCGAAGTACTCGCAACGGCATTTGCCATTTTTGGTAATAGACTTGCATTCCACGTCTTTTCGCTCTTTAATGCAATTGGGTAAGACTCCATATCTCTCTGCCTTTCTTCTAGCGCGATATACTCCTCTTGGTACTCGCGTACCTCAGCCATCGTTATTTTGTCTTTCATTCTAAAGATCTGTGTAAATAACAAGTCAGTTGGTAGCAACGCATTGATGAAGGCAAATATGAGCTTTCTTTCATCTACTCGTCTTGCCATTTCACTACTCATTGTCCTCCATCTGTTGGTTATATCTCGCAAGATTTTGTTCGTTCTCCTTCGCAGATTGAATGCTTTTTCAATTCCTGGTCTTATCATACTACTGCTGATGTATTGCCCCAAGAACAAACTCTGTAAGTGCTCGAATGATTTTATTGTTCCCACTGGCAACCCATCAAACCACTTCAAGGATTCTCCTACGAGGCTAGATGGAAAAAAAATTCATAAGACTGCCTTATTATCCTCATATTGTAACAAAGCTATGATGTATGTCTTTATATGATGAATCGCGCATGTATATCCATCAAAGATGCTAGGAAACGCGAGTAGTGTGCATTTTCTAGGTATTTCTACCGATTGTATCCTCTGTGCGAAGGGTGTCCTTGCTGCTTCTTCTATTGCATCCTCTAGTTGTCTTCTTCCTCCATCTTTCCCTTTAGTTACTAACTCTCTTAACTCCTCTATTTCTCTTTGAATTTCAGCATTTGGGAATATGTCTTCTTCTTGTTGTTTCCTTGGTGTTTTCAACCGGGCTTGCCTTACTCTGTTTTCCTGTCTGCTTTTTCATATGGATTCTTCTAATTGTTGTCGCTCTTCATCGTCTCTTCTTTCTCTTCGTCTTTCCCTTTCATTTCTCGCATGCTCTTGTGCTGCTCTATCTCTCTCATTCTGCTGTCTCAGCATCTCTCTTTCATGGAGTATCATCCTTGCTTGTTCTGCATCATTCTCTCGCTGCTCGTCATCGTGCGTGCGGTTTTGCTCTCCATTTCGCTCCAATCTACCTTCTCTACGATGTCTTCACATGGGTTCATCCTCAACCACTTGGATATACCTATTTTTCATGCGATCACCTTCGTGCTCCTCCTGCGAGATTTCGTTTACCTGAAAAGTATTATCCAAAAATTGCCCTTGTGTATTATCCCCATGCTCAGATCTACTCCTCCTAGTAGTACTCCTGCTTGTCCTTGATCTCGGGCTCGCACATGTTGTTTTGGATCTTGACTGTGACCTTTGCTCTTGTAATCTCTGAATTTCCTATTTTAGTTCATCATTTCGTGTCAAATTCGCACGTAGTTCCGCTTGTATTCTTCTTTCCTCTGCCAATCGTTGCCTTAATCCTGCGATGGTCATGTTGTCTTCAATTTCTCCTGCAGCTCCTTATTCATGTGTCCTTTCTTCATTTTCCTCGGCGGTATCTAAATCTGTAGTATGGACACTTACCGCATCGTAATTTCTTTGATCGTCCTCCCTTGGTTCCTGTTGGGTCTGGGATCTGATTGGCTGAGATTTGTTGTTCCTCTCTCCCATTCTTGATGTCTCTGCGATTTCACCTCTTCTTATACCCGCAATTCTTCGACTCCTTCTAACTGTCGTTGTGTTTTCTCATGCAGATATTTGTCTCACCATGTTGTGTTCTTGAAATAATATTTATGCAAAATTACGAAAACTTCAGCTAAAATGTAAGTAAACTAAAACTTCCTTTCGTAATGAAAACTGTGTTTTGAATGAACGAACCCAAATGTTTAATTTTCGCAGAAGAGATCAAAATCTTTCACAAAAACAATGATAATAAGAAATTTTTCAAAAGGGAAATCGACTTAAAACTTTCAAAAGTAGGTGTAATCCCCTTCTCGAGTTGTATTCTAGTGCCAAAACGTAGTAGTGGAAAATCCTCCTACTACACCCCTTAAACAATCTATATCGTAAAATATGAAACAATTGTGAAGAATACTTAAAGGGATTTTATTAAGTTTATAAATCAATGCAAAGAAGATAAAACCCTAACTTGGGAAGCAAATAACTTTATCTCTCCTAAAGTTCTATCTCAACTCTCAAAAAGATCTCTCTTTTACCACAAGGGTGGCTGGTCCTATATATAGGGATTTTACATAGTGGAGGACAGCTAATAAAGCCCTTATTTTCGGATCTACCGCGCGATGTCTTCGGGCGTTTACATTGTGTTTTCTCGCGCGTGCTCTTAGTCTTTGCATAACTCTCATATTTTACTGACGACTTTGTGACGTCACTGATTCCGCCATTTGAGATATGCTACGTGCGGCTCCTCTTCGCTCCTTAGTAATTCGGTTGCTTCGCATGATATTTATGTGTGCGGTATTTAGCCCCTACAACTTCACTAGATATCTAATCAACAAGGACTTCCCAACCTTAAGAGGTCCATGGACTACAATAACATATGGGGCTCCTTCTGCATCTTCTTCAACTCTATACGTTTAACAACTAGTTCTTTCTGCTTTCGTATGTTATTTTATCCATCACCATCATCGCACTTCTTGTTGTTTGTTTTATATATTGTGATATATGTTAAACCCCATTCGATGATTCTATCTTCTAGGGTAATTTTTTCATGCTTGCGGTTTACGAGAAGAACCCATCTGCGTTTTCACTTAACCCCTTCAAGAGGATGCAATAATGGTGGCGTTGGTATCAATGGAGGTTAGGGATGTTAGAGGGTGTTCGATCAAAATTTCTTGAACCGAAGCGCAACCAAATGTCAACCCGAATATCAAAAGGCACCCACACAAATATCGACTCTTATTAACGTGGGAAGATCTGAAAATAGGCAATACTCGTATGTTCTAACCAAATCGGTAATTCAGGATTACAGATACAGCTGGTGAGGGGACACAAGACTATCAGCAGGAGCAGGGGGGTAGAACTAGGACTATAGGAATGGGTAGGAGAAAATTCCTACCCACCCATGCCACAAGCTGAGAAGGGGAGGCAAAATGGGCTTGGAAGCCCATTCTACGTACAACCGGAAGGCGAAAGCTTAAATGAGACTTCATTACTTAGGCTTAGAAGAAGGCTGGGTGGGTATGCAACGCGAGTTATACAGATTTAGAACCTTGATCCCCTACCAAACCTAAGACCTTCTTTAGCCAGTTTTGAGTACAGTGCATTCCTTAAAACTCGAATACACACTCTCCACCTCATCATTGGTTTCTCGTCAATTTATCTGCAAAGAAATTTATTCCTTAAAAACAAATTTTTGTTTTAGTATAAAAGATATGGAAAAAGAAATAGGTGGAGAAGGAGAAGAATTCTCTATTGATGAGTATTCTTTAGGTTACATGGACATAATACATATGTATACATGGAAAGGGGAAAACCAAAAACACCAAACCTGGACCGCACACCTATGGGCATGGGCCCTTTAACACTCCCCCCTTGTGCGGTTCAATAATAAAAATTAATACATAGTGCTTCATATGTAGTCCTTCAAATGTCGTTCTTGTTGATGACTTGTGTCGAAGTCCATTGCCTCATTAAAACTTTGACAAGGAAAAAACCCAGTGGGATAAAACCTTGGTAAAAACTCTTCACATGTAATACTTCACATGTTGTCTCATATTTTACATGTAGTTCATCACGTGCAATACGATCCTTAAAGATCGACGAGTCTAAGTTAATTGCCTCGTTAAAACTTCGTTAGGAAAACCCCTGAGGGACAAAACCTGAACTAAAGAAAAAGAGTACAATATTAATTAAACTTAAAACATAGTTGGATGCGTATACGTTGCCTCATTAAAAGCTTGACAAGGAAAACCCAGTGGGATAAAACCTTGACGAAGGGAAAAGAGTACAACATGACAGATGCAAGTAAAGTTGATCTGTTGCAGATGATCTCTTTGCTCCATTGAAGTTGACTAGTTGCTTCACAACTCCTAAGGCAGAAAATCCTCATGAGAGAGAAAATAGCCTTAGCTGGGAAATTACATTCCTGGTGTTTGTTGTTGTCTCATTAAAAACCTTTCCGAGCAACAAAACCCTATGGAAAAAAGTAACCTCGGTGAAGGAAAAGAGTTCAACACACCATTAGATGCTCCCCCTGATGTCAGGAAATTTTCATTAGTCTAATGCAGTCAACAGGATTTTATCACACATTACTTTGGTGACTTGAATGTTTATAAGACCCTGTTGTTGATTCTGGAAGTTACGTTGCTTAACGGACTATCGCGTTTCATTTCCTTGATTCAGATTTTTTAATACCAACCCGATCTTTATGTCTTCAACGTTCAACATACTTGATGTTTTTAGTGTTGTCTCGCTAAAAACCTTGTCGAGTAACAAAACCCTTTGGGAAAAAACTATTCTCGATCGAAGGGAAAAAAGAGTACAACACAACTTCAATTTTGAAGTAAATTATGTCGACATCATATCCTTGGATCCTCCCCCTAATATCGGCATCTCCCCATGATTACTTTCAGAGTTGTTCCAGACAGTTCCTTTGGTCATGTACTTTACTATCTATTGTATTTGATAGAATACATCCTATTTACTATCTATTGTTTATGCTTTCTTTGCTATTTTTCTTGTAAATTATGTATTTTACGCTTGTTTTGAGTTTTGTAGCTACTTTGGAGTCGCACGGAGGAAAAGAAGAATAAATGATCCAAATTGAGCAAAAAGGGCAGGATTATCATTTCACAGGAAAACACTATCGGGAGACGATCCACGGTTAAAGGGCAACTCTCTCAGAGGAGTATTAAAAGTAGCCAGCTGATGTTAAGGGGTAACTACATGTTAGGGGCTATCCACTGGGGTATCCCTTATCTAATGAGTGGGGTGGTCCCTATCCCTGGGGTGTAACCATCCACCCGAATTATCCAACCCTAAATCGAGAAGTGTTATCTTCTCAATCATAATATCACCCGAAATTGAGAAAGAAGGTGGCAAAGAGCCATGGAATCGAGCGAGCAGAGCAGAATTTATACAATCTCATGGAAGAAATTAGGGTTGTATGGAACTGGAGGATAGATTGAAAAGGGGTTCGAATCTGGGAAGAAGGAGATAGAGCTGCTGATGAAAGAAACTTAGGGTTGCTGTTGTGAAACCCATCTGAGGCAGATCGAAAAATGAGTATAAATTGAGAGAGGTACAACTCAAATTCATGGATCTTGTTGGGGCTGCTGTTGCCGAGTTCGAATGGGTTTTGAGAGCTAACGATAAAGATGGTGAAATTGAGAAGGTGAATTTGCTCGGTGGAAGAAGATGACTGATGGATTGAGATAATAAATTAGGTTGGATCTGTTCTTATGTGATGTTGAATCAAAGAGAAAGAAATGGGGTTTGGACGGAATTGATTAATGGAGGACTTTTGGGGTTGAATTTGTATTCGAAATGCTGGAGATGGGTTTTGCATCTAAGGTTGCTGCTATGGTTTGATGGAGCTACAGGTCAGGTTTGTGCTGATTTGAGAAGAAAGTGGTGGAACTGATGCTACCAGGATTGGAAGAGCTGGTGATGATTTGAAGACTTGCAATTGAATGGCAAGAGAGTGTTCTGTTAACACTGGTAGAGAGTATGCAGCTGTAGATGGAAGAATGGGGTTCTCACTGCAATGGAGTCTGTGAAAATGGTTTGAGGTGGTAATCAAATGGATTCTGTGCCATTGATAAGTTGAGATGGCAGGTGGATGGTGGAATGGTTGCAATGGCATTCTTGCACCTGCAATGGAATGAATGGGGCTTATTTGGCTGTGACAGCATAGGTGAGTGTTGTGAGATGCAGAATGTGATGGCACTGATGGCCTTGTTGCAGCTGTTGAGTTGTTCTGCAGAGTGACAGGGAAGGTGGCTTCTGTGTAGAAGTTATTGAGCTCTGGTGCAATGCAGGTGCAAGCGCAGTAGTTGGGTTGTTGGGTACTTGGCCTTGTAGAGAAGAAACTTGGGAACCAAAGAAGAAGGACAATGGAGATGACCATGGGACTGAGGTGAGATGCTTGTTAGGTTACAGGGATGGCTTGAACTCAGTGTTGCAGGTGCACAAGTATGGAGTTGGAGATGTTGGTGTGGTTGCAGAGTGGTGTAGCTGTTGCAGGTGGTGGTAAGCTGGACTGAAGATTGCAAGTGTTGTTGTACTGGTAATTGCAGGTTTGGCACTGCAATGATTACAGGTTAAGTGTGCAAGTTACAGAGCATAGCCATCATGGCTGGGAATAAGGCAGTGAAGGAGGGCCATCTTGGCCGTGACTGCACAACTGCAACATCTCTGACCAAAGTAACTCCACCACCCATTTGACTCGGCTCGACTAAGACAACTAATTGAGTGACTCTCCCTTGACCCGGTTGACTGACGTTTTGACCCTTTTGACCGTTAGTCCTAACGGTGGACTGACGGAATATTCCGTCGAATATACCAGTGACGGCGAAGAATTCAGGTGACCCGCGGTGACTATTCTTGCCGGATTCCGGCCAAATTCCGGCCATAATACCAGCTTTTCGGCGACCAAAATTACAGATTTTTGTATGGATTCTTCTCATGGGTGTGAAGACTTGGACTTGGAATTGGATGGAGAATTTGGCTCAAATTTGGAAAGAGAAGATGGAAGATGAGAAAGACTTGAATTTGGAAATTGAATTATTATGGAATGAGGATTCTATTCCTTGGAAGATTTGGAGAATATTGAAGCCTATAAATAGAGAAGTTTTCTACATCTTTTACACACCTCTCTACTCACACAACACTTGTGTTTTTTGCTTGCTTTTCCAAATTCTTCTTTTAATTATTTATGTGAACTTGAAAAATTCTCCCTTTAATTATTTGTGTGAATTTCAAAAACATGAGTAGCTAATTTTCTTATTGATTGAGGATGAATTCCTAGTTCTTAACATGTTTTGAGTTTTGTTTCAATTTTATCTTGAAGTTTTTCACATGATTATCGTTTGTTTTTACTAATAGGAATGTTTATACATTCATGGTTGTTTGATAGGTTATTTAGAGTGCACGATAAATTGATTTGTTAATTCAACCTAAATCTAGTATAAGTTAGGGAATACATAATCGTTCTCGACACTTTACACAAGTAGAAAACACGAGACCTTGCGGAGGGATTCCGTGGAGCGATTGTGTGTAAAAACAACGCTAGAAAGTGGACCAAGCGAACCGAGTTTAACTACTAGTACTAAACCTAAATTCATAAATCTTAATGCATTCAGGGAATTACATCTTGTAAGCGAACCTCAAGGTGGTTCTTTTGAATAGAATCTGATAACTAAGCGGACTTGTTACTCAGTGAAATAAGGGATTTTGGGGCTAGCTAAGCAAACCTGCTATCCTACGGTTGGTGATAATCTATGACTAATAATAAGTAGAAAAGAACATAACTTTAATCATTGTTTTGCAATGAAGAAGGATTCCTTGATCTTGTCTCTCTTATTGATTTCAACTTTATCTTTTAATTGCTTTATTTATTTTCTTTTGCTTTACACCCCCCTTTTCGTGACAATTTTGACAATTAGAATCTCTTGCTCCTCGTGGGAACGAACTTGACTACACTATATTACTTGTTAATTAGGTGGAAAAATATTAATTAATTTGTTGTGGTTACGACACGCATCAAATTTTTTTTTTTTTTTTTTTTATTCTTGCTTTGTTAGATTCTATACCGTTTCTAACTTAGTTTTTGAGAATCTTGTTTCAGGTGTTATACCTTTGGTGAATGCTTAAAGAGGACAGACCGAGTCCAATACGTCTTCGATCCGGCACTCAATTAAAGGTTTTCATTCGAGCGGTTAACACTCCGCTTCCTCCTTCTTCATCAAGTGAATTCACAGATTCGGATGAAGAGGAAGAAACAATGGCTGATCGTACACTCAAGGACCTAGCTTCTCACAAGCTTGACACACAACAATGGTGTATCCAAATCGACTCAACCTTCGAGATCAAGCCGGGGTTGATTAGAGAGTTACTAAAGTTTCATGGCATGGTGAATGAAGATCCAAACAAACATCTTATGGACTTTTATACCATAGTCGTGGCTATGCTTCCACCGGAGACTAATGAGGATGGAGCAATGTTGAAAGCTTTCCCGTTTTCTTTGGCGGGCAATGCTAAGGAGTGGTTGTATTATTTACCTTCCGGAAGTATCACAACATGGAATGGGATGAAGAGACTTTTCCTCGAGAGATATTTTCCCGCATCAAAAGCTACTCAAATTCGCAAGGAGATTTGTGGGATGAAGCAAAATATGGGAGAGTCATTGTATGAATGTTGGGAGCGATATAAGAGATTGGTGGCAAGCTGTCCACATCATCAATTTAGTGACGTTATGATACTCCAATACTTCTACGAAGGACTCCAACCAAGTGATAGATCTCTTCTTGACGCCGCGGGTGGTGGTGCACTAGTGAACAAGACGGTCGCACAAGCTACCGAGTTGATTGAAATCATGGCAGCGAACTCGCAACAATTTTATACAAGAGGTGAACCAATGATTAGGTCGGTGCATGAAGTTAGTAATTTATCATCACATCTTGATCAAAGGATGGGGAACATAGAGAGGGTAATGCAACGAATGGCCACGGTAATTATTCCGGATAATGAGACCGAACAAGTAAATTCTTTATATCCAAATCAAAGGCCAAGGTACGATCCATACTCGAATACTTACAATCCCGGGTGGAAGGATCATCCTAACTTTAGCTATGCAAATAAGCAAGCGGAGGCTCCTAATCCATATGCGCAACAAGGTGGTTTCCAAAAATCACGTTTCCAACCTCAACAACAATTCCAACCACAACAAGTCGAGGAGAAAGATTCTTCGATTGATGACAAGCTCAATGCATTGATGCAAGGTATGCAAGGTATCACCACTTTGGTTCAACAACAACAACAAAAGACCGATTCGGAAATCAAGGATTTACAAATTCAAGTTGGGCAATTGGCGACCGATGTGAACCTATTGAAAGCTCAAGCGTCCACAAAGCTTCCTTCACAACCATTTGTTAATCCAAGAGAGAGCGTTAATGCAATTACTTTAAGGAGTGGGAAACAAGTGGAGCAACCAAATCAACAAGATAAGGTGTATGATGAGAAAGAGGAAATTGAAACCGCACCAAAGGAGAATACATCCCCAACCAACTTACCCAAGGAGACGGTTCCTACTTTCACAACTCCACCCCCATTTCCTAGCCGATTTGCTAAGTCAAAGAAATAATTGGAATACATGGATATTTGGGACATCCTTAAGAAAGTACAAGTCAATATTCCACTCATTGAAGCTATTCGTCAAATTCCTCGTTGTGCAAAGTTCTTAAAGGAGTTGTGCATGAAGAAGAAAAGGTTTAAAGGGAATGAAGTCATGAGTGTGGGGGAGAATGCTTCGGCGTTTATTCTCAAGAAACTCCCACCTAAATTAAAGGACCCCAGTAGTTTCAATATACCTTGCACAATTGGTAAAACAAGGTTTACTCGAGCTTTGCTAGATTTGGGAGCATCGGTTAATGTTATGCCGTCCTCGATTTATGATTCTTTGAATCTTGGTCCTCTTAAAGAGACCGGAGTAGTTCTTGAACTTGCTAACCGATCTAATGTTTACCCGAAATGGATTGTTGAGAATGTTTTGGTGCAGGTTAATGAGCTTGTATTTCCGGCCGATTTCTATGACTTAGACATGAATGATGAGAATTCTTCCAAGTCTACACCTTTGCTATTGGGTAGACCATTCTTAAGCATCGCCGGAACAAAGATTGATGTCCAAAATGGCACCTTGACTATGGAGTTTGATGGAGCACTCATCCACTTCAATATCTTCGAGACAAAGAGATACCCTAGTGATGTGAAATCATGTTTTCCCGTGAAAGAGATTGATCCGGGCTAATGAATCTTGCAAAAGCTAAGTCAGGCCGTCGACTTTAAAACAAGCGCTTAATGGGAGGCAACCCATAGGTTTTGTATTTCTTATCCTTTTGCTTTTTGTTATTTCTTTTTCTTGTTCCATATCATGTTAAAATTTCCCACCTTGACTTTACTAGGAGGATTCAATTACATTGAGGACAATGTAAGGTTTAAGTGTGGGGGAGTGGTTAAGCATGTATTTAAAAAAAAAAAAAAAAAAAAATTTACATAAAACCTCCAACTTTTAGAGATTTTAGAGTCACTAGCATAATTCTAGGTATGTTTACATAGAGATGTTGACCGACATAATTGAACTTGGAAATGTTAGGGAACTACATTCGGATTTCTTGCTTGTTTGAGTGTTAAATAATGGATTTAATCATTAGTGGAGACTACCCGAATTTGGTGCAGGGAGAAATGCATTATTAGAGTTGCTGATCAATCATTAGTGGAGACTACCCGTATTCATATCATGTGAGGCACTGACCAGAAATTTTTCCATCTACTAAAGAGCTTTCTTTTGAGTGTGTGTCACCGTACGTTAATTCCGGGTAGAATGGTGAGCTACCCAACCTCCCACCAATAGAAGCACTACTCTTTGATCTCTTGAGTGCTAATTTTGTCAATCATAAGGGTGACGTCTATAGATGAAAACCTCCTTCTTGTAGTTCGATTTGAAGTTAACACCATTCTCTCTCTCCACAACAACGGGTCCATAGAAACACCATCATCATCAACAAGGAGCGACATCAAAATCTACAAGGAAAGTTGGAAAAGTTCAAGGTTTACAAGCAACGGAATGAGAAAAAAGAACAAATTTCAAATACAAGTAAAGCAACATACAATGAGCAGGATTTTATATATATGTTGAGGACTTACAATACAATGAGGTAATTTTATATCCAAGTATGAAGACTTATTCATAAAAGCGAAGAAAATCAAAAGGTGAGAATTTTTGAAGTTTATGATTTCAAGACGATACAAGTTGTGATGAATCAAGCGGTAAAATACTTCTCCCACGGCCACGGTTTGTTTTTATTTTCACTTTGTTATATATCTCTTGGTTAAAAAAAAAAATGAAAATTTCATAAAAAAAAAAAAAAAATAGATAAAAAAGATAAAAAAAAGAAAAAAAAAACAAGAGAAATATTTGTTTTGTTTTTATTTATTTAATAAGCCGTGGGGAAGGAAAATATATAAGGAAGTTTCAAGCGACAAGGATTTAAGGTAAAAAAGAGTTACAAATTGTTAAGGATTTATGAAATTCGAGAGTTTATCATCAAAAGTTGAAGCCGAAGACGAAGACCAAGAAGATAAAGACGAGGATCGGAAGACGTTTCTATTGGATGCCGTGAGAGTGGTGTTATCATAATTGGCGATCGGATGTGAAGGTGAGTAAGTAATCTCATCCTCGATAATAATGGTTGATTTCCTTTCGTAGAGATCGTCAGAAAAATGGTTTTTCAAAATGTTATAAGATATGGGTTTTTAAAAATATTTCGGAAGTTGTCCTTCCCACCATTCAACGTGTTGCAGGATTTCTCTCTTCATTCCTACCTGCACACATGTGAGACCTATAAAAAGCTGTCTTTTTGAGTGCAATTATCATAAAATCCTTTTTGGTAAGGCAGAAGTCGAGGCGAAATGCTTATTGATCGTTTCTCAAACACGCGTTCTCTCATTATGGTGTGATTATTTCTCACTCAACATTTAAGAATGAGAATATGTTCTTTAGTATTTCTAACTTCTTATTACTAGCATGCGAAACTCTATGTCCTCATAGCTCTTTGGATGCTTGGGACGTTGAACGCTTTGAAGTTGTGAGTTTTTAGTTTGATTTGCTCGAGGACTAGCAAAGTCTAAGTGTGGGGGAATTTGATAGGGTGTAGAATACATCCTATTTACTATCTATTGTTTATGCTTTCTTTGCTATTTTTCTTGTAAATTATGTATTTTACGCTTTTGTTTTGAGTTTTGTAGCTACTTTGGAGTCGCACGGAGGAAAAGAAGAATAAATGATCCAAATTGAGCAAAAAGGGCAGGATTGTCATTTCACAGGAAAACACTATAAGGAGACGAGCCACGGTTAAAGGGCAACTCTCTCAGAGGAGTATTAAAAGTAGCCAGCTGATGTTAAGGGGTAACTACATGTTAGGGGCTGTCCACTGTGGTATCCCTTATCTAATGAGTGGGGTGGTCCCTATCCCTGGGGTGTAACCATCCACCCGAATTATCCAACCCTAAATCGAGAAGTGTTATCTTCTCAATCATAATATCACCTGAAATTCAGAGAAAGAAGCTGGCAGCAGCCATGGAATCGAGCAGAGCAGAGCAGAATTTATACAATCTCATGGAAGAAATTAGGGTTGTATGGAACTGGAGGATAGATTGAAAAGGGGTTCGAATATGGGAAGAATGAGATAGAGCTGCTGATAAAAGAAACTTAGGGTTGCTGTTGTGAAACCCATCTGAGGCAGATCTAAAAATGAGTAGAAATTGAGAGAGGTACAACTCAAATTCATGGATCTTGTTGGGGCTAACTGAACCACTGAAAGATGGTTTTGTTTAACTGAATGTTGAGAAAAGGATTTTTGAATTTCAAAGCTCGGTGAATAAGTAATTAAGAAAGTGCGATGGATTCGAGGATGAATAATAAAAGGGTTGGATCTGAGGTCTAATAATGTTGGTGTTCTGAGGATTGTGATGTTGAATCAGTAGATGAGAAATGGGTTTCATGGTTGAAGATTGATTAATGGATGATTGGTGTTGGGGGGACTTGAAAATTGTACTCGCATTATGGATGGAATTGTTGTGATTCAAGAAATTGGAGGTCGGGAAAGCAACAGAAGAATGGGATGGAATCAAGTTTTGGCCGCCGCGTTTGCAGAGAGGAAGGTTGATTTCAGGACTTATTCGTTGATTTGTTGAAGATGTGGTTTGATGGAGTCGGAGGAAAAATGGGTATTGTCCATTTCCCTGCTTGTGCCCCTATTCTCAACGGCAATTTTGTTGATTTACTCTCAATTTAGTTCGAATGGGTTTTGAGAGCTAACGATAAAGATGGTGAAATTGAGAAGGTGAATTTGCTCGGTGGAAGAAGATGACCGATGGATTGAGATAATAAATTAGGGTTGGATCAATTTTGTTTTTGGACTGTTGTGATGTTGAATCAAGCTTCAGAGAGAAATGGGGGAATTGATTAATGGAGGACTTTTGGGGCATTTGCAATGAATTTGTATTCGAAGAAATTTGGAGATGGGTTTTGCAGCTGATTTTGAATTTGTAATTTAAAGGTGGAAAAGGTTGCTGCTATGGTTTGATGGAGCTACAGGTCGGGTTTGTGCCGATTTGAGAAGACATGGCTAGGTGCAATTTTGGTGTAGGAACCGATGCTACCAGTGATTGGAAGAGCTGGTGATGATTTGAAGCCTTGCAATTGAATGGCAAGAGAGTGTTCTGTTAACAAATCGGTAGAGAGTATGCACAAGTGTTGTAGATGGAAGAATGGGGTTCTCACTGCAATGGAGTCTCGTGAAAATGGTTTGAGGTGGTAATCAAAGCCATTGATAAGTTGAGATGGCAGGTGGATGGTGGAATGGTTGCAATGGCATTCTTGCACCTGCAATGGAATGAATGGGGCTTATTTGGCAGTGACAGCATAGGTGAGTGTTGTCAGATGCAGAATGTGATGGCACTGATGGCCTTGTTGCAGTTGTTGAGTTGTTCTGCAGAGTGATAGGGAAGGTGGTTTCTGTGTAGAATTTATTGAGCTCTGGTGCAATGCAGGTGCAAGCGCAGTAGTTGGGTTGTTGGGTACTTGGCCTTGTAGAGAAGAAACTTGGGAACCAGCAAGAAAGACAATGGAGATGACCATGGGACTGAGGTGAGATGCTTGTTAGGTTATAGGGATGGCTTGAACTCAGTGTTGCAGGTGCACAAGTATGGAGTTGGAGATGTTGGTGTGGTTGCAGAGTGGTGTAGCTGTTGCAGGTGGTGGTAAGCTGGACTGAAGATTGCAAGTGTTGTTGTACTAGTAATTGCAGGTTTGGTACTGCAATGATTACAGGTTAAGTGTGCAAGTTACAGAGCATAGCCATCATGGCTGGGAATAAGGCGGTGAAAGAGGACCATCTTGGCGTGGATCGCACAACTGCAACATCTCGACCAAAGTAACTCACCCACCCAAATTTGACTCATTCGACTAAGACAGCCTAATTGAGATGACTCTCCTTGACCGTTGACTGACGGTTTGACCTTTTGACCGTTAGTCCTAACTATGGACAGACGGAATATTCCGTCGAATATACCAAATGACGTCGAAGAATTCAGGTGACCGGCGGTGACTATTCTTGCCGGTTTCCGGCCAAATTTCGGCCATAATACCAGCTTTCCGGTGACCAAAATTACAGATTTTTGTATGGATTCTTCTCATGGGTGTGAAGACTTGGACTTGAATTGGATGGAGAATTTGGCTCAAATTTGGAAAGAGAAGATGGAAGATGAGAAAGACTTGAATTTGAAATTGAATTATTATGGAATGAGGATTCTATTCCTTGGAAGATTTGGAGAATATTGAAGCCTATAAATAAAGAATTTTGCTACGTCTTTTACACACCTCTCTACTCACACAACACTTGTGTTTTTTGCTTGCTTTTCCAAATTCTTCTTTTAATTATTTGTGTGAACTTGAAAAATTCTCCCTTTAATTATTTGTGTGAATTTCAAAAACATGAGTAGAATTTCTTATTGATTGATGATGAATTCCTAGTTCTTAACATGTTTTGAGTTTTGTTTCAATTTTATCTTGAAGTTTTTCACATGATTATCGTTTGTTTTTACTAATAGGAATGTTTATGCATTCATGGTTGTTTGATAAGTTATTTAGAGTGCACGCTAAATTGATTTGTTAATTAAACCTAAATCTAGTATAAGTTAGGGAATACGTAATCGTTCTCGACAATTTACACAAGTAGAAAAACACGAGACCTTGCGAGGGATTCCGTGGAGCGATTGTGTGTAAACACAACGCTAGAAAGTGGACCAAGCGAACCGAGTTTAACTACTAGTACTAAACCTAAATTCATAAATCTTAATGCATTCAGGGAATTACATCTTGTAAGCGAACCCAAGGTGGTTATTTTGAATAGAATCTGATAACTAAGCGGACTTGTTACTCTGTGAAATAAGGGATTTTGGGGCTAGCTAAGCGAACCTGCTATCCTACGGTTGGTGATAATCTGTGACTAATAATAAGTAGAAAAGAACATAACTTTAATCATTGTTTTGCAACGAAGAAGGATTCCTTGATCTTGTCTCTCTTATTGATTTCAACTTTATCTTTTAATTGCTTTATTTATTTTCTTTTGCTTTACACCCCCCTTTTCGTGACAATTTTGACAACTAGAATCTTTTGCTCCTCGTGGGAACGAACTTGACTACACTATATTACTTGTTAATTAGGTGGAAAAATATTAATTAATTTGTTGTGGTTACGACACGCATCACTTTTCGAAACTGAATATCGTTAATGACTTAGAAAATAGTCTACCATATCTCCCCCTGATTACTTTCGTTGGAGAAGAGATTATTGTTCCTTCATAATCAACAACCTTTGGATTGCAGTTCCTTTAGCATTTCTTTTTATGTCTTTGCAGGGATAAAACAGACTCATGTCATTGGTTACTTTTAAGTACATGATTACGTTCATTGTACCATTCCAATGACATTGCGTTGGCGTTAAGCTCTAGCTAACAAGTTCCCCGAGGATGTGAAATTTAATCGAGTACATTATTATACTAAGTATAACAATGCGTCTATTGTAATTAGATATGGGAGTTTTATCTCCCAACACATCTTCGTCATATTCGTTTAGACGAAATGGTCACTTACTTACATTTGAACCTCGACTAATCATGGGAGTGCTATCAGGATGCGTGTCTTTGTGAAATTTCCTGACAACTTTAGACATATGCAAACTGGTGGAGTAATATACCACAAGCTAAGTATTCGGTCGAGCTTTCCCCAGATTTTTCATCTCAAATTCGGATTTCAAATAGCTTTTAAGGTCTCTTATTACATCAAGAGTACCCATCATGTCTATATCATCGACATAGATAGCTACAATTCCAAATCAGGAGCTTTCTTGTGAATACGCAATGAAAATAACTTACTTTTCTATCCCCTCCAAATCAAATAGTCACTTAGACGGGTATACCACATCCTCCTGATTGATTCAATTTATAAGTGAGTATTATATCTAATTGTAAACGCACTCTGTGGTTTAGAGTCACTTGATTTGGGAAACAAAAGGCTATCAAGTACTTTTGTAAATATCTGTTATCTCTTGATTCTTTCAGAGATATGTAACAACCACATATATATGTTGCATTTCAATTCCTTTTGAAAATTACCAAGCTAACTAAGTAGCGGAACGCTATAACGTTCATTACAAGAGAACAATTCCAGGGCTTTGTGAGAAACCTCGCACCACAAGGCGAGTCTTTATACTTTAATATTGCTTTCTTCTCATTATGCTTTGTGACAAATTGATCATGTATGTCCAATAGGCTTTACACTTGGTTGGTTAGCACTACCACACCAAATACATGTATATTTGTCAAAGAACCAAGTTCTACCTGGATTGTATAGGTCAAATACGCTCTTCATTGAAATTAAACAACACGGAGCTTGGTTCGATCTCATCTTGCTTTATTTCCTTAAGAAAATATATATGAAATTAATCATCATTATGCTCGCATGATCTTTCCAGTGACTCGTTCGCATTCTCATAGTCCACTTGGGATGTCATTGTTCTCTGGAATCATTAAACTTTGGAGCGTCCTCCAGTTTGATTTATGGACATATTCAGAGACAATCTAATGAGATGATTTCTGATGATATAAATAATTTGTGCCTTTACTAACCTACTTACTTTCTATGTGTGCATTGTCGAACCTGGTGGTCTTTCCATCTTCCTTTATGGAGCCACAGCCTCAACTACACTTCCACCAAGTGTAGTTGCAACACCTTAGTCTATGGTGTACCCCATACTGAGGATTTCTAACCTTGCAGAAATATTTGCAGCTGGTATGTGTGATCTTGTCACTTCACATTTACATTTGTGGAGTAAAAGAATCAATATGAGAGACAGTGGGAACACACCATGACGATTCTTGTCGTTCCCTTAGAAAATACTTTTTCACATCTCCACCTAACGACGGGAAGACTGTCTCATTAAAATGACAACCCGCAAATCCAGCGGTAAAAGATATCCTGCCAAAGGTTTTAAAAATGCGGATAATTGTTGGGAACTCATTTCCAACATAACTACTTAACAGTTTTAAAGACCCATCATAGTACTATGTGGAGTCGTAATGGCACATATATAGTGCAACCAAAAATGCGTAAGAACACAAATGTCAGCCTTAAATCCAGTTACCAACTGGTACGCAGAAAATGTTGACTAATATTGGGTTCTAAAAACGAATTAAGTAAAGATGCGTGTAATATTGCATATCACCAAAGCAATAAAAGGTAGGTTGGTACGCATAACCTATTCCTTAGGCACCATCAGTAACCTTTGATGGTAGCCTCTGCGAAACCATTGGGTATAAGATGCTCTATATTGATCCTATTAAACATGCAATATTTATCAAGTCCTTTTGATATAATTTTCTAGCATTAACAAGGGTGGTGAGCCTTTGCACTTTGAATTGTGTAATATATGCTAGGAGTTTTACAAAAATTAAGCGCATCATTTGTTGTGAGTATTAACTGATTCAATGCGTGGAATCATCCACCAGAGCCATAAATCACTTGAATGGTCCGCATTCTGCATGGATATATGTTCACTAACAATACTTTATTTCTTTGAAGAATGAGTTATTTACCATTTGCATCTCAGTAAAACAAGGGTGGTCTCAATCGTGTTTTACTAAAGAAAGACTTTGTAAAATGAGTGACGTGCTTTCTTGCTCTAAAGCATAATGGGGTGAGGCAGTGCAAATCTAGTAACTTTAGAAATCACTGATAATGATAGATGTCGTAACTTCGCATTCTATTAGTTCATTATTGTGTACACTCAAATGAATTGATGCCCGTGTTAGTACTTTCAAAACGGAACATTGTATCACAACCAATTTGCCTTATGGTTATGTCAAAGTCTTTATGAATCAATCCCAATCAGTTCATTGTTAGGGTTAATATGGATTAAGTAATTCAATTTCCAGTGATTTACAATTCACTAGATTGACACATTAATTTTCTAAGAATATGCTTCCTTCCACATTCATTAGAAATAATTTATAGATGCAATCAACTCCATTCTCACTGTAAGTTTTTTTAAAAAAAAAAAAAGGGTAATAGTTCACGCATGAACACCCTTTGTACTTAACAAGATGTGATTACCCCTTTGTACATATAGAGCTTAGACATTGAGTCTTGAGAGATTTAATAAGTGGTGTGTCCTTATTACGTAACAAAAGTCAGTATCAACTCAATTACTTTAGAATGAATATATGTTACGTTTCATCCAGATATATCTCAAGTGCTTTAGAGAATTTATGTCTCGTGGGAATGATGTACTTTTCATTCCATAAGGGCAGACATCTGATCTAGATCAATTAAATAGTCAATTGGCCAGGCAAACTTCTTTTTGTCATTAAAGTTGATGTCTAAATTATGATATTTCCATGGAAATTGGTTGCTATTATGGTACTCGCATTGCATTGCCTATACCAATACCCGATAAGAAGATTCATTTCCGACTCTTAGGTGAGAGCTAGAATTACATCTTAGCTTCATCCTATATTTAGTTGATACCTATATTTTGGTGTCATTACTACCAGGGAAAAAAATATGTTCCTTTTCACATGCTTTATATGAGTCGGTACGTCTAACCCTTATTACTTAGGGGTTCTTTCCATTTTCAATTTTTGCTACATTTAGCTTAATTTAAGAAATTTCTTTATCTCAACAGGCCAATCGAATCTCACTACACATGTCAACCAATTACTTTAGGTTGAATAGATTACTAAAGAAAGTTCTCTTGTTGTCATACTTCAACATATACTAGTTCGTTAGTATCATGGATGAAGTAGAGAAATGGAAATTTCTGACTCATATCTTCTTTTATGAGTTCTTCCACAAAAATTGGAATACATGTGATTTTATTTGAACGTATCGTTTGAAGCTACTGACAAATTAATAGTCCAGTAAGTGGATATTACATTTCACGGAATATTCAAATTTTGTGAAAAAAATATCAAGTATGGAATAATGGTGCTCAAGTACTTCTAAACCCCAAATACATACATTTGAATCGAGTTGGTACAACCAATTTTACAAAAGACCTCATTCAACTATAGTCAATATCATATTCAAGAGAACAAATAGCATTAAGACCAAAATTCTTAATGATTGAGATCAATAAAAATAATTTAAATTGACCGTTTATATGTTGTTGACTTATTTTAAGACAAAAAAATTAACAAAACTAGGCATATTTTAAATATATAAAGCCTAGCGAGTAACCAAGCCTAGCATGTAAACACTCGCGTTATAGTTACATACCTCAAAATTTGGTTCCACCATTTATACACAAATCCAGAACGCCCTTGGTCGCGCACAACCCAATAACATAATAGAACAGACGGGCTCATGGCTTAACGGGTCTGGTCGGACGGGTTGGGATTGACCAGAACAAGGCTGAACGGTACACATCTGGAACTGAGTCGGAACATGACTGGTTGGGACGAGTCGGAACATGGACTGGTTGGGACAAGTCGGAACAAGGACTGGTTGGGTTTACATTTTCCTGAGAGTGAACGAAACGCTTTCAGAGAATTCACACGGACTGTGACATGATGAATCACAGTATTAAACATGTACAAATATATATATAAAAAAATGTAATCAATCATGGCTAAACAAGTACAAAATCTAATCAATCTCTGTTTGATTTTTTTTTTCTTACGATGCATTGACTTATTGGCTTGAATCCAAATTAGAAAAATGGTAAAACAAGTATCATGGCATAAACATTACCAATATTTATTATATTATAAAATGTAATCAATCGGTTGATTAGTTATGGTATTTGGAAAAATCGATCAAAAATAAAAATAAATATGAGAAAGTAGATCCAAATTATTTTTTTTTTTTTATTTTAATTCCAACGATTTCCTTGATGTAAATCCAAACCCAACTTTTTGATTCAACAACTTGTGTTTATCATCCATTTAGGAGAAAAAAATAAAAAATAAAATAAAAATCAATCGCTCTACGGTATAACATCGGGCATGATAACGTGTTTTAGTATAAAAGGTATGGAAAAAGAAAGAGGTGGAGAAGGAGAAAAATTCTCTATTGATGAGTATTCTTTAGGTTACATGGAGATAATACATATGTATACATGGAAAGGGGAAAACCAAGAGACACCAAATCTGGACCGCACACCTATGGGCATGGGCCCTTTAACAATTTTAGTAATTTATGTCAACTCTTATTGCATACCAATGCAATTTTCCTAGGAATCATTTCTTAGGGACCATGGAATTTTTGGGGGACCATTGTCTTATTAGGCCAAACTCCTTATACTTATAAGGGGTGTCCTAAAGTTAGGTAAATATACATTTACCCTTTATTTTTATTTAAATTAAAACTAACCTAATAACTATATAAATCTAATCATATATATATATATAATCTAAACTTAATGAATCTATTAACCAAAATCAAAATCAAAATCAAAAACAAAAACAGGGGGAATCGAAATCAAAATCATAACCAAAATCAAAATAAAAATCAAAAAAAAAATTATTCTCTTCTTTTTCTCTTTCCTTGACGTTCTTCGTTAACCGAACTATTTAGTAACCGAACTTCTTACTGGTAACTAATCATTACTAATCATACTAATCACTAATCACTAATCATTAAGTTTGGTTTGATCATAAAATGTTTTAAATTTTTTTTATGAAAAATTCAATTTTTTGCAACCGAACTTCTTACTGGTAACTAATCATTACTAATCATACTAATAACTAATCATTAAGTTCGATTTGATTGTAAAAAGTTTTAATTTTTTTTTGTAATAGTTCGGTTTGATCGCAATGAAAAATTTCAATTTTTTGTAACCGAACTTCTTACTGGTAACTAATCATTACAAATCATTACTAATCATACTAATAACTAATCATTAAGTTTGGTTTGATCACTATTTAGTTCGGTTTGATCGCAAGGAAAAATTTCAATTTTTTGTAACCGAACTTCTTAGCGGTAATTAGTCATTACTAATCATACTAATCACTAATCATTAAGTTCGGTTTGATCGTAAAAAGTTTTAAATTTTTTTTGTAACCGAACTATATAGTTTGGTTTGATCCCAAGGAAAAATTTCAATTTTTTGTAACTGAACTTCCTACTGGTAACTAATCATACTGATCACGAATCATTAAGTTTTGTATGAACGTAAAAAGTTTTAAATTTTTTTTGTAACCGAACTATTAGTTCGATTTGATCGCAAGGAAAAATTTCAATTTTTTGTAACCGAACTTCAATCATTACTAATCATACTAATCACTAGTCATTAAGTTTGGTTTGATCGTAAAAAGTTTTAAATTTTTTTTGTAACCGAACTATTTAATGGTCACACCAAATATATAGTTCGGTTTGATCCAAGGAAAATTTTCAATTTTTTGTAACCGAACTTCTTAATGGTAACTAATCATTACTAATCATATTAATCACTAATCATTAAGTTGTCATAAATTTGGGTAACAAACTTAATCGCAAGAAAAATTAAAATTTCTCGCAAAAAAAATTTCTTAAAATAGAACTTCTTAATGGTAACTAATCATTACTAATCCTACTAATCACTAATCATTATTAATCATGCTAATTATTAACTAATAACTAATTAATCATTAAACTAACACATTTAATTAAGGAGGGTAAGTTTGGTATGAATAAAAACATTTAGATAAGGAGTGACTTAAGATTACTTATAATGTCTTGCCTAAAATAGAACCATGGTCCCCAAAAAATGGTTCTACGTAGAGGTGAAAGCTTGAAATTAGACAATTGCCGCTGGGCCTGAGAATACTTATTAAGATTGTTGGAATCTTGCAACAATGAACAACACGTTAAATGTATCAATAATAATATGTAAAGAACTAATGCGAACAACTCTACCGAAATAACTTGACGAGGGCAGAATCACAGGTTCAACAAGTTGTCCTTAACACATTAGTTCGTGGTTATACTCGAGTTGATTAATGATAAACCCCTCACAGCGAAGATGTGTCCAGGATAAGACTGCCGATATAACTTGAGTTAGCACAACGCAAGTTACCCTCTCTTCGAACTCAGCAACGGGGATGGATGTAAAAACGTAAGGAGAAACCCTAGAATAAAAGAGGAATTTTTCCGTGTATTGAAAATAGATTTTCGAGTTGTATTTATAGGATGAAATACTTGCAAATCAAGTTAGGCTTTGATTTTCTTCAAAAACAAGTAAAACATGTAAAAGGAATTTACCCAAAAATAAAACTCTTAATTTCCTAAAGAAAAAATTCGCCCAAAAATAATCCGTAAAACATGCCCATTACCCTGCACATGGATTAAAAATTTTCTCTACAGAAAGTAATTTGTCACCACAGCCAAACCTGCATCACCAGGATTTTTATTTATTTTGCTAATGGGGAAAAAGAATATCTAGTAAACCAAGCTGAATTTTATTCACTAAAATTTCAAAGAATTTCAGTAATTATAACTATACATTTTTTTTTTATCGTACAAATAATAATAGCAAATCCTTGACAGCTTTGCCCTACACTTCTTCCCTGGTATTAATAAGCTAGTGTCCTTTACCTCCCTGGCTCGGTCCGGATACTAAGCGACCCAACCAACTAGTCATGATTATCTTCGTTTGCTCATAATCAGACGGTAATTTGACCAAGTGATTTGCTGCAAAATCTTCTTTTAATACTCTAGTTGCCTCAACAGTACTGCTTAGAAGCGCTACCCCTACCATCAAAATAAACAAAATCATGATGGCTTGTTTGGAATTCATTGTTGAAAAATGTAAGAATATTATGAACTTAAGATGCTCAATATGAACTTGGCGTTGTCTTTCTTTTTGTGCTTCTACTTCCTAGTTGCTGTTAGATCGTTTTGTGTTTTTGAAATGGTTTGTGAATTCAAGTATTTATAAGGTTCGATGTCAAAATAAAGAAAATCTTCAAGGTTTGGTCTTTAGTCCAATTTGAAGAACTGGTAATAAATATTCAGTACTATGAATGGAAAATTGGGTCCTGGTTTTAACGATTTCGTGTTGACCAGGGTTTATGAATGAGTCGTATATGTCTGGTATCTTTGATGCATGAATAGTAAGAAGATGGGGCTCTTGCTATGACATAGGCGGTGCAGCTAGCCTCACTAGGAATTAAAATTGATTACTTGAACACAAACAGCCAGAGTTTCATCCCGGTGACCAATGGTCTAACGTCCAAATTTCCATTCTAGTTGGAGTCACCATCTCTTAACAAACATTTCTTCCTCTCTCAAAATTGAAATCTCTTAACAAGTACTTTGGAGGTTTTGAAGTCCAAATTTTTAAAAGTCCTGAAACTAGCAGAGTAGAGTTTTTTTTTTATTTTTTTTCCTGGGATCTGTAAGGACTCCATAGTTCCACCTCAGTTTTAGAAGTTGGATAGAAGTTGGATTGAAATATTAACAATGCTAGCTAGCTAGGTAAATCCTCCCAAAAATCACTCCAAAACCGCTCCATCCCCGAACAACTCCATGGATGAATGGTGAATCCTAGGTCCCAATATATCGTCGGACTTGTTGAAAGTTGTATGTGAGAAGCGGTTTTGAAGTGCTTTCTTTGGACAATCCATCAATCATTTTTGTTCAAATATTAAGAGAGCTAAAACAGTAGGAACATGTTAATTTTTAGGAAGCTGTTATAATTTTTAGGGAGCTAAAACTAGTTCATGTTAATCTCAAATGTGAAGATTAGCCCCAAACTAACTAGTTGCACTAATTTTATTAGGTTACTCTTGTCATTACCAATGAACACATTACAGGGATACATGAACGACCGAAGGGAACACAACCACATTAAGAAAATTTGGACTACATACATATGTTTTGACTTTGAAGGCTAAAAAGTAACGTTGTGATGTTATCATGAACAGACTTTCGATCATTTCTTAAATCGGTTCTAGTTTGACAATATATCTTTGCAAATTATTTTCTATACTCCTTGGTCAAATTCGGATCACTTTATTTATCGGGAAAAAGTCCTGTCCTGTGCAAGGAAGTATTAGTACTTAGTAGGACTGCTCATTTCATAAAGGACGTTAATCCACTCTAATTAAGAACCAATTAATAGCACCAGGTAGGCAGTTGCCTATTCTTGTAATAAAATGAATTGAATTTTATTTCATTAATTGCTTTCAAAGAATTTCAATAACAATGTAACTACAAATCTATACATCCTTTCTCCTATAAATATCAACAAAAATTCTGTTAACCTTGCGCTGTGATTTCTTTATTATCTAGTGCCCTTTACCCCTAGGGCTTGGACCCGATGCCAAACGACCGAGCCAACATGTCATGGTTGATTTGGCTTGCTCGTAAACAGACGGTAAAGTAACCAAGTGATTTGCAGATGCAAAATCATCCGATAAAACTCTAGTTGCCTCGACACTGCTTAGAACCGCAACCCCGACGATCAAAATGAACAGGAAAGTGACGGCTTGTCTTGAATTCATTGCTGAAACTTGTATGAATATGAACTTGGGAAACTCAATACGTATATAGCTTGCTAAGAGGTTTTTCAGAAGAGAATTTTGTGTTGTTTTTCTTTTTGGTTCTTCTCCTACTCCTTGTTGCTGTAGTAGTTAGATTGTTGTGTGCTTTTGAAATGAACTGTGGGTTCAAGTATTTATAGGGTTTTATGGTTGGGGTTTGGTGTCCTTCTAAGTCCACTTTTTAGAACTAGTGATAAATATTTAGTGTTTGAACAGAAAAATCAGGACGTCGTTTTGACGATTCTAACGTGTTGACTGGGTTTTAGGAATGAGTCGTTTCATTGATGCATCAAATAGCAGGTATACTTACTCACTAGCTGTGGATTTTAAAATGTTGAACTCGTAAAAGGCATGTACAATTACTAAAAATAACCTCAAGAACATGCGAGTTGAGTAAAGAATTGGTGGGTATTTAAGTATTACGTCAGATGTTACGTTCGACATGTTGACTTTGAAAATCTCATTTTGGTCTTAGTCTAATACTTGGACTAGAAACCAAAAAGCAAGAATTTCCGAGAGGGGAATCCACCAAAATGTATCCCATTGACTATGCGGTGTTTTGGAGGGCGAGAATTTAGGACCTGCGTAAGTGCTTATGCATATGCCTAGTAAGACATGATTATTACCTGTACTCTTTTGTTTCACACCTGCTAAAAGCCAATCACATACAACCACCGCCAGCTAATTACTATGAAGGGAGATACGGATACCGGCAATTCATGATCTTTTTGAGTCAGAAATCTCTGAATACTCTGAGCACTTTTTTACAACAAAACTAGTCACTTGTTCCGGTAATCCGGTAATACTTGCTGCCTCCGGATTGTTCCCATATTTTCCCTCCATAGCTGGCGGCCAGTTTCTTCGGGGAGTACTCATTTGAGGTTCATTGTTTAGGTCGGGGACACCTGTTAGGAGAGAAATTTGTGGGTAAAATTTAGAGGGTAACTGATGGAATTTGTACATAGCGGTTCCCGAGTTATAACCCCAAAGGTGTCACTATCCATCCACAAAAAACCCATCAAAACAAAAGTAACACAAAAACCCCAACAAAACAAAAATAACTCGCGGTTGATGAAATCAAAATTTGGTTTCATCAAAAAATTTGATGAAACCCCAAAGAATTTGATGAAACCAAATTTTGGTTTCATCATAAAATTTGATGAAACCAATTTTGAAATTTGGGGTTTTTATATCAATTTTTAAAAAAATGGGGTTTTTGTATCAATTTTGTTTAAGATGGAGTTTTAATGGATCCCAACATTTGAGTGGGGTTTTTGTACCACAAGTTTGGTCACCTTGGGTTTTTATGACTAGTTTTGTTTGATAGTGGTAAAAACTAAAAAGTGATTTGATTCTCAAAATTGTGAAGGATACCTTTAGACTTAAATTCTAACTAAAATAGAAAACTCACTAAAAATTATAAAAAAACTCAGACAAATATGATATCAATATTAAAAGAACACCGAGGCCTAGATTCCACTATTTTCCAAGTTCAAAGTGTTCAAATCCAATTTTTATATTTATGCACTTTTTTAAATCCAAAGTGTAGAGCATCAAAAACGTATGGCCAAGCATGCTCTATTAAAGGAAATAACAATTGCTCAACAAAAATCATTCAAACAATTTTCAATCAATGCAAATAATCATAATAATTGCAAATAAATAAATAAATAAGAATATACCATTTTTTGTTGGAAAAATAGCTTCCTCTGTCGCCTTAGCAATGGGGTTTAGCTCTTCATATTAATCACTTGCTCAAAATACTTGTTTATAACCCAGAAGTTGATTAAAAGAATGAAAAACAATTAAAAAAACTATTTGAAACGATGTATCGGCGTTACAAAGCAGTTGTTACAATGAATGGACTGTTACAGAGAAATCATTGTAGCAATGTTACAAAATTGGGACGATGTTCTTATTTGCAACACCTATTCTTCAGCAGCAGAAAATGAAACTTCCTGCAACTCGATCTTCTCAGCTCTGTGGTATTCTAAAATTCTCTGAAACTGCTCCAATGACTTCGTAGCCCTCCTTATGACTCGAGCCAACCCTTATATACCCAGCACACTCCCAAAAATCAGAGTTTTTCTTCGATTATTCTTCGGTTACGAAGTTTCCATTCTTCGCCAATATATTAAGAGAAATTTCTTATTTAGTCTACTAAACCAGACCCGGATTAATGTGTAGTCCAGCGGAAGAATGCATTTAATAGCTGGTCCAAAAAACATTTGAATAAGCTAACCCTAACAACACGCGTGTCAGAGTCATGGGCAGAAAAACGCAGAGAAGAAACCACGTTCAGTTTTCTTCTTGTTTTCATCCACAAAACTATTTTCTGCTGCTCCTGGACTTTTTCAATCTTCTCTTCTTCATCTTCTTCTTTAGTTTTTCAATCTTCTTCAGAGAAAACAAAATCCACAAAACCAGATCGAAAAACTATATCAAAATTTAGGTCAAATCGAAAAACAAAATCAAAATCGAAAAACAAAATCGAAAAACAAAATCAAAACCAAACCAAGATCTGTTTTTTGTTGAAGTGAAAAAATGGTTACTAATCGAAAAATTAAATGACAATTACTGAAGAAATTACAAAAGAAAGTGCTTCACCATCAAAAAGTAGAACAGAAATTGTTGATGATTCACCAACAGCGAAAACCAAACAAAAACCCGTTGCTAATTCACCAACAGCAAAAACCAGACAAAAACCCGAAAAAAGAATTGATGCAATTTTTTTATTTGATGCTAAAGAGAATTGATTTATATTAATTTTGAACCATGTCTGACATAATGATAGACTCTAAAATAGTAGGAGTATGACTAAAGCTGTTACTCCATCAGCAACACCGAAAAAAGGTAAAACTAATGTACTATATATCTCTATTCATTTGTTGTTTTTATGCCTACATATTGGTATGAATGAACTGAGTATTGTAATGTATTTACATTTGTTCATTAGACACTACATTTTGTTATGTGTGTATGAACTAGTATTTGTCTACATATTGGTATGTAAATCTCAGATGTTGACAGTATATCCAAACACTACATATTGGTATGTAGTTATGTATACCAATATTTACAACTATTGATATTATATGTAGTCTAGGAATTAATGGTTTGGTGCTGCCGGTGGAGTAACATACAGATTAGTTGTGGACTAAATATGAAATTTGATGATGTACATATCATTATGTGCTGTATAAACCACCTAGGTTATGAATATGTACATCATTTATAGATGCAGTACATGTTATTATGCTTATTCAAGCACAAAAGAAACATTACATAGCAATATGTACTGCTGGATAGTAAGATTAGTGTTTTTTGTATGATATAACAATACTTAGATTTTTAGTTGTAGTACATATCATTTCGAGCATAAAACCAAATATGTAATGGAGAGTTAGATTAATGTTTTCTGTATGATCTAACAGTATGTATTGATGTGTGCTATGTAAAAAAATAGAAAAGATATAAACCAGTACATATTGACATGTACCAATATGTACTACCTTGTGAAAGAAAAAAATGTTGTTGTGCCTTGTTACTTTAATCCAACAATATTTTTGGTTCTTGTTGGTGCATATTTCTCGTCATTTCCAGTATATATATTCTGCAGTTTCTTTAAGAAGAGTTTGGGTTTACATTGCTCCCAAGAGGAATGGTGATGAAGATGCAAAGGAAGAAGTCTCATCAACTATGGATTTTGAAACGTAGTCATTATTCCTTGAAATAATGCGGTACCTTTTTTTTCTTCTATGGATTTTTGCCTTCATATTTCAAGTTCTCAAATTACTGTGAGCACCAACTCTGTTTCCAAAATATATGCAAGTTGCGAGCATTCTAGAAGGTGTACGTCGAGGTTGTATTAAGAGTACCATGTATGTATCAACATTTTTTGAATATAATCCTATAGTACGTATTATAATGTACTAATTTATCCTGTTGTACGTATTGTGATGTACTCATTTTTCCAGTATACTCCTGCTGTATGTATTGTGATGTACTCATTTTTACAATACATATTGTCATGTACTGATTTTTCCTGTATAATCCTGCAATACATATTTTCATGTACTGATTTTTCATGTATAATCCTGCAATACATATTGTGTTGTAATGAAAAAGCTAGTTAAAGCGCAAGCTCCATATACATGTTGTTTGTGGGTTCATATTGTATTGCAAAAACCTGACACATAAAAAAATTGGAACTTAAACTTGAGATTTTTTCAATACAAATGGTTCTGGAAAAAAAAAGAACTAAATGTGTTTCAATACTTCTTATAGTACTACATCATATTAGTCGTATGACTTAGTATAAAAGACTAAGAAAAGAGTATGCACCTAAAATACTTGCAGTACATATCTGCAAGTACTGTAAAACCTGGTATACATAAGAAAATTTTGCAAGAAACATATATAACTTAACGAACTTTAGTACATATTGAGCAAGAATCCAGTACAGATCGATATGTACTGAGCAAAAACGCAGTACATATTGATATTTACTGAGTAAAACCATAGTACATATGTATATATACTGAGTATCAGACTCTTCAATTTGATGAGATAGTTCCGTTGATCCCTCTTTCATCCTTGCCGCCTACAATTCTGCTAACCTCAAAGGACTTGCCTGCCGCATCTCTAGCGTCCATAGCATTTACTTAATGAATTTTCCACCATAGCTTGTCTTATTTTCAACCAACACATGCTTTCAACTGCCAAAGATATATAAGACTCTTCAAGTTGATTTTTTCAGTCTCTCTCTCTCATCCTTGATGCCCGCAAGTCCTCTAACCTCAATGACTTTTCACGCATTCCATTGGCCATAGTTTGCGCTATTATTTCTTCTTTGAATTTGAGATTTTTCTCAGACTCGTAGCCTGCTTAATTTCATCCAAATCGCCGCAGAATCACAACTGCCAAAGACATAATAAAAACTATAAACTTACCCATTAAGAACTTAATCACTCAATGAAACCCTGGCACATAATGATATGTACCGACTGCAACCTTAGTACATATTGATAAAGAAGAATTAATTTCAGTATCACGACTATTGTTGCTCTAAATTCAGTGTAATGGGATGACAAAGCAACATAGTCCCTAGAATCACACAACAAGTCAGTTGCGGATACTAATTTACATGCTTGAGAATGAGAAAAGGGCCTGACCATGTTCAAGTTGTTCTTTATTTTAGAGGGTATGCAGGTTAAATTTTCAAATGTTTAACGGCTAATGTCATATGTACCGATTCAAGTGTGTACTTGATTCAAGTGTTATACTGTACACAAAAAAAGATCTCACAAAAAAAGCATATTACAATACATATTAATATGTATTGTATATAGGATCATACAAAAAATACAAAAGAATAGAAATCATGATTTCTTGTAAACAAAAATGGACATGAAATAAACAGAAGAATCAAAATAGTCATTCCACATCGTATAAAGCCACATACCAAAGAATAATTAACCTAAAATTTTATAAAAAAAAACTATTAAAACCTAGTAGATTGACACACACCTATGATACTCTAACAATTAGTCGAAACACTGCATTATTGTGTCTCTAAGACAGTAGAACTTCACACTCTACCAAGCACAGAGCCCAATTTCCTCAAATTTCAAGGAATAACATTGCTTAAAAGTAAGAATATAGACATATAAAGTTCTCAATCATAGGATTTTCATAACTCATACGATATGCATAAACGACGAAGAAAAGTAGTAATATGTACCCAAAGTATATGTATCGATGATCATTTTCCTGCAGTACATCAAGATTCAAAAGCATAGTTCATTTCCTTTCCGGTACTTTAAAATATGTACTCAATTGACAAAATAAAGACAAATTTGTATAAAAAATCAATAATATACTAAATAGATAGATAGTCTATTAGTAGCTGTGCTTGTTTGATATCCAAATTTATATAAAAAAATCAATGATTACTTACCTAAATCCGAGAACCTTGTTCTTGTCTAGTCAAGTTTCACTAAATCTCTTTTCATCTCGCCTTCAAACTCACTTATCTTTTGTTCTTCCATAGCTTCTTTATACATACAAGATATGCAAATATGTACCGCAAAATCCTCACGTAAATATGTGTAGCGTCAACGAATATTTTGTCTAAAAATCAAACTTAATTCTATTGATCAAAAGAAGAATAAAAAAATTAACTAACCGATCTATCAAGTAAACACAAAAATGTTCAAATTAACTCAACAAAGCACCATTAAAACAGATTGTCAAAACCAAATCAAAACGATGATTTAATGAACAAAAATAGGTCGATTACAAAATCAGATTCTAAAAAATCAACAAAATTTCTTAAAACACGAACAAAAGCGAAATTAAATCATGAAATTGTACCATGTGCATCATAGAAAATCAATTATTTACTAATCGAGAAAGAGAACAACGGAAAAACATTCGTCAAAATTATGAAATCGGGTTGATCATAATGAACAATTTTTTTTTAGAGAATAGAAGAGATTATAGCAAAATACTTGGAGATTGTAGCAAACTACATGAGCTAAACCCTAGAAATTTAAGATAAACAGCAGGAGCAGAGAGATATTCAGATCTGAGATGAAGAACAAAAAAGAAAGAAGCAGAACTTGATTTGATTTTCTCCTAGTAGTTTTCGTTGCAGCAGGGTAATTTAGGAAAAAAATAAAAAGGATATTAGGGACTCGCACGTGTGCTGGACGAGAGAATAAAAAATCTGGTCCAAAAGCATGTTTGTGGACCAGCGAGTAATTGTTTTCTGGTGCTGGACTATACAGTAACCGGTTCTCCCTATAGTGGATTAACTAGTAATTCCTAGATATTTTAACGTGTTTAGCTGAGCTGTCTGTACTATAATATGGAAATAAAGTCCTGTGCATATTCAACACTCCAAATATCACCGTAAACTTCCAAATATAAGCCGAAAAATATCTAAAAATACACATACTCCCTGTTTTATCCCAACTTGACGTAGACCACCTATTTTTTCGAATCTATGACGCATATCAATCCTGTTTAGGACTAACAAGATAACACGAATCAAATTCTACGCCCAACTACGACTACAACTACCCCAAATCCGATAACAAAACCCGGTAAACTTCCAACGCCTCTGCTTTCTTCTCCCGGCCTATCTAGTCCAATATTTTCGATCCAATCCATTGCACCAAGCCTGTAACTCTCTAGCAAGTATATCCCATCGAGATTCCGAGATTGAATCTCCTTAAATCCTCCACGAAATTCAAACCCTAATCTGCCTCCCGTCTGGTACAATTTTCCCGTCAAATTTGAAGTTTTAAATTTGGGAAGAAAGGAGGCGCCCCTATCCAGAGTAGGGGTACCGATAGAAGGTGCCTGGGGGTGGCATGGGGGTGGCCTTTATCCAAACTGTGGGTACCAATAACTCCTTCGGGTTCCTTTCACAACTTTTCGAGCCGATTTTTCCAAAAACGTTTATTGGTCAAAAATACATACACATACATAAAACACCATAATAAATACAAAATTGAGCACTATCAATATATAAAATCGAGACAATTTAGACAGAAAAATGTGTCTATCAATAACACTAATAAGTATGACTCTCCCCGTTCCCCACAAATTCGGAAAAAGAAATATCATTAACCGAACAACATAGAAATTGATGGTCATATCATCGAGGGACATCTTATTGGTCTGGAATGGTTTAGGAGAACTAAAAATACACGGCCTTTTATGTATTACCAAATCACCACATATTAGAACGAAAAATGTACCTGATAACAAATTGATGAATATAGTATTAACATATATTTATCATCTTTTTCGAGAAGACACATTTTTATTTATGGACGTAAAGATCGATTTCTTGGCATTTACCGCTGGGAACTCATCGATTTTATCTTCATAGTCAACACTAGTCATCATATCTTCCTCAATAGATAGCATCGCTAGTCCATTCAATCTTTCTTGAGATATCATTAGCTGAAGGTAGGAGTTGATTGTCTTTCACTTAGAGAAACTCTTCTCCGCAGAGACAATTGTAACAAGGATTGTCAATGAAATTATGTATGCTATAGACGCATTTCAATAAAATCTTCCCATATCCGTTGAGAAATCAAACTTTGACAGATTTTTTAGTTTCCTTAGGCAAATAATCCGTAAATCCTTCAACTTCGTAAATAGCTCATTCCCATTAATACCTAACTCCAATTCATAGCTTAGGTATTTTTCAAATTTAACACAAGAAACTTTAAAGTATCATCATCAGGAGACCTTAATTTCTTTACATGAAACACAAACCCAAAAATTTCCTTATATGCTTAAAATTGCTTAAACTTACGTTTGAGAGAAAAAATAGCCTAGTCAATTATATAAATGAAGTACCCAACTCAAAAGGATTTCATTACCTTATTGTGGTGGTTGTATTTGTACACTCTCAATTTTATCGAAGTGTCTCTCTTTTTTGTCGGACTCGTACTGCATAAAAAAACAAGTTATACATTCATAGATGCGGAAAGGGTCTTAGCTTCTTCTAATGCCTCCTCAAATCCATTAATTATGTAATCCAGAATGAAAGAAGCAAGATTTTTTTAATTTGGTAACATCATCATGATTTATGTCTTCAGCTTTCTAAATGAGTTAACCGCAATAAATACTCTATGCCAAACAACCATACCATGAAGGTATGACTTATAATATTTGGGCCACTATACTGCTTATACTATAAGACGGGCCTGAGCATGGTATTTAAAATGAGATATTTTGTAAAAGGGTCGGATGTTTATGGCCATATTAGGGACTGGGTCGTAAAACATGCGGTTGATGTAGTTGGGTCGTAGACTGACTAAAGACTACGTTGATTGTCTGTACTTGTTATCGAAATTCCCTTACTAAAATGGATGACATCAAATCCTGAACACCGTTTGAAACCCAAAACAGAACCATCTTCCTCATTATGTACTCTTCTTCTTAATTCAACTTCTTCGTTCAATTTTGTATCCTCCCCTGTTATTACATCAATAAGCTTTATCACCAGCTATCATCTCTTATTACAACAGCAACCTATAACATCACTAGATCTGCACCTATTTATTAAATCTCTTCCTCTCAATCAATCTCTTGCATCTCAATCAAAAAAGAGAAATAAAAATTTACTTGAATCTATGGGTTTGCTAATATCCTTTTCATTTGCAATTGAATCCAAAATAGTTCTCTTGTTCTTAAGTACTAGCTTCCCATTCAAATGTCTGCGAGTTGAACTTGAAGAGCTTTAGATCTTTTCACGATGATAAGGATTCCCATTTCAAGTCCTCTGAGGTACAGTTGATTAGTTACACTTTTGTCCTAATTATTTCCCATAAATCTTCAAAGTTTGTTGAAGACTGAGGTCTTTGCTTGAATGTATTTAATTTATACTATCTCATTTCATATTTGTTTTCATGGGTTTTGATTAATTTCTTTAAAGACTGAGGTCTTTGCTTGAATTGTTGTAGAAAGGCATCTCTCATTTTAACTGGTTGGGATTTACGTACTTATATCTTATCAGTTTTGTTTATATGGGATAATGGAATAATTTCATGAATGTAAAGATGATGAGATTGGGTTTCTAGAAAAAGTCGAATTCGTTTGCTTTTCATGTTTGAATTTTCTCCCGGTACTTCATTATAGCCATTCATGAACAATATGAGTAGTAAAAGAAGATGGAAAAAGGACTAAATACTAATATGCTTGATAATATTTAACAGTCAACGTAGAAAATTGATGGTCAGGGTGTGTGGCAAAATAAAAAAAGGTCAACTAATGATTCTAACGGTCTTAGGTTAGTCTACGACTCAAATACATAAACACATGTTTTACGTCCCAAAACAAGTATAAAACCAAACGTAATGGTTTGGAATCTAACAAGTGACATCTAGTACAATCTTATGTACTCCTAACCACCACATCACAATGGTTGTTTTTGAGATATGTGAAAACTAATTAGATTTTATAAATGACAGATTCGCCAAAGATTAAAATTTAGGAAGAACATATACAGATTGTTGTTTCCATAATTTAAAATTATATATAGGTAAACTTAAAATTATATGTAGGTAAATTTACGATTTAAAAATCAACCATGAATCTTCAATTCACGATTCACACGATTCGATGTATGATTCGATCCTTAAAATAAATAAATGATTCGCTCTACGATTCAGGATTTCACAACCTTGGTCCAGATATCATCGATTGTGATTGTTTCATCCTATATTTATCGTAAATTAAAATAATCAAAAGTATATGTGATAGACACATTTTTGTGTCTGATATAATCTCAATTGTATATATTGTTAGTGTTCAATTTTGTATTTATTATGGCTTTTTATGTTTTTGTAGGTGTTTTTGGAGAAACAAGCTTTTGCGGAAAAATTGGCTCGGAAAGTGGTATTTGCGCTCGTGAGAGAAAATTACTATTCGGACCCCCTTTTTAGATAAGGGGTACTAAATTACTAAGGGGTACCCAATTGATAAGGTCTATCCTATTTGCTAATCACCACCACTTGCTATTCGCACCCCAACACCAGGATAAGGGGCACCTTCTTCTCAAATTCGAATTCCAGAAAAGGCGGGAAAATTATTCTTCCACCGGGAGATTTAGGGTTTGTGATTTGCACGTGTTTTAGGCTGATTCAATCGTTGAGACTTCTTGGGAAGACTTATTAGAGCTAAACAGGGATGGTATAAATGATGGAATCGAAAAACTTGGGATAGATTATCGAGTGAACCAAACCAGGGGAGGATAGTTGATCTCGGGTTTGTTTGGATTTTTCATGATGTTCAGAGGAGATTCAATCACCAAAATTGACTGGGATAGACTTGAATGGAGTAAACAGGGTTGGTACATCGGTTTGTATCGATTAGAATGGGCTGGATATTTGATTCTCGGCAAATCAGGGTAGTGAAGAGCTTTTCACGGGTTTGTTAGTTATCTCGGGAAGTTACGAAGAGATGCAGGTGGACTGTGATATGGATTTGAATTGGTTATGGCCTGTTAAGAGTATACAGGGTTGATATGCCACTGGGTTCGAAGAATGAGGCGTATTACGATGATTCTCGTGAAAACAGGGAAGTTACCATATTTATGGGAAGGTACGTGTGAAGTTAAGGGAGGATATCTTCTCGAGATATTGTACGCTATCTTTGGAGATTTTAGTAAGGTTTGGGCAACCCAGAGCCGCGTGAGAAGCCAGCAGAGGAAAGAAAGGGAGATTTTCCCGTGACTTGGTGCGATTTAAAAAGAGAGAAGATAATTCGAGTATTTCTCGATTTTTATTGATCTGTTGGGTATAAAAGAGTTGATGGGACTCATAAAAGGAGTCGAGACCTTTGGGAATAATTACGGGGTTGTTAGGAGAAGAACGAGAAGTTGCAGAGTGAAGAACAATAGTTGCAAAGTAGATACTGGGAGAAGAAGAAGAAGAAGAACAACACCTTAGAGCGATCGCGAGAATCCGTGACCTTTACTTTCAAATTCAAAGACTTTGTAACAATTTTTCCAACAATTATATTGGATCATACTTGATTCGCAACAGTTTCTCAGAATAATGAGTTATGTAACAAATATATCTCATTACAAACTCATTTTTATTAGTTTTCTCTTATTTTTCACACTTTTGAGGTATGAATACCTATTTTGAGCACGTGAATAATATGAGGAGCTAAACCCATTAGCCGAGGCGACGGAGGAAGCCATTGTTCCATGAAGAGTGGTACATTTCTATTTTAATTAATTCTTGCAATTTCTTTTATGATTATTTGCATGAAACTAATATTGGAAAATTGATTTTTATTGAATGATTGTGATTCGTTTTGATGGAGCATGCTTAGTTTAAGACTTTTGATGTTTCATGCTTAAGGGATACAATTGTTACTTCGAATATCTACTAGAGGCAATAAATTAGAATCACTTCAAACGTAGAGAATTGCATGAATATTGATTAGATTGAATCACTTAATTGGTCAATGGTGGAATCCTGAGTTTCGGTGCTTTTTATAATCTTGAGAACAACTTTGATTGAGTTTTCTATTTTAATTTGAGTCTAAAACAAATTTTCACAAGTCTGAGTGAACGACATCTTTTACTACCACTTTCTACAACAATTTAAAACCACATCAATTTTTGGCGCCGCCGACGCGGACTTGTTTTTAGGTTTTTAGTGATTTTTATTCTTTTGTTCTATTTTACGTTTTCTTGGGTATTTGTGTTTTGGTTACAGGTTTGGATATTGGATCGAAAAGAAAGCTGAGACAAAGATATTGGTGATTAACTAAAGACTTGGAGTCAAATACAAAGAGAAAAGAAACGAGGAAGAGACAAAGAATTTTATTTTTATTTATTTTTTAGGTTTTTTCGAAAATTTGTATTAGGGTTTATAATTATTTTTGTAATTTTTCTTTTTATTTTTGGACTTTTTGGACATTTTTTGGGACTTTGGACATTATTTTTAAACCTTCAGAAGGGTAGTCTTAAATATAAATTGTTTGGAGAGAAGAAGGACAATTACGATATTGTGTATGCACCTTGGGTTCGTACACTGACATAGGAGTCGATTGGCCCGAGTCGACTACAACCGATTCATCCCCCGTCTAGAACGGGAGGTAAGATTCTGAACACTCGCGAATCCCCTGTCAGCGAGTTACTGGATTCTTTCGTTTGCATATATGTTGAGGACTTGAATACGGTTGCTTTAATTTTCTAGTAAAGGGCAAGGCCTGGCCATACAAGATAAGGGTTCGGATTTCATCACCGTTCTCTTCTTGCCCGCCTTAGGAACACGTAACCTACGCGAACCTAAGCCTTAAATTTTTGACTAGAACAAGACCGATAGGGTAACGAGCTTAATAGGAAAGTCATTCGAAAAATATTGGTTACTCTTTTAAGCATACTTCGAAGTTCATGATGGTTTCTGTGAGTTGAATGCGTGATTGCGCCGCATTGTAATTACGGTGAGGCCTTGGGTATCAAAGCTCCACCGAGCTTCCCTCGCCTCTATTCAACTTACTTTGACTCGGATTGATTCCTGAGGGGTTTGCTTAAATTGTAACGAATTCCCTTTCGAAGGATTAGAAGCTGGTCTAGAAACAATCTAAGTGGAGCCATCATGCTTTTTTTTTTGCTAGAAATCTCTAGGTTTTCTTTGGTTGAGTCGGCCTTGATTTGTGATTGCATAGAATCCCCTTCCTTATTCTTTTGCATGCCTGAACGTAAAAGAGACGCCCTAGGTAGATTTGTTAAAGAGAAACCTATTAGTTCTAAGCGTCTCGATTACCTCAATTTAGAAAGTCCGATTTTTGAACGTCCGTTTGAGGAGACAATCCCTAATATTCCGATAGTGCCAGAAATTGCAACTTTGAAAGCTTTGTTGAACCCGACTAGGACTACTCGTCCCTCGTGTATCAGGTTAGCTGAAACGGAAGCAAATTATGAACTGAAACTTGGGACCCTACAGCTGCTCCCAATATTTTTAGGGAAATAAAATGAAAACCCCTATTTCCATCTTAGGGATTTTGAAGAAATTTGTAGTACCCTAAAAATTAGAGATCTTGATGATGATGCTCTGAAACTTAGGTTATTCCCTTTTCCCTGAAAGATAAAGCCAAATCGTGGCTATATAGTTTGGCTTCCGGGTCAATCGAAACATATGAACAACTTACATCTGCCTTTTTGAACAAGTTTTTCCCTAGGCACACATCGTCTATTAGGACGCAAATATGCACGTTTTCTCAATAGGAGGGAGAATCTTTGTATAGGTATTTGGAAAGGTTCAATGATCTATTAGCCCAATGTCCTCATCATGGTTTAGAAAAGGTTAGGTTAGTTCAGATCCTTTATGAGGGTTTAGATTATTCTACTACGACCACAAAGTAGAATCTATGTGTACAGGTGGGTTTCAAAACCAAACAGTTGATGCGGCGATGACATTTTTGAATGAAATCGCCGAAAAGACCGAACAATGGGAAAATAGTAGGGTACCCTGATGAGTGCCAAATATTGCATATTTATACATCTATTTATTGGCATTTAATTCATCTTTTGTACTCAGAAATCAGATATTATCCCAGATTCTGTGTTTTCTTTGTTTTCAAGAATAAATATTTGTATTAATTAATTTTGTGTTTTTAGGTAGTAAATAAAGCTCGGAGAAATTGAGGAGCCAACAGAGCAAATAATTGGAGACGAGCATCTATGGAGCAGATAGCCAAAGCCCGCGCGCGCATTGGTTGCAACCCAACAAGTAGCAACCCATTTACAAGACACGTGCTTGAGCTAGCCACGATCCGGATACGAACCCGTTCCCTCTGAACCGTTGAGATCTTGCCCATCCACATCCTATGGTCGCTACTTCCTCCTCATCAACATTCGATGCTCTCGCTCAACAACAAATCACCCCTATTCTCCCTTAGCCGTTCAGATCTTCCCCAGCTAAATCCAACGCTCGCTCCACCCTTCGCATCGTCTTCTCGCTACACCCGCTCCACACCGAACTGCCCTATACCTATACCCAGTCGAGCAAACCCATTTCTTCTTCCATCTTCTCTTTCTTCTCCCACAACTCCACAGAGAAAAACCCATCCTTCTTCTTCACCTCCCATACCTGTTGCAGAGATCATCATCACCACCATCTCCTTCTCCTGCCACCACCAACAACTCATGTAGCCATCTCCACTCCCTAGTTCACACTTTCTCCATCATTAGCTTCTCTCAACCTAGAAGCTAGGGTTGAGGCAGTTTGAACTAGGGTTTTCACCAACAACCATGCATGGTCATCTCAGAGGCGAATCGACATAGGAGAGAGCTGATTCAGCGACGTGGGCGAAAGGGTATGGTCTAATTTCTATTTTGGAAGTAAATGAGGGTTTGGGTCTTTGCATGTATAAATAGGGTTCTTGGGTGTGTGTTAGAGCTCATGCCAGGCTATCCGAGCACCAATTTAGGTTAATTTGTGTTTTAAATGTGTTTAACCATGTTCTAAGCTTAATTGCTAGGGTTAGATGAAACCCATAATCAATTGATAAGAAATCTGGTTCATAATTTGATATTGTTCTTGATTGTGCTATATTGTTTAGGATAAATATAATCTTAACACTCAGCATTTTACTTTCACAGTGTATGCCATGTATGCATTGTAGTTGGATAAATTCTATGTTGACTGTGTTGCAATTCATGCTTCATTGAATGCTATTGATCCTCAGACTAGTTGTGCCCTGAGAAGATAATTAGTGCTTGGGAGAGATACCCTAATTGTGATTAGAATATCCATCTTAAGATAGGTTTAATCATCTAAGTAGTGAAAATTGATATGTGATTAGTTGTACTGTGACAAGACAACTAATACTAGGGATTAGTTAATGGCCTTAGTTGATAGTAAACCATCCATTGAGACCCTGGATGAAAGGCAGACTTGCATCTTGTCTGGCATCCATTACAAGGGACAAGAACATTATTGAAAGTGGACTGACTTAGCTAAGATTAGGTGGTGGATTCGACACCCTAGTGCTCTCTATCTGTTTACGATTTACCTTGCTTCGCTTTAGTTTAGATTCATACAATACAACCAACTCAGTCGTATCGACAAACACCCATATTTATATTACCTTCACTAGAATTCAGTTAGCAAAGCCTAGAGATCAACTCCACAGCACCACAAGTCTCTCGTGGTTCGGCCGTATTTGCCCGATTACGCATGGTAGACACCGTGCACTTGCGGTTTAACAAGTAGGCAAAAAAAAAACCCATTCCATAGCCTACCAAGTTTTTGGCGCCGTTGCCGGGGACTTGGCGTGTGCTGTGTCGATTTTTGGCTAGTACTTTACTGAATTTTCATCCCTGTATATATGTTTTAATTGTAGTTCTTATTATATCATTACATTTAGCTATAGTTTTCCTGCTAGGTAGTAAGTTCAAGCATCTTTCTCAGCTCTGTATTAGCTGTAATTTTCTGCTTTTGCATTCTTGCATCTTTCACTACATAATCTGTTGCATATCTGTAGTGCTTCTTACTTGAAGCTCAGCTGGATCTTTGTCACTAGTTTACAAGGAAACTAAGTATCATTGCCCTATATATTAGTGTTACTTGAAATTCTTGAACCCAGTCAGTCCAAGTAACCAATCTTATCACCCTGCCAAATCCCAATCAGTCCAAATAGGCATAACTGCTATTACTTTTCCCCTGTGCCAGTCCAAATCTCTCTCAGGCTTATACTAGTATCAATACTGATCTCTTTGCCTTAACATGCACTTTTCTTGGAACTGAAACTTCTTTGTTGAGCTAACAGGTGCATGTGGTACAACTGAGCCAACCCAAGGAAAGCCAAGGAGCAGAACAATATAGCCATTGTGGCTAAAGCAGGTTGGTCATTCTCAAATCTTGTTGCACTTTATTCCTGTGTGATGATCTGTGTGCAAGAATCTGGTGGTATTTGAGATTTACTTTGGGTAGATGGACTTAGTATTTATGCATTGCATGATTTGTGAAACTAGCAGTGTGTTGCCCTGCTGAATATTGCTCAACCTGTGTTTGCATAACATGCCAACCTGTGCATAAGCTACCCTTTAAACCCTGAATGCTAAGCCTGTAACTTGAATGCCACCCATGAATGCCAAGTTAAATACAAACCCTGTGAGTTGAGCTACTACTTGAAGTCAACTGAATTAGTTGATATCAACTCAGGCAGTTGATGCCCATCAGCCCTGTATCTCAGCATGCTTTATTCTGTCAACCAAGCCTGTTGACAGACTCAATTGATCACCTGTGTTGCATACCCAGCCATACTCACTTGATATCAACTGGGTTGGTTGACATCAAGTGACCCTGTTGAACCATTGGCTGGGCTGGCTGCATTTTCCCTGTCTTGACCTCAAGCCCCAGTGTTTGTGAGGTTGAACTTGGATAGTCGGACTAGCTGCAAACCAAAGAGCATAACCCTTACCCCGTGGCTGCTTTCCTTGGCTGATTGCCAGCGGTGCTCCACCTAAACCTTATGTTACCTGCACCCTAGTGTGAGCAGTTGAGCCAAGTGTTTTCCAAACCCCTTGCATGCTCATTCCCCTGTGCAAACTTGTGTGCCTACCCATTGTGCAAACCTGCAAATCATATGGTATTGAGCTAAGCCATCTACCCTACAAATCCTTGAGCATGAACCTCTGAAAAGTGTAAGATCAACCATCCCAGTTGATGCTCTGTGTGCTGGCAACCATTGAAGCATTGTATCTCAGCTGTTGTTTCTGATGTTTTGAATGTATGCCATGCTTGCATAACCACCAGTGTTGATACCCTGCCTCATAACAATTGCTCTGTGGTAGTGCTTAATGGTAGCCCTAACTCTCTGCTGTTGCATCCATTGCCATGTATGCATCTTTGAACCAGCATCTGTAGGTTGTTTGTGATCTGGTGGCACTTGAGTAAACATAATCATCTGCACATGACCTTGCATCTGCCAAATTGAGCTCTCCGCATAATCTTGTTCTGTGCTCATGACCAGTGCATAGGCTGAGTTGCACTTAGTCATAAGCTTAGCTGCATTTCAAACTGTGCTGTGAAGGCCAGCAACTACCAGCACTTTCAAAGCACTTCTGTGTGCTTAGTTCTGTGAAATGATGTGTTAATTTTTGTACGAGTTTGTGATTAATCTGTCCTGTGCTGTGATGTGAGCCGCACTTAGGCCTGTGTGTGTTCATTTGCCACTCTGTGCACTTTCCATCAGCACCAAAGCATCCCTGATAGGTGTCTAAAACACCTTGATATTTATCTATTGTTTATGCTTTCTTTGTTATGTTTTCTTGTAAATTATGTATCTTTTGTTTGATTTTGAGTTTGGTACTTTGGAGCAAAAGAAGAGGAAACGTCGCTTAAAAGGGATAAAGTGTCATTTCATGTGCAACTACTAATGGAGGCGAATTATCTCTCATTATTTGCTTTTATTTCTTCTTGTCTGAAAGGCATGTCGGCTTTAGTGATGAAAGTTTTGTCTGAAAAGCATGGCAACCTTAGTGATGAAATTGAAGAAAAGAAGTAAATATGAGAGGTAAGAGATGGCTGCTCGAGAAACTACTAAAAGCACCCAGAAAAGTGTTAAAGGCACCCCCAGAAATGTCCCGGAAGAGTCGATAAAGTCACCCAGGAGTTTTTCACTAAATACAGCCCAAAAGTCATCTTTGTACCCCACAAATTGCTATTCGCAACCCCAAGAATTGCTAAATGTAACCCAAATTGCTAAAGGAACACCGCTGTTGGATAAGGGGAGAGTCATCTTCAACCTTTTGAAATTTAAATTTTGGCGGGAAAAGAAGGACAGATTTAGGGTTTGTGATTTGAGCGAGCTATAATGAGACTAAAGGGCTATAATCAAATGGGTTTGTTCCTATGGTCAAAACAGGGCTGGTAAGGGTTTTTTTTTCGACCAGAAGTGGCTAGGAAATCAGCAAAAGAAGAATCATTGCCCACTGGTTTTGGCGGGAAAAAGTGTTCTTCACGAACCAGTTTTAGGGTTCGATTTTCCAGCAACTTAGAAGGAGATTCAATCGCTGTTTTGACTTGGGATGAACGTTATTAAGCTAAACAGGCCTGGTAAACTGTTTTGATTCGGTTTACTTGGGCTAAATAATCCCGGAGAAGAAAACAGAGCCGGAGAGTACTCGGGATATATTTTTCCGAGTTATATATGGGAGATACGTGGAATTGAGAGGAGATCTTCACGGGATTGGTTCAAAACAAAGAATGACGTGTTGTGAGAGCTAAAAAGAGAAGCAAATCCTCGTATATTTGGTTGTTCCATTAAAACAGGAAAGAAAAAAAGCCGCGACTTCTGTAGAAGGAAAAGAAAGATTTTCTCGAGTTTTGATTGGCCCTGTGGTGTATAAAAGGTTCTGTACGAGTTTTAGGAAGAGGACGGATACTTTGGGAGAGAAATAGAGAGCTAGGAGTCGAGAAAATCAGAAAAGAAGAAAACTTCACCTGCTGCTGCAACTCAAGAACACCAAGAACTTTGGACCACCAGAAGCAGTCGCAGAAGCGGTCTTAAGAACAACAACACAGCTAACGCTGTATCGTTCTTCGAGCAGTCTAAAAAGAAAGGACCCTCAGTGACGGTCGCATATTACTGAAAATCATTGTAAGCTTATTTATATTTTTATCAATACAATGATTAATGAAATTTTCTTCAATTTTTGCTCCATGAGTAGCTAAATCTATTTTCTAGGGTTTTGGAGGAAACTATTTTTGATGGGTAATATTTAGTATTTAAATTTCTTTGGCATATTTACTCCAATATTGTGTTTTAAATTGTCTAAAAAATTCTCTCTTCTTTACATGCTTCGTAACAATTGTTTCGGGTAATTTCTACCGTTCTTTTATAAGCGAAGGAGGATTAGGCCTTAGAATATTGACTAAAGTCGTAAAAAAAGAGCTTGTAGTGTTATATTTTCCAAAGCATGAGATTGAGTTCGAAAAATTGTTTTGAGTAAAATAGGAGTATTATGCCAAAGTTTTAATTATTGAGTTTACCATCATTAGAAGTAGCGGAATCCAAAGCCCTAGACTCATCTCTCCTTGTTAAAAAAAAAATCAATTTAATTATTTTGTCTTAGTATTTTCTTTTAATAATCAAAAACCAAATCTTTAAAAAGAGTCCGAGCAACGAATCTTTACTTCCACTGTAAAACTGCAATCAATCCCTGTATGCTTGAAATTGTGTAATTTTTGCTGTGTGTCTCACTGAAGCCCACACAAACTGGGCTGCTAACTTGCCAACCTAAATTGTGTTGTGCTGAGTAATCTCTACCCAATTGTTGCTTGATTTATCCTGTGTCTAACTTGCTCTGTGCAACACAATCTTTGCCTAGCCTGACCACTAGGCCTGTGCATTTGCACTGAAGCTAAAGCCCATTTAAACCAAACCGAAGCCCACTGTGTAACTGTTGGGCTTGCATTATAACCTGGGCCGCACTTGAACTGGACTGTGCAACCTGTTCTTTGCATAGCCTGAAGCCCACATATCCTGGGCTGCACATAGCACGAAGCCCTCGTGCAACAAAACAAATCCCACAAGAACCAAACAAGCCCATTTGTTTATAGGTGAAAATCGTTTCGCGATTTCGGTAATTTCGGTGAGTGAGTGAGAAACCGATTCAAACCCTAAACAAATGTGCGCACGTGAGCACTTTATAGGTTTGAGAGATCAATACGTACAAGTCCGGCCTAAACCAAGAAATGGTAGTTCCGGACTTGCTTCGGTCACAAAGTGGAGGAGAAGGGTTCATTTGGGGAGGGAAGCAAAGAAAGGTGTTGAGGAGAGTAGTATCTCGACTTGTATCGAAAGTGAAAGCTTAGGAAGCTTGCAAGAGATGGAAGCTTTTGAGAGAGCTTGCAAAGTTGCCTTTACGAGAGTGTAAGTGTAGTGTATTTCTCTGACCGAGACTTGTTGTCCGGTGGAAATAGGTAAGACCTATTTATACAAGTCGAGATTGAAACGTACCACGGCCTCATGAAGGTAGAGAGTAAAGGGTGAAATAATGGGAGGAGGTGGTAACCGCATGGTTTAATGGGCGAAAACGTTTTTCACCATTATTTCCTCTTTTATTTGACCGCTTTATTCCTTTTCACGCTTTCTTAATGTGAGCGTAGTGTACACTGAATGCTGTGACCGCCAAACCAAAACCCTAAAGAAGCATCCCCAGGTTTGTGTTGATGTCTCGAGTGTTGGTTGCATCTTGAGTGCAAGTGGCGCCGCTAGTGGCGCGTGTGGCATGTGCCAATGGCATGTGCGGAATGCCTTGGTGGTAGTTTGCACGGTTTGCAAGTTGGGCTACCGGCGTGTGTGCTTGGCATGTGCCGATGGCATGTGCGGAATGCCTTGGTGGTAGGTTGCACGGTTTGCAAGTTAGGCTACCCAGCGTGTGTGTTTGGCATGTGCGGAATGCCTTGGTGGTAGGTTGCACGGTTTGCAAGTTAGGCTACCAGCGTGTGTGCTTGGCATGTGCCAATGGCATGCGTGGCCATTAGGGCCGTGACCTTGATAGGGAAACTAGCTAGCGAGCATGTTGGCATGTGCCAATGGCATGCGTGGCCGTTAAGGCCGTGATTTTGCTAGGGAAACTAGCTAGAGAGCATGTTGGCATGTGCCAATGGCATGCATGGCCGTTAGGGCCGTGAACTTGATAGGGAAACTAGCTAGCGAGCATGTTTGCATGTGCCAATGGCATGCGTGGCCGTTAGGGCCGTGATTTTGCTAGGGAAACTAGCTAGCGAGCATGTTGGCATGTGCCAATGGCATGCATGGTCGTTAGGGCCGTGACCTTGATAGGTAAACTAGCTAGCGAGCATGTTGGCATGTGCCAATGGCATGCGTGGCCGTTAGGGCCGTGATTTTGCTAGGAAACTAGCTAGCGAGCATGTTGGCATGTGCCAATGGCATGCGTGGCCGTTAGGGCCGTGATTTTGCTAGGGAAACTAGCTAGCGAGCATGTTGGCATGTGCCAATGGCATGCATGGTCGTTAGGGCCGTGACCTTGATAGGTAAACTAGCTAGCGAGCATGTTGGCATGTGCCAATGGCATGCGTGGCCGTTAGGGCCGTGATTTTGCTAGGGAAATTAGCTAGCGAGCATGTTGGCATGTGCCAATGGCATGCGTGGGGCCATGTTGACCTAGTTGTATGTTTTGCAAGCCTAGGGCGCTATGTTTGGCGTGGGCCAAAGGCATAGCGGCTTGGAAATATGGCTTGCGGCACGTGTTGGCATGTCCCAATGGCACGTGCGGCCATGTTGACTTAGTTGCAAGTCTTGCAAACCTAGGGCGCTATGTTGGGCATGGGCCCAAGGCATAGCGGCTTGGAAATATGGCTTGCGGCACGTGTTGGCATGTGCCAATGGCACGTGCAGCCATGTTGACCTAGTTGCAAGTCTTGCAAACCTAGGGCGCTATGTTGGGTGTCGGCCCAAGGCATAGCGGCTTGGAAATATGGCTTGCGGCACGTGTTGGCATGTGCCCATGGCACGTGCGGCCATGTTGACCTAGTTGCAAGTCTTGCAAACCTAGGGCGCTATGTTGGGCGTGGGCCCAAGGCATAGCGGCTTGGAAATATGGCTTGTGGCACGTGTTTGCATGTGCCGATGGCATGTGCGGCCATGTTGACCTAGTTGCAAGTCTTGCAAACCTAGGGCGCTATGTTGGGCGTGGGCCCAAGGCATAGCGGCTTGGAAATATGGCTTGCGGCACGTGTTGGCATGTGCCAATGGCACGTGCGGCCATGTTGACCTAGTTGCAAGTCTTGCAAACCTAGGGCGCTATGTTGGGCGTGGGCCCAAGGCATAGCGTCTTGGAAATATGGCTTGCAGCACGTGTTGGCATGTGCCAATGGCACGTGCGGCCATTTTGACCTAGTTGCAAGTCTTGCAAACCTAGGGTGCTATGTTGGGCGTGGGCCCAAGGCATAGCGGCTTGGAATTTGGCGTTGTTGCCATGGTGCGCGAGTGCGGCTTGGCTTGGCACGGTTGCCATGGTGCGCGAGATGCGGTTTGGTTTGGCATGGTTGCCATGGTGCGCGAGAGTGCGGCTTGGTTTGGCATGGTTGCCATGGTGCGCAGTATGCGGCTTGGTTTGGCATGGTGCGCAGTATGCGGCTTGGTTTGGCATGGTTGCCATGGTGCGCAGAGTGCGGCTTGGTTTGGCATGGTTGCCATGGTGCGTGATATGCGTCTTATTTTGGCATGGTTGCCATGGTGCGCGCAGAGTGCGGCTTGGTTTGGCATGGTTGCCATGGTGCGCAGTATGCGGCTTGGTTTGGCATGGTTGCCATGGTGCGCAGAGTGCGGCTTGGTTTGGCATTGTTGCCATGGTGCGCAGAGTGCGGCTTGGTTTGGCATTGTTGCCATGGTGCGCAGTATGCGGCTTGGTTTGGCATTGTTGCCGGGGGTGCGCAGAGTGCGGCTTGGTTTGGCATTGTTGCCATGGTGCTGAGATGCGGCTTATTTTGGCATGGTTGCCATGGTGCGCAGAGTGCGGCTTGGTCCGGCATGGTTTCCATGGTGCGCGAAGATGCGGCTTGGTTTTGGAATTAGGGTTCGTGTTGAAAACCCTAATCTGGTATTTTGAAAAAATACCCCTATTAATTATTTACACCTGAGTTAAATTTTCTTATTCAATGTGTTGCGGGTAACACTAGGTCATGGGGTTTTACGATTTTACCCCTTGTCTAAAAAACCACCATCAACATTAAGTCCCCTGCTTAGCTCGGAACAGGGGCTTTGTTACGAGGTAAGCATAAGATGGTCACAAACTGTTAACAACAACCCGTAAATAAAATTGAAGGAGGCTTGTCTGACCTTTATAAATAGGATTTGGGATCCTTGCCTCTGGTAGTTTTGCACAAATCGGGAGGCTGGCACAATTGGTGGGGCCGGTCCAACTTGGAAACCATGCTTGCAGGCGTGACTTGGGCGGCATTGAGAAGTCGCAATTGGCGGGGCCGGTCCAAACTTGGAAACCATGCTTGCAGGCGTGACTTGGGCGGCATTGAGAAGTCGCAATTGGCGGGGCCGGTCCAAACTTGGAAACCATGCTTGCAGGCGTGACTTGGGCGGCATTGAGAAGTCGCAATTGGCGGGGCCGGTCCAAACTTGGAAACCATGCTTGCAGGCGTGACTTGGGCGGCATTGAGAAGTCGCAATTGGCGGGGCCAGTCCAAACTTGGAAACCATGCTTGCAGGCGTGACTTGGGCGGCATTGGGAAGTCGGTCTAAACTTGGAAACCATGCTTGCGGGCGTGACTTGGGCGGCATTGAGAAGTCGGTCTAATCTTGGAAACCATGCTTGCGGGCGTGACTTGGGCGGCATTGGGAAGTCGGTCTAAACTTGGAAACCATGCTTGCGGGCGTGACTTGGGCGGCATTGAGAAGTCGGTCTAATCTTGGAAACCATGCTTGCGGGCGTGACTTGGGCGGCATTGGGAAGTCGCAATTTGTGGGCCCGTTTCTTACACGCGTGATTTTGGTGAAAGGGGAATCCTTCCCTATTTCAAAGTCTTTCACGCCTATATATGTATATATATAAAGCCCCTTTCTCCCCATACTGCGCTTTATTCTTTCCTCTTTTCATACTAGCGGCAAGGAGAAACCAGCTTCCAGGTATGTCTTCGAGTACTCTTCTTTCTCTTTTTTTTTTATATAGGTATACACCTTAAAAGTAGACGCTTCCACAATCCTTGCATATGATTCCTTGGCGTGCTTCTTGTAGAAAATATTGTATATATGCACCCAAGGGAAATACTACATATATGATTTGAACCGCAGGAAAGTGCTCCATAAATAATTTTGAACCCGAAGAAGGATACTTTGCGAGACGCACTTGAGCCCGCATAAAATACCGCGTATATAATTTTGAACCCTGAAGAAAATCTTTGCGTGTGCGATTTCGAACCCGTAGAGAATACTGTATATAAATTCCGAAGAAGAATACCGTATATGCGCTTCATATGACTTCGAACCCGTAGGAAATATTGCATATATGAATTTCGGTCCTGAAAGAAATACTGCGCTTGCAGTTTTGAACCTGTAGAAAATGCTCCGTATATAATTTGAACCCGAAGAATGATACTGCGTGTATATTTTTGAACCCGTATAAAAATGCTCCATATATAATTTGAACCCGAAGAATGATACTGCGTGTATATTTTTGAACCCGTAGAAAAATGCTCCATATATAATTTTGAACCCGAAGAATAATACTGTGACGCACTTGAGCCCGTATAAAATCTGTGTATATGATTTTGAACCACAGAAGAAAATATCGCGTGTGCGGTTTTGAGCCGGTAAAGAATACGCCCTCTTTTTTTTTTTTTTTTTTTGTTGTTGGGTGCGATTATGTGTAAGGGAGATAATTTCGTTTTTCTTCGTATGCATATATCTCGTTACTAAACTGTTATGAAGAAATCCGATAAGATGTTACCTGAACAAAATTTCGCCTCATCGAAGGATGTTCATAGTTCCAAACCAAACACGGATGATGAATTCTTCGCCCAAAAACTTGTCTCTGCTCGGAAAAATCACCCAGGTTTCGTGCCAATTTTGTTAACCGGTGGTGAAGATGAAAGGAAGACACGTTCGGTTCGCCCAGAGAACACCATACGGTTCTGTCTTCATAAAGGGGTATATTCCTCTTCCAACCTTGATTTCAGGATGTGTCAAAGCCCATTGCGTTCTTTTGATAGATGGGTTGAGTTCATGGTGAGTAAGGAGCACATAAACACCAACTTGACTCGAGCGCAGATTATTGATCTTTGTGGTGAGGCTGCGGCTGGTATCAACGGGTGAGGAGCAACGGTTCTTGGTTGGAGATGTAATCGGGAGAGACTTCATTATCGTGGTAACAAGGTAGGTTGGATGGTATAGCGAGCAAACTTTGCAGGAAGGAGTGGTGTTGAAGCGAACGTTGAAGCGAAGCCATTGGAGAACACCGATGCGTAGCTACTTCTGGAGAGAACGTTGATGCGAAGCTACTTCTGTAGAGAATGTTGGAACGACGTCTTGCAACTTTTAGAGCCTTGACGGTTACCATTTTGAAGTCAGAGGCCGCGTCATGTTCTGTCAAACTCGACATCCCTCAAGAGAACAGAGGTTAGGAGTCCCCAGTTTCATCTATCGATCGTGCTTTCTAGGAGAGGTTGGGGTTTGGGAACGGCTTCCCTGGCTGGAAGCGCCTGCTTTCCTGATGCAGTGCGGTTGAGGGGTGCAAATATGTCTTGACGCTACACCTTGTAGAAACATAGAATCTCACATAACTGTCTCATCATAGACTGTACGACTTTGTGAGCGAAGTTCCCATTGTGCGGGTCCTGACGGGAGAAGGGTCTCCGTGAACTCAGGAGAGTTGTTAACTTCCCTTGATTTCGATTTTTGAAAAGTCTATCCTGATCTTCATGTGTGACGAAATTGTATTGCTTATCCCCTTCTACTGGGCGTCCAAGAGAAACGCGAGCCTCTTCATCTATAAACGCATGTCCTGCTGAAGTATCTTTTGCCTTTTCATCAAATCAAGCGTGCTAAAAGAACGTCGGCTTCTTCCGGATCTTCCAATATCTTGCCACGATGGTGGAGTAGCGTCTCTGGTGACGGTTGAAGCTGCCATGCTTGAAGAACCGTTGGGGTGGCGAAGCGTCTCGGTTCCAGTGATCGTAAGTGTATCGTGCGAGATGACACGGTTTTGATCACGAGGTGCTGGAGCCATGGCGCTGTTTCGAAGGGCAAGGATGGTCTTTGGAAGGGCGCAAGTTGTTAGCTATTTGGAAGGATGCAAACTGTTAGCACAGAGTGTGGCATGCTGCGAGCTAGCATGCGCGTGCGGCATGTGTGCTCGGTATGTGCGCCTGGTAAGCGTGTCTGGTAAGCGCGTCGGCAAGCGCTTCTTTTCATTCTTCTTCTGTTTCTTCTTTTGAAAAATGTCTAACTTGCCTTTGGTGACCACCGTGGTGACTTGGAGACGGGCGTTAGCCAATTGCGGGAGCACGAGATGTGGCTCAAACGGCGGATGATTCTACGATGGTTGCTCCCGTAGACATGGAAGAAGACCCTTTGTGAGTCGTGAGGCCAGGTGCAGGCGCCTTTTTGATCCTCCGTACTTGGTTCCTTATCCAGTCATGTCTTTGGTTGGCGTGGGGCGTGTGTTGCGGCTAAGCATGAGGCGTTGTACACCGAGAATCGGGGAGAAGTACGGACATATGGCCACAACCAAGAAAGTCACTAGTCGATTTGCACTTGGTTAAGCGTGTGGAATAGGCTTTATCTTCCATCGAGGATATGCGTGAGGTGACTGGTCACACCGTTTCGAAGACGTTATTGCCGATCGGGAGCACCATCGCAACGTGTGCGTAGAAAGGAGTTCAACACTTCGTGGTTTGTCGAAGGCCTTGATGAGATCCAAAAGTTGAAAGATGCGACAATCGAAAGCCTTTTCACCGAGGAGATTGCACGACAGGAGGTGGAACTCGAAAAGCTTTCCAAGATGTTGACTATGAAGAGAGCGGCTCTTGAAGATGCAAAGTTGACTTTCTCCAAGAAGAGCAGACTTCTGTTGGATGATTTTCCTTGAACGTTTCTCTGTTAATCTGTCATTTAGGTTTTTTTTTTTTTTTTGAAAGGAATATTGGATGTCTGGTTCAAAGCTTGACCTTTGATAGACAGCTGGTGGCTTTTTAGGGTATTGGATTATTTCTGGGATGAATGGTTTTGATAATATGACTCTGATTATGTTTTGGGAAAGGAATATTGCTTTTATGAAAGTGTGTGCTAGCAATAGGCACAAGACTTAGTAGTATGACGGTTTTAATAAGAACCTAAAAATAGATCGTATATCTTGTGCATTCTAAATTTACTCACTTCATAGGTTTTGTGAACACGCCCCTCTCCGTGTAAAAGGCGGTTTTGCTGGCGGTTTTGCTGGTAGCATCGCCAGCAAGTCCCCAATCGCTGGTAGCATCTTCGGCGAGTCCTCAGGATTGAGTAATATCATCTTGACAAGTCCCGGTTTTCGGGTTTAGTTTTACAACCGGTAACCGGGGCGTCTGGCAGATTGAGTCGGATTGAGTCGCAAGTCCCCAATCGTGGTAGCATCTTCAACGAGTCCCAGTTTTCGGTGTAGTTTTACAACTGGTAATGGGCGTCTGCTGATTGAGTCGGATTGAGTCGCCTTCCCTACCATCTTGACATCTCGGGTCGAAGAACGAGATCGACGGTCGACATTGTAGCCGATAGATCAATCCTCCCATTTGTGGTCGCCAATTGTTTATAGGTGAAAATCGTTTCGCTGATTTCGGTAATTTCGGTGAGTGAGTGAGAAACTGATTCAAACCCTAAACAAATGTGCTTGCACGTGAGCACTTTATAGGTTCGAGAGATCAATCATACAAGTCCGGCCTAAACCAAGAAATGGCCGTTCCAGGACTTGCTTCGGTCACAAAGTGGAGGAGAAGGGTTGATTTGGGGAGGGAAGCAAAGAAAGGTGTTGAGGAGAGTAGTATCTCGACTTGTATCGTAAAGTGAAAGCTTAGGAAGCTTGCAAGAGATGGAAGCTTTTGAGAGAGCTTGCAAAGTTGCCTTTCGAGAGTGTAAGTGTAGTATATTTCTCCGACCGAGACTTGTTGTCTGGTGGAAATAGGTAAGACCTATTTATACAAGTCGAGATTGAAACGTACCCCGGCCTCATGAAGGAAGAGAGTAAAGGGTGAAATAATGGGAGGAGGTGGTAACCGCATGGTTTAATGGGTGAAAACGTTTTTCACCATTATTTCCTCTTTTATTTGACCGCTTTATTCCTTTTCATGCTTTCCTAATGTGAGCGTAGTGTACGCTCGCATCTTTGTGACCGCCAAACCAAAACCCTAAAGAAGCATCCCCCAGTTTGTATTGATGTCTCGAGTGTTGGTTGCATCTTGAGTGCAAGTGGCGCTGCTAGTGGCGCGTGTGTCATGTGCCAATGGCATGTGCGGAATGCCTTGGTGGTAGTTTGCACGGTTTGCAAGTTGGGATACCCAGCGTGTGTGCTTGGCATGTGCCGATGGCATGTGCGGAATGCCTTGGTGGTAGGTTGCACGGTTTGCAAGTTAGGCTACCAGCGTGTGTGTTTGGCATGTGCGGAATGCCTTGGTGGTAGGTTGCATGGTTTGCAAGTTAGGCTACCAGCGTGTGTGCTTGGCATGTGCCAATGGCATGCGTGGACATTAGGGCCGTGACCTTGATAGGGAAACTAGCTAGCGAGCATGTTGGCATGTGCCAATGGCATGCGTGGCCGTTAGGGCCGTGATTTTGCTAGGAAACTAGCTAGCGAGCATGTTGGCATGTGCCAATGGCATGCATGGCCGTTAGGGCCGTGACCTTGATAGGGAAACTAGCTAGCGAGCATGTTGGCATGTGCCAATGGCATGCATGGCCGTTAGGGCCGTGATTTTGCTAGGGAAACTAGCTAGCGAGCATGTTGGCATGTGCCAATGGCATGCGTGGCCGTTAGGGTCGTGATTTTGCTAGGGAAACTAGCTAGCGAGCATGTTGGCATGTGCCAATGGCATTCATGGCCGTTAGGGCCGTGACCTTGATAGGGAAACTAGCTAGCGAGCATGTTGGCATGTGCCAATGGCATGCGTGGCCGTTAGGGCCATGATTTTGCTAGGCAAACTAGCTAGCGAGCATGTTGGCATGTGCCAATGGCATGCGTGGGGCCATGTTGACCTAGTTGTATGTTTTGCAAGCCTAGGGCGCTATGTTTGGCGTGGGCCAAAGGCATAGCGGCTTGGAAATATGGCTTGCGGCACGTGTTGGCATGTGCCAATGGCACGTGCGGCCATGTTGACCTAGTTGCAAGTCTTGCAAACCTAGGGGCGCTATGTTGGGCGTGGGCCCAAGGCATAGCGGCTTGGAAATATGGCTTGCGGCACGTGTTGGCATGTGCCAATGGCACGTGCAGCCATGTTGACCTAGTTGCAAGTCTTGCAAACCTAGGGCGTTATGTTGGGTGTGGGCCCAAGGCATAGCGGCTTGGAAATATGGCTTGCGGCACGTGTTGGCATGTGCCAATGGCACGTGCGGCCATGTTGACCTAGTTGCAAGTCTTGCAAACCTAGGGCGCTATGTTGGGCGTGGGCCCAAGGCATAGCGGCTTGGAAATATGGCTTGCGGCACGTGTTGGAATGTGTCAATGGCACGTGCGGCCATGTTGACCTAGTTGCAAGTCTTGCAAACCTAGGGCGCTATGTTGGGCGTGGGCCCAAGGCATAGCGGCTTGGAAATATGGCTTGCGGCACGTGTTGGCATGTGCCACTGGCACGTGCGGCCATGTTGACCTAGTTGCAAGTCTTGCAAACCTAGGGCGCTATGTTGGGCGTGGGCCCAAGGCATAGCGGCTTGGAAATATGGCTTGCGGCATGTGTTGGCATGTGCCAATGGCACGTGCGGCCATGTTTACCTAGTTGCAATTCTTGCAAACCTAGGGAGCTATGTTGGCGTGGGCCCAAGGCATAGCGACTTGGAAATATGGCTTGCGGCACGTGTTGGAATGTGCCAATGGCACATGCGGCCATGTTGACCTAGTTGCAAGTCTTGCAAACCTAGGGGCGCTATGTTGGGCGTGGGCCCAAGGCATAGCGGCTTGGAAATATGGCTTGCGGCACGTGTTGGCATGTTCCAATGGCACGTGCGGCCATGTTGACCTAGTTGCAAGTCTTGCAAACCTAGGGCGCTATGTTGGGCGTGGGCCCAAGGCATAGCGGCTTGGAATTTGGCGTTGTTGCCATGGTGCGCGAGTGTGGCTTGGCAGCACGGTTGCCATGGTGCGCGGTATGCGGCTTGGTTTGGCATGGTTGCCATAGTGCGCAGAAGTGCGGCTTGGTTTGGCATGGTTGCCATGGTGCGCGATGCGGCTTATTTTGGCATGGTTGCCATGGTGCGCAGAGTACGGCTTGGTTTGGCATGGTTGCCATGGTGCGCAGATGCGGCTTGGTTTGGCATGGTTGCCATGGTCTGTGATATGCGGCTTGGTTTGGCATGGTTGCCATGGTGCGCAGAGTGCGGCTTGGTTTGGCATGGTTGCCATGGTGCGCAGTATGCGGCTTATTTTGGCATGGTTGCCATGGTGCGCAGAGTGCGGCTTGGTTTGGCATGGTTGCCATGGTGCGCAGTATGCGGCTTGGTTTGGCATGGTTGCCATGGTGCGCAGAGTGCGGCTTGGTTTGGCATTGTTGCCATGGTGCGCAGAGTGCGGCTTGGTTTGGCATTGTTGCCATGGTGCGCAGTATGCGACTTGGTTTGGCATTGTTGCCGAGGGTGCGCAGAGTGCGGCTTGGTTTGGCATTGTTGCCATGGTGCGCGATATGCGGCTTATTTTGGCATGGTTGCCATGGTGCGCAGAGTGCGGTTTGGTTTGGCATGGTTTCCATGGTGCGCAGATGCGGCTTGGTTTTGGAATTAGGGTTCTGTGTTGAAAACCCTAATCTGGTATTTTGAAAAATACCCCTATTAATTATTTACACCGAAAGTTAAATGCTCTTATTCAATGTGTTGTGGGTAACACTAGGTCTTGGGGTTTTACGATTTTACCCCTTGTCTAAAAAACCACCATCAACACCCACATAAACCAAAACCTACATAAACCAAAACCCATTGAAACCAAAACTGAGCCCACAACAACTGGGCTTTGCATAACCTTTGGGCTGTGCATTTGCATCACTTGGGCTTAGCTTCCCTGTTTTGGAGACATCATTGGTTATACATGCTAGGCTATTTGAGTTTCTAGACCATGTCAGGATTTTGGTCTGCATGACTGGGGATGGAAACAAATCCATCGGAGAGCTTGCTTACGGGCATGCTTCACAATATGAACCCCCCACATACCATAGTGATTTTAGGGAATACTATGAACCTTCTCAGGGCCCTGACCTTGAATATCCATACCCTAATCATTATGACCACATGTATCATCAACCACCATGGGAGGATGAGCAATTCTATCCTCCAATGAACCCATGTATGCACTCGGTAGAAGAAAACCTCATAGAACAAAACAATGCTAGGTTTGAACTGAATGCAATGCATGATCATCCATCTAGCAACATGTATGAGTTTCCCTTGTGTAGTGAACCATGTGCACAACCATATAATGATCATTCATATGAAACATGCATACCCACTATTGAAGACTCTCCTTCCATTGAACAGTGTTACTTGTTCTTAAAGATGAACCTGATTCATTTAGAAAAAGGAGAATGGAGGGAAGTTCATGATAGGATGATTGTTGTCCCTAATGAAGAAAATCTTGAAAATAGTGTTTCTCTTCCTACTCATGCAACGATATTGAATATGAACCTCATCTAGAGGAAAATGAGTACACTAGAAATGCTACAATTTTCAATAGGGAAATACATTTTTGTTATGATGATGATGATGATGAATATGATATGTTAGAAGAGCATGTGTATGCTGAAAATATGATGGAATCTTTGGGTTCAGAGACGTTAGGCGTCTCTTCTATGGACCCTATGAATGATACTTCTTCTAACATTCATACATGTGATGTGAAATTCTTCAGTGAAAGTGAGCATGCTACACAACTTGTTTGTGACTTAAGAAAGGATGAATCTTCTGTTGACACTAATGTTCTTTTGGATCATGATATTATTTTTGTGTCTGATTCCCTGCCCATGTTACAATATGTTGCCTCCTATGATGATTATGACATGGAGATTGATAAATTGTTTTATGAAGGTGAGCATGATTTACCTTTGTTTGACCTTAGGAAAGGGTGTGATGGTATAAATGATCTTATACATGAAAACAACTTAGATGTACCTAATCTCTCTCCTAAGGCACAGATTGAAACTCCTCCACCAAACCTAGGTGTAGTTTGTAACAAAATTGCAAAACCAACTTTTCTGAAAATGCCTAATCTAGGCCTAGAGCTTTGTGCTTCCCAAGTCCTTTTGGACTATTTTGCATCAAAGTATAACACCTATTTTGCAATCTCATTCCGCACTCTCATGTTATATTTGTGTAAGGTGTTGATGTTTGTACATATCGTCTTTTGGGTTGATCCTCAACTCTTTAGATTGTTGGTGTATGGTGAATTTTCATTGTATATAATCCAGTAGGACTTGTTAAATTTTCTTTTCTTGATTCGGTTGAGTCTTCTTGCGCATATATTGTGCTAATACGATATGATCTCCGCTGAGAATGTTGGATTCTATCCTTGACAAATGAAGCTCTAACCTTGCTCCCGCCGACATCCCGGTAATCTCTTCCCTTTTCTCTTATCAACATAGTTCTCTTGGTATGTGACTTTTTAAAATTTTATCATCTGTTGACACATTGAGGACAATGTTTGATTTAGGTTTGGGGTGTGATTTGCATATAGAGTTTTTAGTCTTTTTGTTTTACATCTTATATAAAAAAAAAAAAAAAAAAAAAAAAAAAAAAAAAAATTCCATAAAAACCTCCAACTTTTAGAGATTTTAGAGTCACTGGCATGCTTCTAGCTATGTTTACATAGAGAGTCTGACCGAAATAACAGAACTTGGAAGTACTGGAGAACACAATCGGGCTTCTTAGTTGATTAGAGCGTTAAAGATGGATTTAACCATACTGAGTAGGCGAATTAGGTCTTTGTTTAGATATTCGGTAGTAGAATTGTGATCACCCATAGTGGAGACTACCCTTTTTACATCAAGTGAGGCACCAACCTTCATTTTTTGCAACTTTCTAGAAAAGCTGTTAGAGTGTGTGTCACCGTACGTCAATTCCGGGTAGGAATGGTGAGCTACCCAACTTCGCACCACTTTCAGCACTATTTTTGATCTCTTGAGTGCTATTTTTGTCAATCATGAGGGTGACGTTTAAAGATGAAAACTCCTTCTAAATACCGATTTGCAGTTAGCATCACTCTCTCCCTCTCAACAACATCAACAGATTCATAGAAACACATCGTCGTCAGCAAGCAGAGCAACATCAAAATATTTGAAGAAAAATTGATATAGTCCAAGGTTACATACAACAAAGAAAAAGAAGATGAGAATTAATGAAGTTTGTGAAAAATTGAGTTTTATTGTTTTATTGTTATTTTCATTTCAAGTCAAAAAAAAAAAAATTTGTAATTGAGTTAATAGTTTCATTATTGTTATTTTAATGTAATTAATAGTCAAGTTAAAAAAAAAAAAAAAAAAAAATTGTTTGTCAAGTTTTTGTGAAGTTGAGAAGTTCGTCATCAACATTTGAAGACCGAAGACCGAAGATTGAAGACGTTTCTATGAATGCTGAGAGAGTGATATTAATTGCCGATCGGGTGAGAAGGTAAGTGAGTACTCCCATCCTTGCTAATGGTTGATTTCCTTTCTTAGAGATCATCATAAAAAGATTCTTTTTTCCACACCTCTCGTGGAGTCTCCAGGATATTATTTCGGAAGGTTATCCTTCTTACCTACAACATGTGCGGGATTTTCTCTTTATTCGCCTTCACACATGAGAGACTAAAAAGCGATCTTTTTGAGTGCAATTATCATAAAACCCTATTAGTGAGGCAGAAGTCGAGGCTTATGATCACAATCGAATCCGAATTCTTTCATATGGTATGGTTACTTCTCGCTCAGCACTTAAGGATGAGAATGCGTTCTTTGGTAGTTCTAACTTCTTGTTACTAGCATGCAAGCTCTATGTACTCATAGCTCCTTGGATGCTTGAGACTCTTTTACACTCGAAGTTGGAGAAGGTTTTGTGGGTACACCTCTGGTAAACCCTCACGAGACTACAACTCGTCCACTAGGGACACCTAGGGGTTTAAAGGCTTAGTGCATACGCTAAATGCATTCGAGAGACTGCGACGGGGGTATAGTTAGGATTTCTTCATTTGTTTCACTTGAGGACAAGTAAAATTCACCTAGGAGTCGGTCTCCGAGTCGACTACAACCAATTCATCCCCGTCTAGAACGGGAGGTAAGATTCGAACACACGCGAATCCCCCTGTCGCCGAGTTACTGGATTCCTTCGTTTGCATATATGCTGAGGACTTGAATACGGCTGCTTTAATTTTCTAGTAAAGGGAAAGGCCTGGCCATACAAGATAAGGGTTCGGATTTCATCACCGTTCTCTTCTTGCCCGCTTAGGAACACGTAACCTACGCGAACCTAAGCCTTAAAATTTTTACTAGAACAAGACCGATAGGGTAACGAGCTTAATAGGAAAGTCATTCGAAAAATATTGGTTACTCTTTTAAGCATACTTCGAAGTTCATGATGGTTTCTCGTGAGTTGAATGCGTGATCGCGCCGCATTGTAATTCGAGGTGAGGCCTTGGGTATCAAAGCTCCACCGAGCTTCCCTCGCCTCTATTCAACTTACTTTGACTCGGATTGATTCCCCGAGGGTTTGCTTAAATCGTAACGAATTCCCTTTCGAAGGATTAGAAGCTGGTCTAGAAACAATCTAAGTGGAGCCATCATGCTTTTTGTTTGCTAGAAATCTCTAGGTTTGCTTTGGTTGAGTCGGCCTTGATTTGTGATTGCATAGAATCCCCTTCCTTATTCTTTTGCATGCCTGAACGTAAAAGAGACGCCCTAGGTAGATTTTTAAAGAGAAACCTAGTAGTTCTAAGCGTCTCGATTACCTCAATTTAGAAAGTCCGATTTTGAAGAGTTCGTTTTTGAACCTCGGTTTGAGGAGACAATCCCTAATATTCCGATAGTGCCAGAAATGGAAACTTTGAAAGCTTTGTTGAACCCGACTAGGACTACTCGTCCCTCGTGTATCAGGTTAGCTGATACAGAAGCAAATTATGAACTGAAACCTGGGACCTTACAGATGCTCCCAATCTTTTTAGGGAAAGAAAATGAAAACCCCTATTTCCATCTTAGGGATTTTGAAGAAATTTGTAGTACCCTAAAAATTAGAGATCTTGATGATGATGCTCGAAACTTAGGTTGTTCCCTTTTTCCCTGAAAGATAAAGCCTAATCGTGGCTATATAGTTTGGTTTCCGGGTCAATCGAAACATATGAACAACTTACATCTGCCTTTTTGAACAAGTTTTTCCCTAGGCATAAAACATCGTCTATTAGGACGCAAATCTGCACGTTTTCTCAACAGGAGGGAGAATCTTTGTATAGGTATTTGGAAAGGTTCAATGATCTATTAGCCCAATGTCCTCATCATGGTTTAGAAAAGGTTAGGTTAGTTCAGATCCTTTATGAGGGTTTAGATTATTCCACTACGACCACAGTAGAATCTATGTGTACAGGTGGTTTTGAAAACCAAACAGTTGATGCGGCGATGACATTTTTGAATGAAATCGCCGAAAAGACCGAACAATGGGAAAATAGTAGGGTACCCCCAGAAAACAATTCTACTAGGAAGAGGAAATGTTAATATGGTTGAAGGAGGCTATGAATCAGATGCCAAAATTGCAGCAATAGCTAAAAGGTTAGAAGCTATAGAATTGGGTCACACTAGTGGTAGAGTGGAGCCTTTTTGGGAAGGCCAGACTATTGAAGAGCAAGCCAATGCTCTTTATAATAATAACACTAGATTTGATAACCGTCAGAAATTTGACCCATATTCAGAAACCTATAATCCTGGTTGGAGAAACCATCCGAACCTCTCATGGTCTAAGGACCAGAATCAAAGTCAGTTTAGTAATTCGAATGTTCCCCCAGGTTTTGGCTATACTAAGAATCCTTCAGGACCAACTCAGTTTCAGAATCAGTCAGATAAGAAAATCCTAAGCTTAGAGGTCTCTCTACTTGTTAACTCGAAGAAACTACAAAATTTCAAATTTATCAGGTAGAACAAAGTCTACAAGCTAGTAACAGGATAGGACAAGAAAATAGTCAAGCTATTTCCGAGTTAAAAACCCAAGTTGGTTACGATAAATGAATTTTTGAGAGAAAGAGGTAGGTTTCCTAGTCAAACACAACCCAACCCTAGAGGAGTTCATGAAGTAGGTGAAAAACCATCTCATCAGTTGAATTCAATTAGAACCCTTAGGAGTGGTAGAGTAGTAGACAATCAGGTAACCATGCCCGATAGTGAGCATACTGTAGTACACCCCTCAGGACCATCCATAGCTGAGGGGACTGATAAAATCTCTGATGATGCCAATTCGGTTCCTGAGAGGCCCTATTTTATGCCTAGAGCCCCATTTCCACAGCTATTAGTACCAACAAATAGTGAATCCAACTTTAATGACATAATGGAGGTTTTTAAGAAAGTTACCATAAACCTTCGTTACTAGAAGCAATTAGGCAACTTCCGGCTTATGCCAAATTCCTTATAAATATGTGTACGCGAAAGTGAAAGCTTAGTATTCCTAAAAAAGCCTTTTTAGCTAGTCATGTAAGTTCGATCATTCAGAACAACACAACTCCTAAGTATAAAGACCCAGGTGTCCCTACCATTGCTTGCGCGATAGGAAAACACAGGGTAGAGAAAGCTTTACTTGACTTAGGATCTAGTGTGAACTTACTTCCGTACCATGTGTACTTACAGCTAGGACTCGGTGAATTGAAACCTACCAAGATAACACTGCAGTTAGCTGATAGGTCTGTTAAAATTCCTCGTGGTGTGATAGAGGATGTTCTTATTGAGGTCGACAAGTTTATTTATCATGTGGATTTCGTAGTCCTAGATACACAACCTGTCCCTGACCGAGGAAGAGAATCAAATATCGGTAATTTTAGGTCGCCCATTTTTAGCCACGTCTAATCTTTGTTATCAACTGTAGGACGGGGACTTATGAACTTATCCTTTGGTAATATGACCGCTGAACTAAATGTCTTTAATGTTACTAGACAACCTTCTGATGATTTAGAGGAAGTGAATATGATTAGCACTTTAGTTAATGATCTAGTTCAGGATAATTGGGACGACACTTCATTGGATGAATTTGATAAGACAATTCTCTTAGGTCAGATAGATGACCAGACTTTGGACCTAGAAGAAGCTCTTGAACATTTTAAGGACTCTACAAACCCGTAAATCCAGGCAATATTATTAGTTCTTTCGAGAGTTATGATGACCCAAAGTTTGGTGGTAGAGAACTAGATGAAGCTCTTGAGTATTTTAAAGACTCTAAGGATCTAGAAATTCAAGCCATAGTGCTAGGTCTTACGGAGAGTAGTGATTACCCTAATTTTGGGGGTATTGATCGTCAAGTATCCCCATTAGAAGTCCCTAACTTGGGACTCGAGCTTAGTACATCCGAGCTATTACTTGAGTCTATTATGACTCCACAACCCGATCCTCCCGATACTTTACAAGAAGAAATTAAGCTATTAGAAACCCGATATTCGGATGAATCATTTGTCAAGACACTCATATGAATCTCAATTGGTTGTCCCAGATAGATCCAGTTGTCTTGCAGAAACCTTGGATGAGGATGTGCTCTGTCTCATTCATTTTTCTGATTTGGTGCAGTTGTCTCATTTTAGTGGCAGTATTATTCGGTTTTGATGATCCACAGTTGTTTCGACTATTGATATACGATTTGAAAGGGTAATTAGCCAGTTTATGGGTACGTAATGTCTGGCTGAAGACGTTAAACTTAGCACTTCTTGGGAGGTAACCCAACATTCATGCGACACGGTAATATCTTTCCTTAACTCTTTTACTTCAAATGGTAACAATTTCTCCTTGTTCATGCTTTTAATTTTATCTTTAGAACATTGATGACAATGTTAGATTTAAGTTTGGGGGTATGGGAGAAACTTTTTAGTTGCATTGTTAAACTCCAGAGCCTAGAAATTTATGCTTATTAAGGATGGCACTAACCAATCTAAGTGGATGGAAGCATTTTTCTTGTAAGAGTTGAGGAACCAATCGATTAGATGGAAACATCTAAAGAGTCTATTCATAAAAGCACAGAGCTCATGTGTTAAACATAACATGATAGTTTCACCATATCTCGTCGAGTCCTTTTCACTTCTGTTTTTATTTTGTTTTGTTTTTAAACTATGTTTCTCTAAGTGATTAGGTGGGGCTCACGATTCAAGTTGTTACCAATGCTAGGGTGAAATAGAGTAATTGAGATACCAAAAAAAAAAGTAGAAAAAAAAAAAAAAAAGTGAGACCAGACCAACCGGAATAAATTCAATAAAGTCGACCACTGGAACCCTTGTATATGCCAGTTGTGTTGACCTAGAGTTAGGATTATCGACCACTAGTTCCCTTGTATATGCCAGTCATGTTGATATTAGTCAGACCGGTATCTCAGTCCATTAGGATAGGTTCATTTTGGCGGAGGCCTTCAGACAGATATGAGAAACACCGTTCACTTAGTAAACATCAAAACCATCTATGTTTTTCTCTATATCCATCTTCTTGATCTATCCATGTGATTAGTTTTGACTCTAGGATATTGATGTCCATAGTGTGACTATCCGAGTAGAACTCTTGTGACTTATATATGAATTTTAGTATGCTTGAGTGCAAACTCGTGTACAACAATTGGAATTTCACATCAGGTACTTCCTCCCGTAGTCAATAAGTATGCCAACCAAGGAGATTCTTTAGTGCCTTCCAAGGTTCTGCGTAGATAATTAGGGTCAGAGTGTAAAGGTTTTGTGGGTATATCTGCGTGGTAAACCCTCCCGAGACTATAACTCGGCCACTAGGGCCACATAGGGGTTTAAAGGCTTGTTGCATACGCTAAATGCAATCGACGATGCCTGCGACAGTGAGTTAGGATTTTATTTTCAAGATTTGATTTGCTCGAGGACTAGCAAATAATAAGTTTGGGGGTATTTGATAGACACATTTTTGTGTCTGATATAATCTCAATTGTATATATTGTTAGTGTTCGATTTTGTATTTATTATGGCTTTTTATGTTTTTGTAGGTGTTTTTGGAGAAATAAGCTTTTGGGAAAAATTGGCTTGGAAAGTGGTATTTGCGCTCGTGGGAGAAAATTGGTGATATGCCTTTGGGTTCGAAGAATGAGGCGTATTACGATGATTCTCGTGAAAACAGGGAAGTTACCATATTTATGGGAAGGTACGTGTGAAGTTAAGGGAGGATATCTTCTCAAGATATTGTACGCTATCTTTGGAGAGTTTAGTAAGGTTTGGGAAACCCAGAGCCACGTGAGAAGCCAGCAGAGGAAAGAAAGGAGATTTTCCGTGACTTGGTGCGAACGAAAAGAGAGAACATAATTCGAGTATTTCTCGATTTTTATTGATTTGTTGGGTATAAAAAGAGTTGATGGGACTCATAAAAAGGAGTCTAGACCTTTGGGAATAATTACGGGGTTGTTAGGAGAAGAACGGGAAGTTGTAGAGTGAAGAACAATAGTTGCAGGCGAGTACCGGAGAAGAAGAAGAAGAAGAACAGCACCTTAGAGCAGTCGCAGAAACCGTGACCTTTACTTTCAAATTCAAATACTTTATAACAATTTTTCCAACAATTATATTGGATTCGCAACAGATTCTGCACAATTTCTCTATAACAGTGAGTTCTGTAACAAATATATCTATTACAAACTCGCTGCTTTATTAGTTTTCTCTTATTTTTCACACTTTTGAGCTATGAATACCTATTTTGAGCACGTGAATAATATGAGGAGCTAAACCCCTTAGCCGAGGCGATGGAGGAAGCCATTGTTCCATGAAGAGTGGTATATTTCTATTTTAATTAATTCTTGCAATTTCTTTTATGATTATTTGCATGAAACTAATATTGGAAAATTGATTTTTATTGAATGATTGTGATTCGTTTTGATGGAGCATGCTTAGTTTAAGACTTTTGATGTTTCATGCTTGATGGATACAATTGTTACTTCGAAAATCTACTAGAGGCAATAAATTAAAATCACTTCAAACGTAGAGAATTGCATGAATATTGATTAAATTGAATCACTTAATTGGTCAATGGTGGAATCCTGAGTTTCGGTGCTTTTTATAATCTTGAGAACAACTTTGATTGAGTTTTCTATTTTACTTTGAGTCTAAAACAAATTTTCACAAGTATGAGTGAACGACATCTTTTACTACCACTTTCTACAACAATTTAAAACCACATCAATATGGTCTAACCTGGTCTCTCCGAATATTTTGATGAGGTGTGGGCGGATAAAGGATATCAAATAATCATATTACCCACCTTTTCCTGGTACATTTTATGGGTACTCTAGGATCAAGGTTAACCTACCCACGTTATACGCAATGAGTTGGGCAGCCTGGTCTAGCATGTTGTACACTGTTACATCAGATAACAATGAAACCGTTGTTGGGTATGTAATGGTCGGACACAGTTACTTCATTAACTTGAATGGCAGCAGGATTGCCATTACAAGCTAGCAACATCATATTGGCATCGCCTGTATGCTAAAATATTATATCCATCGACAGAGTAGTTTCGATCCTGTTTGCTACCAAAGTTGCACCTATAATCTTTAATATTTGTGTATTTGATCGACAACCTCATTTAAGAGAGTCGTCATATCGGTGATGTTTAATAATTTATTAATTGCATTGTATTCTTGTTATTGCTTGATATGTACATAATTTTATTTCAAATATTTTGTTGAAAATATTGTTAAGGATGTTTAGTGGATCCATATGCTTCAATTCATTCTATTTAAAGGTTTACCAATGTTTGATCGAAGAAATAAGTTTGGAGAAATATACACATAAGTCTCATTACGATCCATAATGCCTTGAGTTCGGATATCCTCATATTATTTTCATCATGGTCCGAAACTTGGGCGTTACGTACACCACACGATACTACTCAAATGATTCTTATAAATTGACGTGGAAATTTAATCATGCACGAAAACCCTTCTTTGATAACCTGATATGGTAGAGCAAAAACGATTAAATATCCAATACAAGATGAATCTGCTTCGGTATTCAATAATAGACCACTGACAAAGGAAACCCTAGCACTAATCATCAATAATTAAGGACAATAAATACTTGAACTAAAAGAAAAAGAAACTTAATATTCATTGATATAAACTCGAAAAAAAAAAAAGTAAAAAAAAGTTGCAATAAAGATAACTTATATAGCCTTCAATCAACTATCCTAGGGTTTAAATATTGAAATTGATGTATAAACTGCTAAAGAAGAACACTTTTTGATATCAATTTTATATGGCAATGATGCCCGTCCCTCGAGGATGTTCACGTTCACCCAAAAGAAATTCATCATTTCCCTATTATAGCGTTTAGATGATATATAATAGTTGTCCTCCTAGAAAATTAAAATATTATTAATAATTTTACCCTAATAGATACCTAAGCTAATCTTGGAATAATCTTGGAATATATGAACGGCACACCCATAATATCTCGGTTCAAATAACGCTGCTTGAATGTTGTTATTCCACATTTAGTTTAACAATAACTATAATTCTTTCTGGAAAATTTTGTAGGACGGACCCACTTTCCATTTACCCATTCTTGATGAACCCTCAATTTCCATTTCTTGTATGCAATTTCTTCTCCAGTTGACGAGAAATAAACAGAGTACATTGAACGATCTTCACCAGTACTTTTGCTTCGAATTGCATCTCTATCAGTAATCCTTCCAACCCGCCATCCGTTTTTATCATTAACATCTACTTGGTCATAAATGTTAAAATAAGAAGCTTTAATTTCAGGAGGAATAGGTCTAATTTTAGCAGTATGAACGATTTCTCTTAGCAAACACTTCTTATTATTTTCGTATAAGTGTTTGTATTCAACTAAAAACTCAAATTTTTCGGTTCGTTTTATGATGGTTGCTTCGAAATATGAACCCAATAACCTTTCATGTTTACTGCTTACTTCTACTACATCTCCACGTTGAAATCTAGGCATCATTGCCGGTAGGGTAATACAACCCTTGCGATGCGGTCTACTAATAATCTCTTTTCTGAAAAAATATTAAATAGTAAGGAATAATATGTTAGATTTGCGAAAATTTATAAAAAAATAATTTAAATTAGACAAAGTCACTTGTAAGTAACAAATTGTTTTCGACAAAATATTGCACAGTCACACACCTCAAAAGAGTGATGCTAACGACCCCACAAAGCACTTGGATCTAGACCTCAAAAAAACGAAGTCAATCCACATAACACTTTTATCTAGGATAAAACTGTTTATTGCAAATTGTGCAAAGCAAAAACACCATCCCCTGAACTTGGGGGCAACAAAGTAAACACTCAAAATGTACAACAAGAAGATCAAGGAAAGTGCAAAGGACGGGAACTCTCACTAGGATGAAGAGAGGGTGAGGTGAGCCATGGTTTAACTGAGGAATGAAGCAAGAAGGTCGAAAAAGTGCGAAAGGAAGAAATTCTCACCGGAAGAAGAGAGAGTGAATTGATTCTTAATTTATATAAGCAGTGAAGAGAGATGAAATTATTGGCCAACACCATCCCCTGAACTTGGGGGTAACAAAGTAAACCCTCAAAATGTACAACAAGAAGATCGAGAAAAGTGCGAAGGACGGGAACTCTCACTAGGATGAAGACAAAGTGAGGTGAGCCATGGTTTAACTGAGGAATGAAGCAAGAAGGTCGAAAAAGTGCGAAGGGAAGAAATTGTCACCGGAATAAGAGATAGTGAATTGATTCTTAATTTGTATAAGCAGTGAAGAGAGGTGAAATTATTGGCCAGATAACGTCAACGATGAAAAGGAATTTTTATTTAATAAGAAAAATATTCAAATGGAAAAAAAAAAAAAACGCCCGTCAAATTAATAAGAAAAAAGGTCATATATTGATTTGTGCCTTTCCCACTCATTAATTGATCCCAATATAATCTGCTTCCAAAGATTTAAAAGAAGTGTATTTTTGGGAAATAAGCAGTTATGTTAATTAGAGATATTTTTGGAAACTGACCAGCCAAAAAATGATCCTATCAAAAATTTATCCCACTAATACCTTCAAAATCTAAATTTCTCCGATATAAAATAACTCATATGAGGTGACTGATATACTTAAAATCTTCACTATACTAATAACTAGGAATGCCATTGTTTTAAAAATAGATCAAAAAAAAAATTAAAACTTAAATATCTTTAAAAATACACATCGGATTTTTGCAAAATTAATATATTTGGAAAGCTCTTTAAATTATCTATATAATGAGTACAAACAAGGATATTAAATTTTTATTTTAAGATTTTTTTCTTCCATTATTATCAAATTTGGTGTTGTTAAAAGAATCTAATTCAAGCATGTGCATCGCACATGTGGCCTTACTAGTATTAATAAACAAAGCATCTATAATATGCGAGAAAATAAACAAGATCACCCAAATAATAAGTGAAAAAACATAAGTATAGTTACCCTTGTGTTTTCTTTCAGCCAGGCAACTTTCATCCGCTATGTATGAATCAAAACACCCCGAGATGTGGGAACCCTGAGATAATTCCGTTTTTCACAAAGCTTGTTCTTTCTTCAGCTTCTTTGGGTCTCCTTTTATATATACCTAAGAAATCCCTCGCAAAGTTCCTGTTTGCACCTCTTTTTCCTTTTTTAGGTAAAAATCCCCACGAATCTTGTGTGTATCTTCATGCTCTTTGCACCTCCTTTTATAGGCTCTTTCCTACCGTAATTAGGAAACATAAAACTTGGAGAATACTCCAACTCAACCGCCATACAACTTCCATAATAAGTATATACGTCTTATACACGGTTGTGTTGCCGCCTTATGCCACATTCTATATTTCAGCACCGCCGATCCCAAGAATATCTCTTTTAAGATTTTAACAGTTGCAAACTCGGATTTTATTTATGGGGTGTTCACTATCTATTCGCCGAATATGATATTTCGGTGAAGGCCCACTTTTAAGCCCACAAAGCACCGACATGCTATTGCTGAAGGCCCACTTTTAAGCACCCATTTTAAGCCCGGAACTGAACCGGAAACTGTTGAGTTGGGGTATCCTTCCGGGTAACAATGACCACTAAGAAATAGAACTTAGTCCTGTTTTCGCGGTGAAGGAAAGCTTGATTGGATTTTTCAATGAGACACAAATTAGTGGATAGATCATGTTCTTCCCTGGGAACGAAGCACAAGCATTTCTTGTGCTATGACGCTTCCTCCATTTGCGTAATGGATAAACTTTAGTTTAGTGATTCAAAACGGACCCTAGGTCATTTACTGGCGGAGGATAAAATAATTATTGTTAGCTAGCTAGCTTTCTTGAATCTCCCAAGCCTAAGCCTAGTTAGTAAGTTGGCGAATTATAAGTACACTGTAGATGCATTTTCGCAACCCAAATATGTTTACCGTATCTAACGGATATGGATATCTAACAAAATTGTAAGACTGTACTCTCACTCATTCCAAAATTTATTGGATCTAAAAGATTACATCTGCATCCAACCTATTAGTGAGCGGATTAGACACCCATTCGCAAAAATACGGTTGGGCTCAGTCAGATCCGCGGATTTCGGGCCAAATGATCATCTTGACTCTTAGATATTATATACTGCAGATCGTTAGTTTTGAAACCTGTTTTGAGGCATACTGTATTTTTTTTTAGGCATACTCATTCATTGTTCCATCTAGGGTGGGTTTATAAGGGGTGTCTAAAAGTATTGCAATTACCTATATATCCTTGAACAATTTAAGTTATTTAGATTGCCTTATCCTCAAAAACCTAAAATTAAAAATAAAAAAAAACCATTAAACTTAAATGATTTGTACTACAATTCAATCAAGCAATTAATCAAGCAAAGGAAACACTAATCGAAGTGAGCAGTGCTGGAGTGCGAAATCCAAATCTCAATCGCTCTCAGATGTATTTTAGAATGTTTTGTAACAAACCCATTTTTTAGAATGTACTTGTAACAAACCAATCTTGTTTTTGATTGGTTTTATTTTGTTTGATCGATAGAATATTATTTCAAAGATGAAATTAGGGTTTTCAGAAGATCAGTTCGGCTAATCTTGGAATATCAATTTTGAGCTGAACATAATATATGATTTAGAGAAATATGTTCGGCTAATGCGACATTGCTAGATTTTGTTCGAATCAGCCGAACCTAGCCTTGTTCTTCATTTTAAATTTTCAGAAGATCCGTTCGGCGGATCTTGGAATATCAACTCTGAGCCGAACATAGTAAATGATTTAGAGAAACACTATGTTCAGCTGATACGACTTTGCTAGATTTTGTTCGAATCATCCGAACCTAAATTCGTTAGTTATAGAGTGAAGTTCGGGTGATAACTTGTCAGCCGAACCTCTGTTTTTTGAAAATATACCCAGGTTTGGATGACAACTTGTTGGCCGAACATAGGTATATTTTTAAAAAAGCAGAGGTTCGGCTGAAAAGTTATCAGCCGAACTGTTCATCTGGTCACTAGATCTAGGTTTTAAAAATTCAATTTTTTGACAGATTCAACTTATAAAAAGGACATCGAACCTCGTATAGAAGTCCACCTCTGATTTGAATCACACATTTTAGTCACTTCTAATCACTAAAATCTCAAAACCCTAGTTTTTTTTCACTTCTTCTTCTTCTTCCTCTCAAAAATCCAAACTCTCTCACATAAATTTGATTTCTCTACTAATTTACCACTAGTAATTTAATTTTTAATCAATCCTTAAAATTCCTAATTAATCAAATCACATCATAAATATTAACACTAATTATGTAAGGTTGTTATGCTATTATCAAAAAGGGTGGATAAGGGATGATGTTATTTTTCATTTAGTGACCCTATTTTGGCATTATTTAATTAGTATGCCTCAAAACATGTTTCTTAGTTTAGGATGTATGGAAAATCGAGGCCCACTTTTTAGCCCATTTTTAGAATATATTTGCTCTCAGATGTATTTTAGAATGTATTTGTAACAAACCCATTTTTTAGAATGTACTTGTAACAAACCAATCTTGTTTTTGATTAGTTTTATTTTGTTTGATCGATAGAATATGATTTCAAAGATGAAATTAGGGTTTTCGGAAGATCGGTTAACTGATCTTGGAATATAAATTTTGAGCCGAACCAAGTATATGATTTAGAGAAATATGTTCGGCCAATGCGACTTTGCTAGATTTTGTTCGAATCATCCGAACCTAAACTCGTCAGTTACAGAGTGAAGTTCGGGTGATAACTTGTCAGCCGAACCTCTGTTTTTTGAAAATATACCCAGGTTTGGCTGACAAGTTGTTGGCCGAACATAGGTATATTTTTAAAAAAGCAGAGGTTCGGATGACAAGTTATCAGCCGAACCGTTCATCTGGTCACTAGATATGGGTTTTAAAAATTCAATTTTTTGACAGATTCAATTTATAAAAAGGACATCAAACCTCGTATAGAATTCTACCTCTGATTTGAATCACACATTTTTGTCACTTCTAATCACTGAAATCTCAAAACCCAAGTTTTTTTTCACTTCTTCTTCTTCCTCCTCTCAAAAATCCAAACTCTCTCACATAAATTTGATTTCTCTACTAATTTACCACTAATAATTTAATTTTTAATCAATCCTTAAAATTCCTAATTAATCAAATTTAATCATAATCATTAACACTAATTATGTAAGGTTGTTATGTCGTTATCAAAAAGGGTGGATAAGGGATGATGTTGGTTTTCATTTAGCGACCCTATTTAGGCATTATTTAGTATGCCTCAAAAAAGTTCAAGATGCCTCAAAACATGTTTCTTAGTTTAGGATGTATGGAAAGTCCAGGCCCACTTTTTAGCCCACATACACATAACTTGCACTTCGTGGTCCATGAATTATAATAGGTTTCATATTGTGTTCCATTAAAACGAAAAACCTAATTCAAAGATAATAATGGAACAACAACATTCCTGTTGGGAAAAGTTTTTGCGCCGATCTGGAGCTGCACTGTTCACAATACCTATGGAAAATTTAAACAGCAAAGCTGATGATTTTCTTAGCAAAGTTGAAGAATTAATAGTGTTAGGTGAAGATATCACTACGGGAAAAATCATCATTGACGACACTAGATAAGAGTTGTAGTACCCCTACGACAACTCCATTTCATGCATTGTGGAACGGGGGTATTGTAGAAAGTCCAAGCTTTTCTACAATGGTTGACAAGGGTTGTAAAGGGTGATGTGATTCATGGTTCGACAATATTTTGCCAAAGTTGTGATTCTCTTTCGATTTTTTTTTATAACCTAACACAACTCTTGCCTGTGTTGTAAGACTATTTTACACAACAAAGGATGCGTATCGTAAAAATATGTAACACAACACTTGTATAAGTTGAAGATATATCTTAGACAATCTAGGATGTGTATCATAGAAATATGTAACACAACACTTGTATAAGTTGAAGGACTATCTTAGACAACCAAAGATGTGTATTGTGGAAATATGTAACAACTCTTATTACTATTATGAATAAGATTTGCACGACACTTGTTAGAGTTGTAGAACTATGTTGGACAGCACCTAGTTATGTCGTAAAGACATTCTTTCACAACCATTGGTTTGTGTAGTTGAAATATGGAACACAACTCTTATTAGAAGTTGTGTGCATAAAACTATTTTGAAAAAAAAAATTATCATTTGAAACCGAATTGCCAAAAGTATTTCACATTCACATTAAGCTGCCAAAAGTATTTCACATTCACATTAAGCTGCCATTGTAACACAAATACATTCATTCAAGTTAACCTGCCACTCCAATTGCATTACCTAGCCATCTTCAAATCACCTTGTATGAAAGTGTGTTGTGCAAAAAAAGAAAAGAAAATGATAGAGTTTTTTACATGACCAAGCATATAATGGACACAACACAAACCCCGCTCAAGAACCATTTTTCAAGCTTGTTTGCAGCAAGCTCATCAGTATTCCCAATGTTAACCTGAACAGGCTTAACTAGTAAATCGGCAGCAATTTTACGCACTTCCTTGGGCCAAGCTGCAGTGTACATCAGCGTCTGGAGGCGAGGAGGTATCTCATTAACAATTTTCCGAATCTGTTGCTCAAAATCCATGTCCAACATCCTATCTGCCTCATCAAGATGTCAAGACAGATGCTCCCATTGTTGTTAATATTAGGGTGGGATACCTTTTTCCTGAAGGCAACCGGCAAGAACATATATAAGTTAAACTGCAAGTCTTGATTACGAATATACACTTTAATCTACACCTTAATCATTAAAGGATAACCATTCCAAGTGCCTCCAAGAATGAGATATGAACAAGTAAAGAATCAACTCTGCTGTGGCTTACTTCCATACATCACTAATACTGATCATGAACATGTAATATAACAGTAACACTTCAATTTTTACTAAGACCCGGAAACGTTTAAAATTTTAAGACAAAAAAAAATCCTTTTGCATAAGGAAATAAATCAATATTACACAATGCTATTTAGAAGAGTTACCTTTATTGGGACGCATGGATCAAACCCAATTCTTGGGATAAACCAGCACAAGATATTAGCATCAACCTCCATGGCAGAAAAATCAATCCATTGATCAATATGAGCCTGCACCAGACAAGTTAACAAAATGAGATCAAGAATGAAACAATTGGAAAATTTCACCAATTGTACTACAACCCTAAAAGAGAGAATAATAAAATATGGCCTTTAAGAAATAATAACATTGTGTACTTGTCCAAGTTCATGCTTAGCAGATGTCAATACCATAGGCTACAATTATGGATTGTTAGACTCAATCCATGGAACAATCAATAAAAAAGACATTCACTACTTAAGCTCATATGCACCTACAAAAAACCAAAACATAGAACTCCTGTATGTGTGCGAAGGAAGAATATAGTACAACTACAAATGATGTACTATACGACATTTTAAGATGCTTGAAAGATATCAACCGCCTTTGCCAAAATCTACTCAAAGAATTACACCAACTAACATAGCAAAGTGAATACAAACAAAAGAAGTATGCGGGCGAGCAACAAACAAACTCGATGCATCGGTGCTCTACCATATGCAGTTGATCAACTAGAAATTATAAGAAGCCTAAAATCTAAAATTAGAATACTAAAATCCCATTTCACCTTGCCGTAGGACGCAGCTCGCCGACGAAGGGCCTTTGTATACTTAGGCTGGATCTTGAGAGCCTGGTTACATTCTTCCACGGATCTCTCCCATTTTCCAAGTTTAGACCAACAAACTGCTCTATTACAATGGAGAACAGAGTTGGAAGTGTCCGACTTAAGACCTTCTCCATAATCTGAACAGGCTTAGGCATACTTGCCAGAATTGAAGAGATCATTCACATGGGCGCGAGCTCTTGCCACTAGCCTCACAATGTTAAGCATCACTGCAACTTCAGCATTTCGATGATCGATGAGCCCTGCCTTTAGCAGGCCGAAATCGCATTCTCAAACCTAAGAAAAATATTCAATTCAAGACCTTTAGAATATATTTCGTACAACCATGTTTGAATCATGATTCATGAGTCAAACACGAGTTTTCACCAACACCAGGATACATAAAGAAAATCCGAGTACTGGAGAAATTTGAATTCTAGAAACTACTTTCAAACTTATGCAAGTATGAAACAAACAGATATACACTACACAGCAAGAGCATCAAGACGATGCCTTTCTGATCTCATATTTTAGATTTTTACCTCTAATCTTCCAAAGTCTCATTAGTAATAACTCAAACAAGACTCAATCTACTACTGGGTTCATAAAACAAAAAGAAAAACTATAGTATATTAGCTCACCTACCAGTGCCATCTCAACTTGTGCACGAACAAAGAAGATGTAAGCATTTGATAGCATCCCGAAGAACTTGGTCTGCGAGAAGGAAGCTGGTGATGGTTCGAATTTGGGTATTTTTCCTAGGCAAGAATCGCATCATCTAGTTGATGGAGCTTGAAGGGCTTCAGCTCTTCAGGCAAGGAGTCTGAAAATTCCATTCTAACCATTTCAGCCATCCGATTTTATCCATAATAAATCAAATCAACGAGCAGGATTATGACAGACATTAAGTCCACAATACGATTTTTACCTCGAGGAGAAGATTCCGATCCGCAGCGATGGCAGCATCATATTCCCTCAATACGTTCTTCCAATCACCAATTCTTCACGAGTCAAGTACATCTATTTAGATGCCTCTCTCATCGCTTGCAACTTTTGCAACTCGGTTGGATCAGATGCTGCCCTTGAAAAGAAATGTGCTTCTGGAAATCTCAACATGACCTAACCTGTAAGAAGATCAAATGTACTTCAAAATCATGAACTTGATCCCTGAACATCTTTATTCCTAAGGCATCAAAGTCACCAAAACAAGCTAATAAATAGGAACTAATGAATTAGATAGATGGCCCTTTATAAGTAGGAACAAATGAAGATAACAAAGAAATTTGAATCTTGCTCAGTGGGCTACAAAAGTTACTCATGAATCTAAACTAATGAAGCAACCATAAGGCAAAACAGACATTCAATGGATCTTGTTCATCGGAAAACCTCGAAAGCTCAGAGATGAAAAAACAAAGGACCCATGAATTATTTTTATTTTATTTTTTTTGACTAACAAGGACCCATGAATATTTCCTAAACTAGTATCAGGATGTAAACACAGCAACCACTATCAACATAGAAAAAGCAAAATTTATCTAAATCTTGCATAAAAATAAGCAGAAAAATAAGAACTATCTTAGGTAAATCAGATCTAAACAACCTAAAATTGCAACAAGAAAAACTCACAAACATAATGTATACAAAAATAAGCACATTATCCACAATAATAATTCTAATTCGGATACTCACTTAAGATGCAAAGAAGCCAATCTACGATGCGCTCATCCAGGATCCAATCGAACCGCTTCTTCACACTCTTACGGCCTCCATAAATCGTCCAAGACCAGTTAATACCGCAGCTCTATTACCACCACCAAGAAGCACCCCATCTACCTCCTCATCCTCCTCCATTACCACCACCTCTAGGTCTAACTCAGGCGTTACACAACAACAACAAGCTTTGATCTAAAAGGATTCCAGACTCTGTACTCAATCACTTTACTACCAGCTTTCATTCCACCACCACCACGACCTCCTCCTTTGCTTTCTGCTATGCCTCTACCACCACCACGACCTCTAATTTTTCAAATCAAACATTCTCATCTCTAATCCTTCCCATAAAACCTCAATTTCAATTTCAGCCACTTGATTCAATTACATCTAAGAACCCTAATATCTATTTTGGGAAAGAACAGAAACCTTAGCATCTCTAATCTTCATTAAAACTCACTAATTCTTCCTTATCATACTATATTCACCAATCCCATCTTTAATTTCTCAATTTCTAACTCAATTAACGATTCACAAAGAAAACCCTAGTTCTCGATTCATAACAGGACTCAATCTTCTTCTTCATAATTAGCAGAAACACCAACTCCTTCTTATTTTATACATCCTCACGATTTAATTTTCCTCAAGACATACCTCAATTTCACCTCTCGATTTTCAACTGAAGAAGAGCAGAGAAGAAGAATGAAAAAGAAGAAAGAAGAAGAGAAAATGAGTTTCAAAGAAGCCATTGCAATTTGAAAGAACCGATCTACAACTTCCGTAAGTTTTTTTACATAAGAGAGTGATCGAGAAATAGATTTTGTGGTGAGTTAGGGTTTTCTTTTGCAAGGGAGGTGGAAGATAAGGTTAGAGACGAAGATAAAAGAGGAAAATGAAGAAATTGGGAGAAATTTTCTTTTGATCTTCGATATACCTATCTTTGAACGGTCCAGATTTGATTTAAAGATGGTCATACGGATTAAGGATACCTTTGGACGGTAGAGATTTGATTTAAGACTGTCATACGGATCCAGAAAAGTGTGTTTTCTTTGTGTTTTCTTTGTGCTTTCTCTATGTGCTTCCAGGTTAAATTTCGACTAGTCACATAGGTTATGAAGTTATTTCGACTAGTCATACAGTCATGAAGTAGCTTCATTCTCACACTGCAAGACTCGGGTTAGCAGGATACACCATTGAAATCGATAAATATGAAGCTTTTTGTGTTTTCTTTTTGTTTTCGTTGTGCTTTCTCTTTGTGTTTTTGTGCTTTCTCTATTTGCTTCCGGTTTGAATTTCAACTAGTAACATAGATCATTAAGTAATTTTGACTAGTTATATAGTTCATGAAGTAGCTTCAGTTCACACTTCAAACCTAGCATGATACATCATCGAAATCGATAAATATGAAGTACGTTGTCGATTCGAACTTCAAATTCGGTATAATGACAAACAAACTATGAATCATGAAGCTTCAAGGGGTTTCTGACTTCAAACTTGGCATGATACATCATCGAAATCGATACATATGAAGCTCAGAGTCGATTCGAACTTCAAATATGGTATAACGACATAAAAACTATGAACCAAGAAGATTTGGGAGGGTTATGACTTCAAACGTAGCATGATATATCATTGAAATCGATAAATATGAAGCTCATAGTCGATTGGAACTTCAAATATGGTATAACGACATAGAAACTATGAACCAAGAAGCTCTGAGAGGGTTCTGACTTCAAGCGTATCATGATATATCATTGAAATCGATAAATATGAAGCTCATAGTCGATTCGAACTTCAAATATGGTATAACGGCATAGAAAATATGAACCAAGAAGCTCTGGGAGGGTTCTGACTTAAAACTTAGCATGATACATCATAGAAATCGATAAACATGAAGCTCAACGTCGATTCGAACTTCAAACTTGGTATAATGGCATATAATATATGGACCACTAAGCTCTGAGAGGGTTCTGACTTCAAACTTAGCATGATACATCATCAAAATTGATTATTATGAAGCTTAGTGTCGATTCGAACTTCAAATGTGGTATAACAACATACAAACTATGAACCAAGAAGCTCGAAGAGGGTTTCGACTTCAAACTTAGCATGATACATCATCAAAATCGATAAGTTTGAAGCTCAATGTCGATTCGAACTTCAAACTTGGTATAATAGCATACAATCTATGAACCAAGAAGCTCGAAAGGGTTCTGACTTCAAACTTATCATGATACATCATCGAAATTGACTACTCTAAGTTAGAAACTTGGTAAGAACGACGAATCCATCAATTTACAGGTAAGATTCCTTCGAAATATTCTACGAAACCTTAAAAAAACCTTATTTCTGCATATTGTATGCAAATCAGCTCGGAGAGTTGACTACTATAAGTCAGAAACTTGGTAAGAACGAATAAATCATCCATTTATAGGTAAGATTCCTTCGAAATATTGTACGAAACCTCAAAAAAACCCTATTTCTACATATTGTATGCATACCAGGCTCCGAGATCGAAACCTGGCCGCGAGTTAACTACTCTAAGTCAAAAACTTGGTAAAAAGACGAATCCATCCATTTAAGGGGTAAGATTCCTTTGGTATATTCTACAAAACATTAAACAAAGATTATTTATGCATATTCTATGCATACCATGCTCCGAGATCGAAACCTGGCAGCGAGTTGACTACTCTAACTCAGAAACTTGGTAAGAATGACGAATCCATCCATTTACAGGTAAGATTCCTTCGAGATATTCTACGAAACCTTAAACAAACCCTATTTATGCATATATGTATGCATACCAGTACCCGAGATCGAAACTCGGCCGCGAGTTGACTACTTTGAGTCGGAAACTTGGTAAGAACGAAGAAACCATCCATTTACGGTGTAATAGTCCTTCGAGATATTCTACGAAACCTTAAAAAAAAAACTTATTTCTGCATATTGTATGCGTACCAGGATCCGAGATCGAAACCTGGACGTGAGTTGACTACTCTAAGTCAAAAACTTGGTAAGAATGACGAATCCATCCATTTACATGTAAGATTCCTTCGAGATATTCTACGAAACCTTAAACAAACCCTGTTTATGCATATATGTATGCATACCAGGCTCCGAGATCGAAACATGGTCGCGAGTTGACTACTCTAAGTCAGAAACTTGGTAAGAACGAATAAACCATCCATTTACAGGTAATAGTCCTTCGAGATATTCTACGAAACCTTAAAAAAAAAACCTATTTCTGCATATTGTATGCGTACTAGGATCCGAGATCGAAACCTGGCCGTGAGTTGACTACTCTAAGTCGGAAACATGGTAAGAACGACGAATTCATCCATTTACAAGTAAGATTCCTTCGAGATATTCGACGAAACCTTATAAAAACCCTATTTCTAAGATATTTTATGCGTACCAGATCCGAGATCGAAACCTGGCCGCAAGTTGACTATTCTAAGTCAAAAAATTGGTAAAAACGACGAATCCATCCATTTACAGGTAAGATTCCTTCGGGTATATTCTACGAAACCTTAAACAAACCTTATTTATGCATATTCTATGCATACCATGCTCCGAGATCGAAACCCGCCGCGAGTTGACTACTCTAAGTCGAAACTTCGTAAGAACGATGAATCCATCCATTTACTGTGTAGGATTTCTTCGAGATATTCTACGAAACCTTAAAAAACCTTATTTCGCATATTGTATGCGTACCAGGATCCGAGATCGAAACCCGGCCGTGAGTTGACTACTCTAAGTCGAAACTTGGTAAGAACGACGAATTCATCCCATTTACAGTAAGATTCATTCGAAATATTCTACGAAACCTTAAAAAACCCTATTTCGCATATTGTATGCGTCTTCAGATCCGAGATCGAAACTCTGGCCGCGAGTTGACTACTCTAATTCAGAAATTTGGTAAGAACGACGAATCCATCCATTTACAAGTAAGATTTCTTCTAGATATTCTACGAAACCTTAAACAAACCCTATTTCTGCATAAATGTATGCATACAAGGCTCTTAAATCGAAACCTGGCCGCGAGTTGACTACTCTAAGTCAGAAACTTGGTAAGAACGAAGAAACCATCCATTTACAAGTAAGATTCCTTCGAGATATTCTACGAAACCTTAAACAAACCTTATTTCTATATATTGTCCGGCTCCAAGATCGAAACCCGGCCGCGAGTTGACTACTCTAAGTCAAAAACTTGGTAAAAATGAAGAATACATCCATTTACGGGTAAGATTCCTTCAAGATATTCTACGAAACCTTAAACAAACCTTATTTCTGCATATTCTATGTATACAATGCTCCGAGATCGAAACCTGGCCGCGAGTTGACTAGTTTAAGTCAGAAACTTGGTAAGAACGACGAATCCATCCATTTACAGGTAAGATTCCTTCAAGATATTCTACGAAACCTTAAACAAACCTTATTTATGCATATTCTATGCATACCATGCTCCGAGATCGAAACCTCGGCCATGAGTTGACTACTCTAAGTCGAAACTTGGTAAGAACGACGAATGCATCCATTTACAGGTAAGAAATATATCGAATTGAATAAGAAATATATCGAATTGAACATCCCGGGTTCGAAGATTACCGAGTTAAAATGACCATATTACCCTTACTAGAAATAAAGGTAATAAATATTACGGAGATTGTGAAAAATTACTAAACTATCCTTATCTCGAAATAAGTAAAGTAAATATTACAGATAGTGAAAATGATCATATTACCCTTCATGGAAATTTGTGCAATAAATATTATGGAGATTGTGAAAGTGACCGACTACCCTTATCGAAAAAAAGTAAAGTAAATACTACTGCTTGTGAAAATGACCATATTACCCTTCTTGGAAATTAATGCAATAAATATAATGAAGACTATGAAAATAACCGGACCACGCTTATCGGAAAATAAGTAAACTAAATATTATAAATTGTTAAAATCACCATATTACCCTTACTATAAATAAAGGTAATAAATATTATGGAGATCGTGAAAATTACCTGGAGTATCCTTATCGAAGTGAGTAAAGTAAATATTACAAATAGTGAAAAATGTATGTAATTATTTACAGAGAAGGCATGTATGTGATTGTTTACAGAGAAGGCTTCATGTTGTTTGCGGCTCAGTCACCTGAGCGTTATTTTTGAGCATTACATTTTGTTTTACAACTCTTATGAAGGGTTGTCATAAAGTTAGTGTATTAAAGAACCACAAACTTGGAGAACATGTAATAGTGTAGGTATGGTTAGTGGTGTAGACTTCCATATAGGAGGTTGAGGATCAAATCCCCCATCCTCATTTCTTCTAATGTTCTATATTTTTACTTCAACAACACTTATAAGTGTTGTTATACATTTTTATTAAAAAAAGAAAAAAAAAGCCAAAACTTGTGAACGGTAAGGATGGTTGATGAGCTAGACGTCCATGCAGTAGATTCATGTTCGAATCTCCCATATAACCTCATTTTTTCAAACATTATATATTTTTACTTCAACAACACTTATAAGTGTTGTTGTAGGTTTCTATTTTAAAAAAAAAATGAAAAAAACTGAAACTTGTGAACTGAAAGGTTGGTTGATGAGCTAGACTTCCATGCAGTAGGTTCATGTTCGAATCTCCCCTCTAACATTTTTTTCATTATCATATTTTTGTGTTCTTCAACAACACTTGTCAGAATTGTGATAGGCTAAGTCACTACATATATGGAACAGAGTTGTTATAGCTAAATGTCGTCACAACTGTTTTGCTAAGGAGTTGTCGTTTGTTTTCTTAGCGCAACCCCTTGTTTCTAAGGGTTGGCAGTGATGATATACGACAACTCTTCCTTTGAAACCAGTTGTAAAACATAGGACTTTCTACGATGTTTAGAAAAGTGTTGTAAATCTCCAGTTGTAGATGTATATTTTTCCCGTAGTGTATCGAGTCCAATTTGAGGATTGGAATTGGGTTTTTGGGTTTAACTTTATTGTGATGGATTTATCTGATGGTGAATACTGGGAAGACGAAGACCAGGGTAACTAGGGTCACAAAGTACAAAGATGAAAGCAGAGTCGGGGCTCTGGAATCATATGTGTTGGAGAAAACCGATTTAACAGACTTACCTCCTCCCTCTGAGGGTTCTGGTAATTATGTCTGAAAATAAAATGCAAAATCTATATATTGATCAAATTTTTTTATTTGCAAGCAAGCAATTATATTAAAATGTAAATTTGTGCACCTGGTTTCATCTTATTGGTTGTTTTGTTTACCTAGTTTTTTATGTCTTTCTTTGAAACCACCAGGTTATTGTTATTATTCATGTTTCCGATGTATATATTAGTCGTAAATAGTAAACAATGAGAAAATGAACTCAACCTTAGTTAATTTACATATGATTTAGACGTTGAGATACATGCATGCATGATAACACGACGTTTTGGACCCCTACACCATAATGTCAACGGCTATGGAGTTGACTATAGATATACCATATTATTGGAACATTCTCTGTTGTTTTCTTGTTCATGTATCTTTTTTTTTTCTGTCATGAATCGTTGAAAATCTTGAATCAAAGCAGAAGCCTTACATGATGAGTTAGTTCTTCTAAAATTAAGAAACCCAAGATCAATGAGAAGCCAATTGATTTGGGTTTGAACAAGCAGCAGCTATGTCCAAGCTTCCAGAAGATGTAATCATCAACATACTTTTGAGGTTACCGGTGAAGTCTATATTACGATTCAGGTGCGTATGCAAGCAATGGCTTAAGTTATTTAGTGATCATAGTTTTATTAAACTGCACTTCGATATTGCTACTGAAAATGATAAGTTAAGACTTATGGTTAGTGGGGAAAACATGTATTCTATAAATTTTGATTCAATATTACATAAGGTTGTCAAAATCGATTATCCGTTCAAATCAAGAAATTGGGGGATGTCTGTAGTGGGTTCTTGCAATGGGTTGCTCTGTATAGCCAATATTGCACAGACCATTTGCATTTGGAACCCATCAACAAAAATGCACAAAGAAATACCATCATTACCTACTCAATTTCTGCCCTATTATCGTGATATTCGCGGAATCAAACTTGGATTTGGTTATGATTTTCATGAACAAGAGTACAAATTTGTAAGAATTTTGGATATTGGTGTTAAAGGTTCTATAGCCGAGGTCTATGCAGAGGGTTCGAATACATGGAAACAGGATCAGCTCATACCTTATAGCTTTACTTATGGAAATGCATTTGGGGTTCTTATAAATGAAACGCTTCACTGGATAGCTTATCATTGTTCTGGATCAGAAACTCGGAGACTTATACTCTCATTCAGTATTAGTGATGAGTCATTTGGGGAGCTGCCACTGCCCGGAAATGTGAATGATGATGATCCATTCCACATTACGGTTGGTGCATTGGAGGCGGACCTTTGCATAATTGATTATTGTGTTTGTATGTTAAGTGTTGACGTCTGGGTAATGAAGGATTATGGAGCCAACGGTTCTTGGAGCAAATTACTTACGATTCCCTTACAAACAGCTGTGCCATCTATGGTCGGCTTGAAGGTTTTACATTCCTTTAAGAATGGCGAAATTTTACTCAAGAGGGATAAGAACACCTTACTTTTACATCATCCAAAGTACAATGAGACAAAAATTGTGAAGATCCGTGGCGTTCCTGATGGACTATATGATATAATGACTTTCGTAGGGAGCCTATTTTCAGTTAACTCGGGCAATTGTTTGGTGCAAGATCGAATTGAAATTGTAGCTGCTGAACCAAGAAAGAAGCCGAAAAACTTCATAAAAGGTAAGAATATATCTTTCATATAAGCTCCATTATATTAGTGACATTCACAGGGTTATGTTAATCCTTGTTTCATTCATTTATCAGGGTTTATGTCCATTTTCAAGTGTTTCAGTGGGTGATGAAAATATTGAAGATGTTTATCTGGGAGGTACGATTTGCCGTAATCCTTGTTTCCCGTGTTGTTCTTTTTGTCCACAATTTTGATGAATTACGTGCGACTTTACGATTCTGTTTTTATATGTAAGCCAAGTGACAACCAATCGAACTGCAGCCATTACTGTTTAAATGTCTAATTCGAATAATAACTGTACTCAAAGTATACAGAATACCTTCATATTATGTATTTCTGCAACGACAAATCTAATATCTGTTCTTTGTCTCCCTGTGCCTCTAGCACAAGGATATGTAAGTAGTACTTTTAAATAGTTGGTAAACTCGCATTTTGAAAAGATTATTATGCAAAATAAGAAACTAATATGGATAAATACCTGTATCCCCATCTAAATATAAATAGAATCTAGTGTCTTCATTTGTCTCAATGTCCTTTCACCACCACCTGAATGTACCGGATTTGAACAAATCTTTTGGTGGAGATCTTCTAGGTTTCAAGCTCAATTCCTATACATTTTCTAAAGCACAATGTCAACGGCTATAGCGTTGACCGTGTATGATTACTCAAATTTTGGACATCCTTTGTTGTTTTCTTGTTTAGATATCCTTCTTTGTTATGCACTGCTGAAACCTTAAATCAAAGCAAAAGCCTTAGGTGATTCGGTTCCCTAAAGTAACCCAAGAACAATGAGAAACCGTTTTGTTTTGAATTTGCTCAACAAGGCAGCTACGTCTAAGCTTCCAGAAGATGTAATCATCAACATACTCTTGAGGTTACCAGCGAAGTCAATATTACGATTCAGGTGTGTATGCAAGCAATGGCTTAAATTAACTAGTGATCATGATTTTATTAAACTGCACTTCGAAATTGCTACTGAAAATGAAAACTTAAGACTTATGAGTGGTGGAGAAAACATGTATTCTATAAATTTAGGTTCAATATTTCATACGGTAAATCGTTCAAAAAAAATATTCCATAAGGAAGTTGTCGAGATCGATTACCCGTTCGAAGCTAGACATTGGGGGATGTCTGTTGTGGGTTCTTGCAACGGGTTGCTTTGCATAGCTAATATTGCACAGCAAATTTGCATTTGGAACCCGTTAACAAACATATACAAAGTAGTACCATCATTGTCTCTTGACATACTGGGCAATCATGGTAACATTCTTGGGTTCAAATATGGATTTTGATATGATTTTCATGCCGAGGAGTATAAAATTGTAAGAATTATTGATATTGAAGGTTATTTTTCTGTAATTGAGGTCTATGTAGAGGGATCGAATACATTTAAAGGGTATAAACTCATACCTTATAGCTTTACTTTGGGAGATGTATTCGGGGTGCTTGTAAATGAAACTCTTCACTGGATAGCAAATCATCGTTCTGGATCGCGGAGCCTTGTATTTTCATTCGGTATTAGGGATGAATCATTTGCGGAGCTGCCACTGTTCATTTGAGTGGGTGGTGAAAAGTATCAAGACATTTACCTGGGAGGTGTGATTTGTCTTAATCCACAACTTTATGTTTCTGTTTTTATTTGTAAGTCAGACACAAGCCAAGTGACAACTATTCAATTGCAGCAATTTCTGTTGAATTTTTTTCTAAGAAATGATATGATTGTACACTAGTCTTGGTGTTTATTTTCAGTATCGAGGGTAATACTAACTTCTGTTTTTGGTTTACCGGCACTTCTTGTATATTCCTGTTTGTACGTGCGGTGCATGTCAGTAACGTTAAAGACGCTGCACCTAAAGTAACACCTTGTCATTCAAAATTTAAATTCATTATTTTAGTTATGTGTTTATATTTTAGTTATGTGAATTAAAGTGTTTCAAGTTTCAAGTCCATTTAAGCAACATATAAACATGTAAAAAGTATAGGTTCTTTTAAGGGAAAAATATCGTTTGGTCCTTTTTTAGGTGGGCCCATGTCTGTTTACTGTTTGGTCCATAATTATTTAAAAATATTAAACTGACAAAAATACCCTTTCGTGTTAATTTTTACCTATTTTCTTGTAGCACTTCATTCCAGAAATGAAGTCCATATAAAAACCTAAAAAACCGACTTCATTCAGGAAATGAAGTCCATAAAAACCTAAAAAACAGACTTCATTCTTAAATGAAGTCCATATAAAAACCTAAAAAACACTTCATTCAGGAAAATGAAGTCCATATAAAAACCTAAAAAACAGGACTTCATTACGTAAAATGAAGTCGATATAAAAACCTAAGAAAACAGGACTTCATTAGGAAAATGAAGTCCATATAAAAACCTAAAAAAACAGACTTCATTACAGAAAATGAAGTCCATATAAAAACCTAAAAAAAACAGACTTCATTCCAGAAATGGAGTCCATATAAAAACCTAAAAAAACACTTCATTCCAAAAAATGAAGTCCATATAAAAACCTAAAAAAACAGACTTCATTCCAGAAATGGAGTCCATATAAAAACCTAAAAAAACACTTCATTCCAAAAAATGAAGTCCATATAAAAACTTAAAAAAACAGACTTCATTTCAGAAAATGAAGTCCATATTTCAAGAATGAACTTCATCAAATTCATCATCTTCAACAGTAGCAGCAGCAGTGACGAAGAAAAACCTAAATCTATCGTCGTCCTCATCATCTTCATCGTGTTCATCATCATCTTCAACCACAACAGCATCAAACAGGGAGAAAAAGCAAAAAATCTTCATCACAAAATCATCGTCTTGTTCATCATCTTGATATTCTCATCATCTTTATCATCATCTTTATCATCATCATCGTGTTCATCATCATCTTCTCTGTAGAAAATCTCAATCTCTGTTGAAAATCTTCATCTCAATCTTCAAACAAAATAGCAGCAGGAAACAAAAAAAAGAGAGAGAGAGTAGATCTAAAACTAAGAGAGAGAAAGTGAATCTGAAAAAGAAGATATTTTCTAGGGTTTTTTCTATATATATTCTCACAAAAGGATATTTTTTTCCCTACTAAATGATATTTACATCATCCATGGCATCATCCTGGGACCAAATCAGAATTTGTAGGACCAAATTATAATATATTTTCCCTTCCTCGGTTCGGTACAAAAACAGGTACGGTTCCACCGGTTCCGGGACGGTCCGTCGGTCCGGGTCGGTTCCTGTGCACCCTTAGTTTTGATGATAAGACCAAGGCATTACCAAGGCGCCCACAAATTGATAAGGGCAGTTTTTTCTATATATATTCTCACAAAAGCGGTTAACGCCAAAATGACTATTTTACCCTTCATGCTAATCCAATGATATCTTCAAATTGATCGTTAACGCCAAAATGACGATTTTACCCTTCATGCTAATCCAATGATATCTTCTTCGTCCGGTACCCGATTGACATGTTCGAGTAGTCCATTTCGCCTAACTTTTCGAGTTCTATTCAATGGTACTAATTTCTTATCTAGATCGTTGTTAGATAATTTTATTAATTAAAATCTAAATTAACTAATCGAGTCATTATCGGCTAAATCGTCTCTTGACTGGTCAAATAGCGTTGACGAGCTTAAGTGTCCTTACGTTCTTCCCACCAATGTATTGAAATCGTGAAGCGTTTTTCATTTTTAAGAAGCGATGCGTATGTTGAAGCGTGAAGCGTCGCTTCATAATTGATGTTTGAAGCGGATTTTTTCCTATTAATAATAGTAGTTTGTTATTAATAATTGAATATTTAGGAAGATAATAATTGTATAAATGTAATATAAGTCCAGTTAATTTCAAAAACAGTAGTGTGGCACATTAGTTGAATTTAGTTTAGGTAAGTTGGAGGTCGGAGGTTCGAAACCCATAGAAATGACTTGACTAAGTCAAAAAGCGCATCAATTTAAGGAATCTTCCGCTTCATGGTAGATTCGCTTCGGAGCGAATTGGGAAAATCTGGAGCGAAGCGTACGAAGCTTAGCGTGAAGCGGCGCTTCATGGTAGATTCACTTCATAACTACGCTTCGGAGCGAAATCGAAAAATCTGGAGCGAAGCGTAGCGTGAAGCGGCACTTTTAAAAACCATGCTCCCCACCTTATTCATTTTCTTCCTCGAAAATCGAACCATTCTTCTAGTCTTCAAAACTCCCCACCTTATAGAGAATTATTGTCTCTCGACTAAGTGCAAGTACTGCTCATGCTTACAAACGCGCAAAAATCAACTCATTTTAAATGAGTTCGAAATAACAAGAAATGGAGCACAACCCTATATGTCTTTCTACGACTAATATTTAAAATTTGTAGCTCTAGGTTCAACTATAGCGATTTAAGTTCTATCCAAGAGGGAAGTCTAAGTTTTCTTACATAAATTCCTATAGTGGAAACTATAAATTTTAGACTTAAGTTCTCTACACTAATTTTCTATTTCAATATATTACTGGTTCAAAGTACATTACAAACTAGGGTTATTTAACGTTTGGTACCCAGCAAATGTCCAACACCTAGCTTTGGTACTCAATATTTGAAATATTAAGGGTTGGTACCTTGACTAGACGTTGACCGTCAAAGTCAACATTTAACTAATTTTTATTTTGTTTTTTCTAATTTCTATTAAAGTATTATTCAAACTTTCGGATTTACCCTTTAAGAAAAACCATTATCTTCTTAGTTGGTACATCATTTCCTACTCAACGATTTATCTTCCTGCTTAATATTAATCTGCCACCTATCAATTGGTACCTGAATTGGCCCACAATTGGTTAGAACTTGAATTAGAAAAGACAACATTTCGTGTCCTTCCCACAATTGGTTTAGAACTTAATCGATCATTACAAGGACACCATCAGAATTTCCTGTGGAGAAGAAAGTCAGTTGGAACTTTTAAACATTCAGGTTATGAGCAAGAATAATTGATGGAGATCGTAGTTCTCATCTGATGTAATTTTCTCTTTATATAGCTTAATCTTTTTGGAATTTATAAATCGAAATCGACATTACCAGTACATCAACATTCCATTGAAACCAATTTTAAATTTATTATCATAAAGTATTTGACGATGCTTCAACTAGAAGAACAAAAAAACTCCTCCAGCACATATCGAACCCATCATCAAATTCGCCAATTATCATCTAAGTAAGCAAAAAAAAAAAAAAAAATCCAGATGAAATATTCCCGACGGATTTGGAAACTATAGTTTAAAACTTTAAAATACATCGTGAAGGGGGTGACTTTCTTTCGGGTTTTTTGTCGAACAACTGATAGGTGAAAACTAGTAATGAAGATTGTGAGCTGATGTCGTATATGCTTGGACTTTTTAAAAGCTCCTTCCCTGCAATTCTCAATTCCAATTAAATACATCATTCCCAATCCATTAGTAGCAGCAATAGCTTCAACCATTCACCGTATACCTAACACGGAACTACTTTCACACTATTGTATTTGCTTCAATGGAGGTTGGGATTGGAATGCATTTGAAAGTTGAAGAAGCAGCTACTCCATATTCCATAAGATATCTACGGACAAGCGTTTTTTTTTTTGATCGGGTTATTCAGACAAACATTTCTCAGTTGTCTATCCGTATTTCCTTAGAAAAATTATAGGTTTTATTTTACCAACGAGGTCTGGATCGATGATTTGTCGATGATTTGATCTGCCCCTGTTTCTGAAACTTTATTTCCCTTTCTGCAAAATTCACCATTCACCCTGTCCCTCGGAAGAGATGGATCAATAAACTGGTCTTCGTGTCTTGCACAAAGAACTTCAAATGTTGATCAAGAAAAAAAAAACAGCAAAGAACTTAAAATAAAATTACGCCGAAGCCGAACGAGCATCCTCTCTGTTAAATGTATTCATTAGGGATAAATTGGTAACTTAGAATATATAATAAAAACGGTCAATGAAGAATTAAACAGTCAACGCCTGGTCAAGGTACCAACCCTTAATATTTCAAATATTGGGTACCAAAGCTAGGTGTTGGACATTTGCTGGGTACCAAACGTTAAATATCCCAACAAACTACTCTATAATAAAGTTTCAATATGATATTCAGGTTATATCAAATATACTAATTTCACTATTCTTCTAGTATTGAATTGCCTATGTGTTCGTAATTTTAGACTAATTATTCTCTAATCTCACATAAAGTAGTTGGTTTACCCTACAATTTTTACTTCATAAAATGTACATACAGCCAAGCAAACAATTCAATCAACCAATTAAATCTTTTAGTTATTGATAGCTTTTAGTGATTAAGATTTATTTCACAACCCAAACCAGTTATAAACTAATCAATTTATCTAACTGGCACTAAGGATTATCTACCGTTTCCCATGTACTATCTAATAGTGAGCTCTGATACCAACTTGTGACGCCCCAACCTAATCACCTGCTTAGCTAATGGATTACAACCTAATAGAAGTATCAAATCTAGATTACCCATTTTAAGAATCATAATTACATAAACTAATCCTGATACAAACCCAAACACTCTGATATTATATAAATGAAAATCTCTCGAGTGATATAAATATAATAATGTGTTGATTAAAATAAATTAACAAAGGATACAAATAATACGAGATACACGATATCACTAACATTCAATAAAACTCTAAGCTTTGAGTACGGATATCTTCGCGCGCAGCTTTTCTTCTAAATACTGAAACTGAAGTGGGAACGAGTGAGCACATCATCCCAAAGAGGTGCCCAATGGAAACAAATAACGTTCAAGTAATCACTAATATGCTTCTCAGTTCTAAAGAATATATGGTAATAAAACATGTCATCGTGCATACCATGCATAAGAATGATTTCCCCAAAAATATAGGTATAGGGCTAACTATGTTTTCTGATACAAGGGAGTGTAGAGGAGCAGTATCAATACCAGGCATAGCACAAGATGAGGAGCAAGCAGAGGCCTTAGCGGCACTGGAAGCAATCAAGTGGGCTAAGGGAGCTGCAGATGGAGTGCTTGCACTTGGAAGGTATTTATCGTCGAATGTGGTTAATGCAATAAATGGTAGTGTTGGGTCGATTAGATGGACAAATAATAGTGTCATCTCTGATTGTAAGGAGATGTTAAAACAATTTCAAGTGTGGAAGAGCAATTATGTACCTAGGGAGTCAAATGAAGTCGCAAATTGTTTAGCAAAAACTGCTAGGACAAGTAGAGTGTCAAAATTATGGGTTTCTGTTTTTCCAATGTGGCTTAAAACTCTCATTAGAGAGGAACTAGATGTAATCGTTTGATCCATTCCTATATCAGTAAAATTTCTTTTCCTGTTAAAAAAAAAAAAATCCTTTTGTACAGTAATTTGTGATGTAACGATGAACTAAACGTTGTTAAAGAATATGTTTTTATGAATAATTTTCTTGTTTAGTTAACATGCCATTATGTCAACGGTTTAATTTACCAGTCTTTGACAGGTCAAGGTACCTAACCTTAATATTTAAAATATTGGGTACCAAAGCTAGGTGTTGGACATTTGCTGGGTACCAAACGTTAAATATCCCTTAAAAAAATCATTGCAAATGAATTTCTGTATCTAAAAAGTATTTGTGACCATCTTAGATGTTTGATATGTAATACTCCCTCCGTCCTAGTTTACTTGTCAAATTAAAGTTTTTTCAGCACAAATGTACCAAAATATTTCTATATTTTCCACAATTATTTCCTAATTATCAAAAAAGAAATAAAAACTTGAATGTGAAAACTAGTATACTAAACACATAATTTGGAAGCTTGATAATGTATGTGAAAGTAATTTTAATTTTTTTCATGTTTTTGCAAAATCCTATTTTAGCAAATAAACTGTAGTGAGTCTGAGACTCCTCATCGTTTGTTTTGTTGGCTGCAGTGTGGTGTAGTCAATCCGGAATAAGACCTCCTTATCACTTAGATGGAGTGAGTAGGGGTGAGCATTTTATCCGTCATCCGCGGATTTAATCGGACCAACCGTATTTGTGCGGATGGATGCCCGGACCGTTTGTTAATGGGTTGGACGCGGATGGAATTTTTGAAATCCAACGAATTACGGATCAGATCTGGATGCGACCTTGAAAATCCGTTGGATATCCATACCCGTTAGATTAACGGCATTTATATAGTTTCCAGAAAATATATGGATAGTTTTAGAATTTTTAGGTGTTTGCTTGGAGTGTTGTCCATGACACTTCTATATTTATATACATATATAAAACGTGTAGGTTCTATGAGAAGTCATCTATAAGCTTTATTTTTTCATTATAAATTTTAACTAACACAAATCTATCGGATTATCCGCAACTAATCCGTTCATCCATTGGATGCAAATCCGTTGGATGTTGGATTGGATGTGGATGCCAAATTTAAAATCCGTAGTATATTAGATTGGATGCGGATGAGGTGAAAACCGGTCCATACCGGCCCATGCTCACCCCTAGGAGTGAGACCCCACCCCGGGCCCGCCCCCATACTTCACACATCCACTGGACTGGGCCCGCGATAAACCCAGCATTTCATTCCTCTTTCTTTACCCATGGAAAGAAGAAATATAAATGTTAGCAACGACGTTTCCAATTCTGAAATCACAATGTAAACGGCTATTGAGTTGACTGTGTATGATTACCATTTCTTCTATCAAATTATTGAAACTTTCTCTGGCTTTTTCCTTGTTCAGACATATCTTTCTTTGCTACGCACTGCTGAAATCTTAAACCAAAGCAAAAGCCTTATATGAGTTGGTTCAAAAAAAGAACCTAAGTTTAATGAGACCTCATTTGATTTGAGTTTTACAATAAGCAGTTATGTCTAACCTTCCAGAGGATTTAATCATCAACATACTTGTGAGGTTACCGGTGAAGTCAATATTACGGTTCAGGTGCGTATGCAAGCAATGGCTTAAGTTATTTAGTGATCATAATTTTATTAAGCTGCACTTCGATTTTTCTACTGAAAATGAAAATTTAAGACTTATGGTTAGTGGGGAAAACATGTATTCTATGAATTTAGATTCAATATTTCATAAGGTAAATCGCTTAGAAAACAAAATTCATAAGGTAACTGTTGAGATCGATTACCCGTTCAAATATAGTGATCGTTTGATGACTGTTGTGGGTTCTTGCAATGGGTTGCTTTGTATAGATATATACAAAAATGACTGTAGTGAACAAACTTTCTGCATTTGGAACCCATATACAAAAATTTACAAAGAAATACCACCATCGATTATTCAGTCTCTGCCCCGATATCATCAGCCCATTATTCGTGCATTCAGAATTGGATTTGGCTATGATTTACATAATGAGGACTACATATTTGTGTTAATTATGGATACTGGTGGTGATCTTTCTATTGCTGAGGTTTATTCAGAGCGAACAAATACATGGAAAGCCGATCACCCCATACCTTATAACTTTACTTTTGGAAATTGGTCTGGGGTGCTTGTAAGTGAAACTCTTCACTGGATAGCAAATCATTGTTCTGGATCAGAAACTCGGAGCGTTGTACTTTCATTTGGTATTAGGGATGAATCATTTAAAGAGCTCCCACTGCCAGAAAATGTGAATGATGTGATGAGTGTTAAGCCTGGTGTATTGGGTGGCGACCTTTGCATAATTGAATATTGTGTTTCTTTGTTTAGTATTGATGTATGGGTAATGAAGGATTATGGAGTAGATGGTTGTTGGAGTAAATTATTTATGATTCCTTTACCAACAACTATGCCGTCGTCATCCATGGTTCACATGAAGCTGTTACATTCCTTTAAGAATGGCGAAATTCTTCTCTGGAGGACTCACAATACCTTACTTTTGTATCATCCGAAGTACAATGAGTCTAGAATTGTGAAGATCCGTGGCATTACTAAAGGAAGATATGAGATGATGACCTTTGTAGGGAGCCTATATTCAGTTAACTCGGGTAATTGTTTGGAGAAAGATTTGGCTGCTGAACAAAGAAAGAATCCGGAAAATAAAATGAAAAAATTCTTAAAAGGTAAGAATATATCTTGCACATAAAATCCATTATCTTAGGTGACATTCAAAATGTTATGCTAATTTTTGTTTCATCTATCAGGGTTGATGTCCATCTTCAAGTGTTCCAGTGGGTGAAGAAAAGTATGAAAATATTTAGCTGGGAGGTGCGATTTGTCGTAATCCTTGTTTGCAGTGTGTTTTTTTGTTGTTGATAATTTTGATGTATTCCGATTACAACTTTACGATTTTGTTTTTATCTGGAAGTTAAAGAAACAAGCCAAGTGATAAATATTCCAACTGCAGCAACTTTTGTTTAAATGTTAATAAGAATTGTTGTAGTTTTTGTTGTAGATAATTTGGATGAATTACGAAACAATTATTAATTTATAAGTACAACTTAACGTTTCGGTTTTTATTTGTAATTTAATGAGTCTAGCCCAGTGACAACTATTCTAACTGCAGCAATTTCCGTTTAAATGTGTTGTGTCAATAAGAATTGTACTCAAGAATAAACCATACCTTCATATGTATGGCCAGTGCAAAGATTGGCCCTGATTTCTGCAGGGACAAATCTGAAAACGTTTCTTTATCTCCCTGTGCCTCTGGTGCAACCGCACAAGAATGCGTAATTAGTATAAGAATGTAATCTAGCTAGTGTCTCCATTTGTCTCAGTGTCCTTCCACCACCACCTGAACGTACCGGATTTGAACATGTCTTTTGTGGAGATCTTCCAAGTTTCAAGCTCAATGACACATACGCATTAGGAGTGGATCATGGACGAACATAGTTGTTGGTCTGCTTCCGTCACTACCTTAAGTAAGAACAAGTCTTTTGGTGGAAATTTCCAGAGTTTCAATTTTGCACTCTTCGAGTAAATTTAGTTTTATTTTCTCAATCTCTGGTAGATTGTAACTTCTTTGTACATTATGTCAGAGTCCTGCTGTCACGCGCGCGCGCGCGTGACAGCTATTATGCAGTCGCGCCTCCACACCGTCCGATTTTATTCTCCCTCCACAGATCTCGCTTCACACGTATTTTAATAATTCAATAATTGTTAAATTGTTTCAACACCCTTTCAGTTTCTAAATATTCTTAATTGGACCTTCCACTACTGATATCTTATTAAAATATAGGTCTTCTCTCTCTAAACCAATTCTGCCTTAGCCTACCCGTCTCTCTGGTCTATTGTTGTCTCTGACATACCACTACTGTCTCTGACACACTTTGGTCTACCTGTCTCTCTAAACTTTTTATACTAAACAAAGGTTAGCCTCTATGCACCATTTTTTCTCTTGTGTTTCGCGGACGGATGATACATGATTGAGTATGTCACACCAATATTGCAAATGACAAGTTTAAAATTCATAAAGGTTGAGCTTTCATTATTGGATTGAAATTTCAGTTCAACAAAAGAATTAGATAATTTTTATTCATTTTCAATAGTTCAACCGAGTGTAAGATGAAAAAAAAAATAAAGAAAAACTTGAATAAATTATGATCCTCTAGTGTAGCTTTTCATATCTTCCGGCGTCATCTTCTCAACATCATTATCCTTTCCTGTCAAAAGAAAATTAAACATAATATTAGAATACGCAGCTCTGAAAAAATCATGATATCAAAAGATAAGTTAAGAAGTCTACCTAATCATAATCGAAAGGATTAGTATTTAGATCAAAGTAATTATGTGGATGCGCTTGTGGATTGTCCTGCAGGTTGGTGTCCCTACTAATACTGCGATAAATGTAGAATATGTTAACTAATCAGTTAAGATGCATTGCCGAAGAGATTTGTCAGTGCCCAATATATATAATTATTTATAAAAGACATACTTGATATCAATGCTTCCTAGTACAGAGTCCTTGGATTGGTTACATTTGTTCGCTTGTGTAGGATCGCTGCCGCGCTCTAAAGATATAAAGCAACATTAAAAATGAAGTTTTTTTTTGTTTTGAAACCAAGGAGCTTGAAATCACATACCAATAATTTGTATTATCAAAAAAAAAATATACATATATATTTACATACTTCTTTTGCCATTTGATTGTCGTTTTGAACTTCTTTTCGCGGATAGTTGCTTACTTGCCTCGGCTGCAATCTGCTCACTACATGAATACACAATAATTGATGTGAAACCAAAAAGCAACATATGCAGCCGTAAAAAAAAGGAGAAAAAAAAAAAGACAAGTGAAACGGCATAGAGACTGGTAATTTACTGTTTGCATCTTTTGATTTCTTTTTGGTTACTCGTCTATCAATAGCAGACTTTCATTCTACCAGCGCCCCTTTAACCTTCACTATGGTTGGATCACGTATTGCCTTCTTTTGATTTACCTCCTTTTGTGCACATTCAACTCGCGTTCCTAAATTATCGAGCTTTTTCAACACCTTCGATTCTTTCTCTTGTATTATCCAAAGGTTGATCCATGATTGAACCGATCCTTCTTTCAAAGCATCTTCAACTTCTTTCAATGCTTTATTAAAAATTTTCTTGGTAACATTGTACATTTCAATTGATGTAGAACCTTTAATGGCAATATTGACAGCTTCTTGACAGAGATTACTATATCGAATGGTAGATGTATGGCCCGTATCGCAACTGTTGTCTACAATTTCTTCCCCATGATCAAAAATTACAGACCCAGACTTTGCATTTATTGTCCACCTTTTTAATATATACTGAGTTGGAAGATTTTGAATATTCACAACCGAAAAAATCTTTAGTATATGTCTACACAAGTAGCCTGCAAACTCATATAATAAACAGCTACATTTCACACTTTTATCGGCGGAATCATACAGAACTGTGCGTACCTTATTTTCATGCCCGAACCTCCATACATGATATGTCGATTGTGTCCCACTTCTATTAATTTCGGTTTGACAATAATGTAATGCTTGATTTAATTGTTCTGGAACTTCATGGAAAACCATCCTTGTGTAAATGAGTGATGCTTCTTCTTCGATATTCGTAAAGAATCTCAACAACGGTTTTTTGTACTTTGTTTCATATTCCTCATCATTTTCTGCTTCACGTCTAGCAACTATAGCCCTTTCAAATTGCTTAATGAAATCACAGAGAGGCATATCTCTTTTCATAAAATGATCGAAATAAGCGTTTATACTTTCACTGCGCTGTGTTGTGTACATATCCGCACAAAATACATCTCGAGTATAAACCGACGCCCACTTTTCCTTCTTCTTGTACAGAGTCGATAACCATTTGTTATCCTTTAAGTTATACTTTTCAAGCATTAGTTCCCAACCAGATTCAAATTCTTCAATTGTCTCATTACCATATAAGCATTTGTTGAAATCATCAGAAACAAAATCAGGATACTTATTAATGGCATGAGATAAATGCTTACATGCAAGCCTGCTTATATGCCACAAACAATATCGATGTCGCGTACCTGGTAAGATATTTCTAATAGCACCTGCTATAGCCGATTCTTGATCAGTTAGAATAACCTTAGGTTGCTTACCATGCATTGCTTTCATCCATGTTCTCATAACCCAATCAAATGATTCTTCGGATTCAGAATGTAGTAATGCGCCCCCAAATAGAGTAGTCTGGTAATGATGATTGACTCCTACTATGGGAACAAAGGGCATGCCATATCTGTTAGTACAATAAGTAGGATCGAAACATACAACATCTCCAAAGTGATAATAATCCATCCGTGATCTAGCATCTGCCCCAAAAAAATTAGTCATCTGGCCTTCAGAATCAAGTTGAATAGAATAAAAGAACGATGGATTATCTGTTTGTTGACGCTCAAAGTAGTCGAGTACGGCTTGTGCGTCTCCATTTCTGAGCTCCAATGTTCTTTTATTTGTTAAGTAATTTCTCACATCCTTTGTAGTAAACCCAACATTCTGAACTCCACCAGCTCCAAGTGTCATAAAGCGCATTGCAAGATTTGTTTTTATCCCTGCAAGGTGAAAATTATCAATGACTTGTTCATAACCTTTAGGAATCTTCCTCTGTGATTTAATGTTGTGCCTTTTGCTTGGAGATACAAGGAGATGGTTGTGTTCTTCTACAACATGCGACACAATCCATCCATTTTATTTCTTTCTTATTATCATATGGGCTTTACAGTCCGTTCTCGTAACAGTTTGCTTTCTTTGTAGCTCTTCAAATGGCCTAGATCTAGGATCGCGTTTTCCTTGACACGCACAACAAAAGGTACGCCCAATTACTATCTTATTGTCTTGATGCTACTTCGTGATAAAGAAGTAGTATGTTTTCGGATACTAAATCCGACTTTTCCTGCATAATAATTGTAAAAATCATATGCTTCATCTTGCGATTGAAATTCCCTTCCAACATATGGTCGATATTCATTTAATACATCATCGACTATACCTGGATTAGTGGTATTCGTTGTCTTGCTACTTCGATGCTCATTTTCTACTTCCTCAATTATAATGTGTTCTTCGTCGCCAATTTCATCGTACTCATTCTCTGCATGAAGTTGAAAATATATATATATATATATATATATATATATCAGATAATAATTTAGTCATTTATTATGCTATGCATATTCAATATTGCAATAACTAATTTATTGATGCAATTATGTTTTTTTTTTTGGAAGAAAACCTGGTACGGTTCACTTTTTTTCTTTTCAATTAAAAAGCAAGGAAAGGTACTTGTATTTCCAATAAAAGAAGAAGAACGGAGAACTACCTTGTTCGATAGTTTTGTCTATTATACCGTCGTGCTCGGATTGATGATCGTAGAGGGAACTGGGAACCAAATCAGGCTCCATGACTTTTTGCTTCCGAGTTTGAGTGGGAACCAAAGACCATTAGGGTTTATAATTATATATTCTTAAGAGAGACAAATTTTAAAGAGATAAAAGTATTATAATAATGAATATATTTTAATAAGATATCAGTAGTGGAAGGTCCAATTAAGAATATTTAGAAACTGAAAGGGTGTTGAAACAATTTAACAATTATTGAATTATTAAAATACGTGTGAAGCGAGATCTGTGGAGGGAGAATAAAATCGGACGGTGTGGAGGCGCGACTGCATAATAGCTGTCACGCGCGCGCGCGTGACAGCAGGACTCCATTATGTCATCTAATAATTTCTCACTTCCGATCAAAGAAAAAAAGGAAGAGAAACATAAACGTTAGCACGACGTTTTGAACCCCTAAATCACAATGTCAACGGCTATGGTGTTGAGTCTGTTGACCGGGTATGATTACCATTTCTTCAATCAAATTTTGGAACATTCGCTGCTGTTTTCTTGTTCAGGTATCCTTTTTGGTTTGGCATTGCTGAAACCTTCAACTAAAGCAAAAGCCTTAGGGGAATTAATTCTCCTCAAAAGAAACCCAAGCCGCATTAATGGGACGCCATTTGATTTGAATTCCACAACAAGCAGTTATGTCTAAGCTTCCAGAGGATTTAATCATCAACATACTTGTCAGGTTACCGGTGAAGTCAATACTACGGTTCAGGTGCGTATGCAAGCAATGGCTTAAGTTATTTAGTGATCATAATTTTATTAAACTGCACTTCGACATTGCTACGGAAAATGAAAACCTAAGCCTTATAGTTAGTGGGGAAAACATGTATTCTATGAATTTAGATTCAACACTTCACAGGGTAAATCTCTTACAAAATATATTTCATAAGGTAATTGTCGAGATCGATTACCCGTTCAAATCTAGTGATCATGTAATGGCTGTGGTGGGTTCTTGCAATGGGTTGCTTTGGAACCCATCAACAAATATATACAAGGAAATACCATCATCATTCCATACTGAATTACTGTCCCGTTATCAAATCATTTGCGGAATCAAAATTGGATTTGGCTATGATTTTCATAATAAGGAGTACAAATTTCTAATAATTTTGGATATCGGTGGTAGTCATTCCATAGCTCAGGTCTATTCAGAGGGAACGAATTCATGGAAAGCGGATCAAGTAATACCTTATAGCTTCCCTTTAGGAAATATGTCTGGGGTAATTGTAAGTGAAACTCTTCACTGGATTGCAAATCGTTGTTCCGGATCAAAAACTCAGAGCCTTGTACTTTCATTCAGTATTAGTTATGAATCATTTGAACAGCTGCCACTGCCAGAAAATTTGAATGATCAGTCGTGCGTTACGGTTGGTGTATTGGGTGGCGAACTTTGCATAACCGATTATTGTGTTGGTACGTTCAGTATTGATGTATGGGTAATGAAGGATTATGGAGTGGACGGTTCTTGGAGTAAATTGCTAATGATTCCTTTACCAACAACTATGCCATCGCCATCCATGGTCGGCGTGAAGCTGTTACATTCCTTCAAGAATGGAGAAATTCTTCTCTGGAGGGATAACCATACCTTGCTTTTGTATCGTCCAAAGTACAATGAGTCTAGAATTGTGGTGATCGGTGGCCTTCCTGATGGACTGTATGAGATAATGACATTTGCAGGGAGCTTATATTCAGTTAACTCGGGTAAATGTTTCGAGCAAGATCGAACTGAAAGTGTAGCTACTGAACAAAGAACGAACCCGGAAAATAAAATCAAAATTTTCTTTACAGGTAAGAATATATCTTGCACATAAAATCCATTATCTTAGTGACACTCAAAATGTTATGATAATTTTTGTTTCATTTATCAGGGTTGATTTCCATCTTCAAGTGTTCCAGTGGGTGAAGAAAAGTATGAAAATATTTAGCTGGGAGGTGCGATTTGTCGTAATCCTTGTTTGCAGTGTGTTTTTTGTTGTTGATAATTTTGATGTATTGCGATTACAACTTTACGATTCTGTTTTCATCTGTTGTAAGTTAAAGAAACAAGCCAACTGATAAAATATTCCAACTGCAGCAACTTTTGTTTAAATGTCAATAAGAATTGTTGTACTCAAGTATACACCACACTTTCATACTTATCGCTAATGAAAAGTTTTGTCATTTCGAGTCTGCAAGGAAAAATCTAAAAACTGTTCCATCTCCCTGTACCTCTGGCACAAGGATATGTGATTAGTACTTTTAAATAGTGGGTGAACTCCCATATTGAAAAGATCATTTTGCAAACACTAAAAACTAACATGGCTAAAACCCCTATAACTCCATGAACCATGAAGTGTTCTGATGGTTCTCATGCTCCCTCCTACTATGGAGATAGGTGTTCGGACCTGTAATTGCCGAGTAAAAATTGCCATTTAAAGTAGGTGTTCGGACCTGTAATTGCCGAGTAAAAATTGCCATTAGTTTGGATATAGTTTAGGGACCACTTTTCTACCTAAAAGAAAAACACTTATATCTCCATCTAAAAATAAGTGGAATCTACTGTGCCCATTTGTCTCAACGTCCTTCCATCACTACCTGATCGTACCATATGGTTTAGAACATGTCTTTTGGTGGAGATCTTCCAAGTTTTAAGTTCAATTCCACCGATGAATTCAGAATAAATCATGGAAGAACACATTTATTGCTCCTCTCTTCCAATGTGTAAAATCTTTTTACGCTGAGCATCAAAAGAAGCTTATTGGTTAGAGTGTCGTGCCATTTTTAAAATTGTTTGACCAGTCAATTCGGCCAATACGCGAACAAAAAGGACGCTTTACCGGTGTAAATTTACAATGGTCGTTAGTCAAGTATAAGTTTTGAAGGTTACTAGAAGTGAGATTTTATCTAAGTGCCAGTTCTGAACTCATACGATAGAAAATGGCAAGCTGATCGCTCAACTACAAGAGAAGTAGTTTCGTCTGGCTTCACAATCCCAATGAAGTCTTTCATTTGTTAACCTATAGGGTCTCGAGAAGAAACATAAGGTTAAAGGAGAATTGACTCTAGAAAAACCAACTAGTATCACACAAGAGGTGTGGGGATTAGTTTTTCCAGTTGCTAGAGTTCCCCTTATATAGTTTTCAAAATAGGGTTTGCAATCTATGTTAGCTTAGTAACAAAGCATTCAATATTCACCGTTACATGAAAACCTGATTAGATACAATCTAATATCTTTCAACCGTTAGATCGAAACTTAGCTTGTCATATACAAATGAAATGTATTTCATTTAGGTTTGAGTAACCGTACCTAAACGTGTACACTTAGTTGGTTCACAAATATTTAACCAATGGTTAGCCATATGAGCACTTCCATATTAACCGTATTCATCTTTCTCATAACTAGTTGAAGAGTTTTTCAATTGCTTAAGTCTTTATTCATAGACACAATTGAAAAAAAATCGGTTTGATCCATTCGAATCAATTCATGAACAATATAGCTACGGTTTGCAAAAATTGCATTCCTTATAATTTATTGTTTTAAGTTCATGAACTACCGATTTGAGAAATAACCAGCTTGGGTACGCGTACAGGTATGCGTACCTTAGCTACCGGATTTGAGTTGGGTTTGGTTTACAAACTCAGCAGAATTTTCCGGGTAGAAAAGTTCCGCCAGTACGCATACCTAAGGTGACTGGTTTATGAGTTCGTAAACTCTAATGGGTACGCGTACCTAACATGTCTCCTTCACCAATACCGTATGCACACATATGCACACACTTGTTTTCCGGTACATGGATTTATACACTAATGTGAGAACACACTATATATGCTTTTATCCGTAGATGGTAATCTCAACTCTACATTTCAATCATTGAAACATTCTTCTATAATGTTATAATAGTCGTTATTCACAACTATCGTCATCAAAGCCATTTTCAAGATTGAAACGTCATCATGACTTTCGTCATGGGTAAAGATGAAAAATGGTTAAAGCGAAAGCTTACCAACACATATTTCGAGAAAAAGATAGGCGAGTAAACTCGGCTCGAAATAGCAAATATGTATGTATGAAAACTATCATACTTATACGACTTTTATCTCAAGAGTAGGAGATAGAGTAGATTTTTGAGTGATAGATAAGTTCAAGTCTCCACATAGCTTTTAGTCGGATGAAGTTCCACTGGTTCCTCGAGTAGTTCTTGGTCTTCGTAAGATGATCGCCATGGAGTTTGGAGCTCAACTATACTTAACTATCCTATACCGAGACTTAGTCATAAGTAAACTAGAAATCAAGACATATAGTTTTGACAACTAAATTTGACAAACAATCTTGAGATAGCAACGCTTGCGAGTTCGACCGAGCAATGCTCTAACAATCTCCCCCTTTGTCAATTTTAATGACAAAACTATTAATATATATGGATTACAAAATAGATAAAACTTTGTAGCTTCTCGTCCACATGCTTGATCTCCTTGGTGCTTCAACATTAATCGAAACTTCGTATTTTCTAAGTACTCCCATGATTCCTTAGATATTTAGTTCAGCATCATAGTTGTTGAAGATCCGTAGCCATAACAATGAGAAAACAAAAGCTCTCGATCATTGATACATTGTCATATTATTATTACACAGTATCAAAGTTCAATTGTATCACAACTTTGAAAACAATACTATGGTGATATGTATCACTCCCCCTTAGTCAATACTTTCATCTCAACATGAAAACCACTTCCCCTTACATAATGATCCGAAAACCATATGTATTTGTAGTGTGAACTACATATTAATTCTCCCCCTTTTTGTCAATAAAATTGGCAAAGGTACGAAAACGGGATCCTAATGAAATTTTCATGGAGACGCTTCAAGACCAAAGAAAAGTATATATCAACTTGTTTTAGATGCAATCATAAAGCCGAAGCTAAATGCATTCATCACGGAGTTTATAAAGATACAAGATAACTCCTCAAATATTCCACAGCCGCACTCCCTACAAAGATATGGAAATTAAGCGCAAGTTCAAAAGAATTCTCCCCCATTTGATGTCATTCCCGAAAGAACAACAAGAGCGACCTTAATTTTACGAGAAAAGAAGGATTTCTTTGGACACCAAAAACCACAAAATGATTTTGTATCCAAAATTCTCAATTAAACTAACCACAAGAGAACCCATGATTAATTTAATCGGAATACACAACCAAAATAACCAGAACCGAATCTATGATTAGTCTAGTTGGAAATGCTCACATAAGAAGACTTATGGAGCCACACAGTATATACATAAAATATGGATCAATACTGCGGAATATACAAGTATTCATTCTATTTTCCATCACTATTTGCACAATTACATACAATAGACATAATCCTCGTAAATAAAAGATTTTAACCTATCTTCCATCAATAAATGACATAATAGGCTTAAATTTTGTTTGTCAAAAGTTCATCGATCTTGTATCAATACATGAATATCGACATATAAAAAAGATAAGTTTTGACAACGTATGGGACAATAATAGTTCACGGATGCAAACACACATATCCCATAACATATTGCAATATATAAAACCATAAAGATTAATACTGCAAAAATCATCTTCCAAATCAACTTTAGAATTTAAACAAATAAATCTAAAAACATTGCAAGATGAAAACGTTGGACAAAGCTATGTGTACTCACAATAATGACTATTCCAAACCCTAGTTATCCTTCTTAAACAAAACAAGAATAAAAATTCTCTTAAGAAGTTTCCTAGACAAATAAATCTATGCAAGACGTGCTATCATATTTCGAACACAACCAAGTTCCTCATTAGCTTCCTTCAGCTTGATCCTCACGAATTAAAGATTCCTTTTGGCGATCATGAATTGTTCTTGTATGACCTTAAAATCTTGAAGAAGATTTCCAACCAGTTGTTGTGACAATTGAACTGGTTTCTTGTGTACATGATCAATTGCATGATAGAAATTTATAAGAACAAGGTTCTCATAAAACTTAGCAAAGTTGTTTCTTTCATTCTCAACTTCCTTCTTGCACCCTTCCATAGTTTGCACCATTATCTCTTAGGAGACTTTTTGCGTTACCGACACTAGTAGAAAAATGGGTTTAGATGACAGTTAAAAACTGTCACTAAACTACTTATGTGACAGTTTTGGAAAAATTTTGCACTGTCACCAAAGCCTCTGTTACGAAAGGTCTTTAAGAAACTGTTACAAAATCATGAGTATAAGGTAACAGTTTCATCATAAAACTGTCGCTGCTGATAACTTACAATAACATTTTCTTTGTAAAACTGTCATCAGAAAATAACATCTTATTCTAAGGTGTCAGTTTCTTCATAAACGTGTCACTGTTGACGAGTTACAGTAACAGCTTCCATAAAAAACTGTCATGGAAAACTCAATTTCTTGTTCTAAGGTAACAGTTCTCTCATGAACCTGTCACACTAGGTAAAATTTATAGATAAATCTGTCATCGTTAACCCTTTTATGTGACCCGTTATTTGTTAAACTGTCGTCATACACCTAGCCCAAGGCAACAGAGTTTCCATACATCATTTATAACTTGCTACCGGTGCTATGAGTTACATGTGTGATACTTTAAATTGAAAGGGCTAACAAAAATAATTGTATTTCTCAAATACTTGGGTTATTTCTGAAATTCAAGGTTCAACTAAATTATACAAAACAAAAGATAAAAATAAATAAAATACCATTATTTCATTACAAGAAGAAAATTCATTAACTTTAATGCTTAAAATTTAGTAGCTTCCGCCGCCTCCTGTTTGGAGGTATTGGTCTCGCCATTTACATAAAAATTAAATTATCACAGCCAAAACTGGAAACTCATGGAGCAAAGAACTCTCAATACCTGCAAAGTAGATCATATTTTTGGAATAGAAGATGGCCAAAACACGCTGGGACAAATAAAGGAAATCGAACATCCTACATCTTAGAAACAAAGATCGAGTTAATGATGTATGATCCATCCTATGGATTCAACTATCCATAATGCGACACAGAAAAATAAAATATCCCACAAGGCAAGGAAAAATATTATTGGACTACAAGTTTTGTTTGATGAAGTCCTGTAAAAACATGGAACAAATGAGAAAGAATAAGAGACAAACAAATATCGTTCTTACCACAAAACATTACTATAACGGTAATTCAGAAAATATATGAAGGTGAAGGTATTGAACCTGATGTACATTTGATATGGATACCTTAATTAATTAGAAACCATTGTCATAACACAGTAGCTAGCATACACGTGTGAGAAATTGGAGATTGACGTAAGTATCAATATTATCGATATTACTAAAAAGAATTACTTACAGTTGCTATATGCATACATGACTACTTGCACGAGGCAAAAGAAAACAGAAGTACAAGACTTCGGACACTATATAAGAAAGGGACGACCACCACCAAATTATATGTATTTGTTTAAGGCTTACTTGAAACTAGATAACGAAAGCAAGGGACAAAGACCTCTTCGAAGAAATGTATGTAGCTGCATCCGTGACTGTGAACTCCTGAAGAAAAGCACCCATATAATAAGATAAGTAAAAAACCAAACTACTTCATACAACTGAACATGCCACCATAAGTAAACAAAGGAAAAAACCGTCCATCTTGTATCATGTCCCATGTAATTTTCTGCTTTCTAAGAATGAAAGATACGAACATTTGATAATAAATAAAGCATCCAAGGGATTCAACAATATTTTCATTCCCTAAGTAATAGTAACAACAAACCTCTGTCCGACGAAAGAATGAGCAATGAGCTGGAAGCTCAAGTGAGCAATTAATGGCCTGATATGAACTTGATGTAGAAAATAACATGGGATCTCAACAGAACGTAATTATGCCGAATCTCAGCATCTCTCATCTTCTAAGATTTTAGGCCTAGAAATTGACAAATATATGTTCATTAGAGATGACAGCCGGAAAAAGTGAACTGCAGTGGAGGCTTTTACAGTAACCACTATACATAATATCTATGCCTTACCACTCATACTTCTCGTATCCACAGTTTTTACCCTGAAATTTAAGCAAAAATAGAAAGGTTTAGTACCACTACTTAGTTCCAGCCACTAAAAACAAACACCGAATAAAAGAAATGAATCTGCTTAAGGATTTCCACATAATGTTATTAAAGGTATATTGCTCCTGCCGATGGCAGGAAGCAAAAGCTGAGACCCACCACCATCCACTTCATCTTTTCTAAGTAACCTATACATTCTGAAATTGTAAGTAAGAATCACAATTCTTGCATCCTTCCTATCTTTCCTCCCAGCAAACCCACACCATCCACTTCAATCCCAGATTCTATCTCTTGGCTGCATACACGTACCAATTCTTTCACCACCAAATCATCCTACCAAGCGCAATTTTCTACACGCAAATGCTCCTTATATTGTTAATCCAGGCAATCTTGCACAAAACCAGAATTTATAAGAGAATGAGAAAAAAAAAATAAAAAATGGAAACACGCATACAGGCTACAATCAATTTATCCTATAGAAATAAAAAATGGAAACACACAACTGTATCTGCACAACATAATAAACTTGACATCATAGGAACAAACTTGACTTCATAGGAACATTTTCTAAAACAACAGGACTGCTAAGACAAGTAATTTACCCTATAGAATAATAGTTCCAACTCCCAAAAATCACAATTCCAGAAATAATAACTGTAAGCACTTTGTAGTTTAATGCGCCAATCACTACCAGTTCCACACCACTATCTCAGTAAGTATAAAACACAAGCCAGGAGTCCTCTCTACACCAGAAAGATAGAATACTCAAAACTCATGACAAAGAGAAAAACAACATTAAATCGCAGGAATAGAAGCATACCATAAAAAAGGCCACCATTATCACAAATGGCACAAACAGTATAATCTCAAAGCAATAACCCTCAGAGTAAGGAATTGCTCACCTGCTGCATGCATTTGTGATCCTGGAAGGACTTACTTATTATTGCTGGAGGACTTCATAACCTTTCATGTTCATTGTAGGCATGTGGGGCAATTAAGAAGTTGTTTTATTTACAGTACAACCAGGGGTTTGCTAGCCAACTGAAGTCCTAGATTAGTCAATTTACACAAACTTTTCTCTTCTAATGTGTATATACCAAAACCAGAACTATGACCAGCAAGTGGTATGCACAGAGTCCATTCCATCGTGATAAAACCACTCAACATACTCCCAAAAAAATGCTCAATTTCATCTCATATTTCATTAAATTTCAACAAGAACTTGTTTAATGATTAAGGACCATCTATATACATTTTATTTGTTTTCACAGTAAGCAATCAACAATGCTTTTTCCCATTCTTGAAACAATCTCAATTCGCCTTGTCACTTGTCAGTACTATTTTGAACTCCTAAATGTAGGGTTGTTGCCAACTAATGTCTATGTATCTTTTATTTACATTTTGACTGCGTTCGAAGCAAATCATCTAATCAGTCCCCAATTTATTATCTCTCTCTAGACTATCAACACTACAATCAAATTCACCTTTTTGGTGTAGAAATGTCCAACAGAAAACAAAATGTACAAACAAACCAACTACTTCCATATAAACCCTTTATACAAACTATAATTGGAGCTGTAAATCTCCCACAATTGCACATAAAAAGATAATAAAATTGACATATATGAAAACCCAGATTATGTTTTAACTAAGAACCATAAATCTGATAAAATTTATTCATCAAAATCAAACAGAAACTAAACTAAAGACTTAAACTTCATGAATCATACCTTATCAGGAAACAAACCAAAATACAAAAAATAATATAAACCCAAATCATAAATTAGGGATTTCAATAAAATTACAGAAAACTTACACCCTGTACCAAATCACAAATTTTAGAATCCTCGCAACCATAATGTTTCCTAAAAGAGGAAATCGAGAGATGCGTGTGTTTTCTTATGGAGAGAGAGAGAGATTATAAGCTCTATTTCTGTACACAAGAACAAAATTGAAATTTTCAAGAGTACGCGAGGTAGATATGAGATTATGAGTGATCGAGATAAGGATTGAAGAAAGAGATGCAAATCTAGATTGAAGTAACAGATGATTTGCTAAGAGATGGAACTATGAGATGTGAGAGATGGATCTGCTTGTACAGAGATTAGAATTATCGAAAGAGAAGGGGGATGGACCGATTGTATTGAGAAACTGTTTTTAAGCTACTCAAAACGGAGGAGTCGAGATTAGAGAGACCCACTAACAATACGGACCCACTACTCGTAGATAATGACTCGAACCGACAACATCGTGCGTTTGGAATGTACTTTACTAGTAGAAGCAGTTTTGGATAAGAACTGTCACTATAAATGAAAGTGGCGGAAGTTAGAAGAACTGTTATCTAAAACTGTGTACTACTTCGATAACAGTTTTAATATGAAACAGTTATAAAAGATGGAAACTGTTATTATACATAAATGTACAGTAACATTTCTCTACAAAAACTGTCATCGTACAATTATACAATAACAGTTACAGAACCGTCATGATCGTATACCATTATTGGTGTGAGTTTTTATGAAAAACTGTTGCCTATATCTCATAGCTTATTCTTTGGTGACAGTTCATTGGTGAACTGTCATGATTTTGGATTTTGAACTGTCACCAAAGCCCAATTTTGTACTAGTGCGAACTAGTATATACCAAGAAAGTTTTCATGATATATATATATATATATGTATAAGATACATATAGGAAAACCCCAGGGTTATATGAATAAAAGTAGGTAATGGGACAGGTACGCAAACGCTCACAGTTATGAACCAGGTTCAAAAAACCGTCTAGGCAAAGAAGTCTTATAAAAGGCTTTGTCAGGGATCTTTAAAATCAAAAGAAGGAGCACTGAATAGTATAATGTTTCAACAAAGCATGGTTTTCTCAAGAGTTCTTATGGATCAACTAAGCTTCATTATGAAAGGGAGACTATAGTAGAATTCTTCTTAGAAGGGGTCAATTTAAGGAACCAAACAAATAATACAACAACCATTTTTGTCAAGACGAATTGTTTCTTGACTTCTATGTGCATCCTCATAAGATTGGAACGAGAATGCATAGTAAAAACTGGTCAAGTTATTGACACAGCATGTAGCTCATCATTGTTTTCCTTCTCTGAAATACAAAGAGAATTAGCAGGATTAATCTCAAAAGAATTATTACAAGGAGAACAAGACATACTTGAAGATGCTTTCTTCCTTAATTTTTTTATTTTCCACTTGGGATTATTCACACTGGTTCTTAAATATGAAGCATGACTGTTGATGTGAATATGATCGAAATCCGATACTTTGGTCACAGCGTAATCCTTTCTAATAGAAGATATTCCTTCCTTAATTGAACCATTCTTTTTCCTTTGACGTCTTTTTCTTTTTACTGGACCATCAAATGTGTTAGTAGTCCATATGACATTCTTTCCTCTACCATCGTAGAAGGAGTTAGTATCATACATATTACTAAGAAAGGACTTATCCCAGTACACTTCCGGTTTTAAGACTATGATATTCTCACTACGGAGAGAAACATGCTTGATTACTTCCTTTGACATCCATATAAGAATGTTATGAAGTTTTTCATTCCTTATTCGAAAACGACATTTCCGTTCAACATGACCCTTGTTTCCACAATAGTAGCAGTTGAAGGTAGTGTTTTTAACGACTCTCCTATGCCTTGTCTTCGAAGAATGCCTATCTTTGTTTACGGGGACATCAGCTGTAATAGGTGATTTTTCACATAGCAAGTTGTTATTAGCACTGACAAAATTGATCTTCCCGGTATTTGGAGCGTCTGTTCCTTTATAGCCCAGACCACGTGTATCACGATGTTCTTTACATGCTCCTAACATGGAAGATAATTTTGTAGAGCTAGTGTTGAATCTCTTAAGATTCTCTTCTAGTGATTTTACCTTGCTGACAGTTGTAGATAGATCATCCATCAATTGTTTTTCTTTGGCAAGAAATAGGCATTCTGTGTCGTTAAAGTATTTGTGTTGAGAGTCATACATTGCCTCAGTAGTTCTGAAGTTTTTCACATTCAGCAATCTTTGAATGGACTTCTTCATCTTTATCTTTAAGGATTGATTACAAGAGTTTATAACCACTATCATATCCTTTAAAGAGTTCTTTTAGTTTCCGGTTTTCACGACAGAGAGGAAACATATATTCTTCCAGGTAAGCAGTAGATCCCTTTTTTTTATGATATCATCAAAGAGTATGATATATTGTGATACTTCTTCATCAATGCTTGGTCCCTCTTTTGAGTCACTTTCATCTGAAAGTTCATCCAGTTGTACATCTAGGCGATTTTCCCAGTTGACATCGGTTTCTGACAGAGGGGATGATATGAGAGAATTATTGTAATTCCCAGAACTCTGAACTGTATCAAAAGGATTATGATCTGGTTTTGCGAAGTCAGAGATATCAATATTATCCATAGAGTCCGATCGCTACAAACACATACTTGTAAGGTCTTTAAACGTGTTTTCCTGCTCTGATACCAATAGAAAATGTGGGGGTCTAAAAACCTCACCTAATATTTAGATTAGCAATCTGTATGGACTAACTCAAATATACTTTTAAGAGAATCAATTAGACATTCAAACTCAATCTTAATAAAAAGTATATCAAGGAGTTAATATCTCTATCACTTGATTTGACTTATACCCACGCAAATAGAAATCTGTGAGTCTTTATCAAATACAAGAGATATAAACTTGGATGGTACCAAAGACCCATATCCAAGGATCAATCAATTTCCAATCAACAACCAAAGGTTGGATTTCACAATTGATCGATACAATGCACAACCTGTGATATTTCAATTATATAACAAAATATAATGCGGAATAGAAATAACACAGACACCAGAAGTTTTGTTAACGAGGAAACTGCAAATGTAGAAAAACCCTGGGACCTAGTCTAGATTGAACACCATACTGTATTAAGTCGCTACAGACACTATTCTACTACAAACTAACTTCGTTCTGGACTGTAGCTGAACCCTAATCAATCTCACACTGATTCATGGTACAGTTGCGCTCCTTGCGTCTCTGATCCCAGCACGATACTACACACTTGATTCCCTTAGATGATCTCACCCACAACTAAGAGTTGCTACGACCCAAAGTCGAAGACTTTAATAAACAAATATGAATCACACAGAAAATGTCTACAATAATAGATAAATTTGTCTCCCACAGAAAAACCTAAGAGTTTGTTCCGTCTTTTGATAAACATCAAGGTAAACATGAACTAATTGATAACCCGGACTTATATTCCCAAAGAACAGCCATAATTATCAATCACCTCACAATAATCTTAATCGTATGGTAGCGAAACAAGATATTGCGGAATCATAAACGATGAGACGAAGATGTTTGTGATTTATTTTTATCTTGCCCTATCGGAGATATAATCTCAAGTCAATTATTCAATTAAACTCGTACGATAGAAAATGACAAGATCAGATCGCTCAACTACAAGAGAATTAGTTTCGTCTAGCTTCACAATCCTAATGAAGTCTTTTAGTCGTTAACCTACAGGGTCTCGAGAAGAAACCTAAGGTCAAAGGAGAATCGAATCAAGAAAAACCAACTAGTATGACATAGGAGTTGTGGGGATTAGTCTTTCTAGTTGCTAGAGTTCCCCTTATATAGTTTTCAAATTAGGGTTTGCAATCTATGTTAGCTTAGTAATAAAGCATTCAATATTCACCGTTAGATGAAAACCTGATTAGATACAAGCTAATATCTTTCAACTGTTAGATCGAAACATAGCTTCTCATACACAAATGAAATGTATTTTATTTAGGTTTGAGTAACCGTACCTAAACGTGTACACTTAGTTGGTTCACCAATAGCTAACCAATGGTTAGCCATATGAGCACTTCCATATTAACCGTATTCATCTTTCTCATAACTAGTTTAAATGACTCATAAGAACTAGTTGAAGAGTTGTTCAATTGCTTAGGTCTTTATTTATAGACACAATTGAAACAAAATCAGTTTGATCCCTTCGAATCAATTCATGAACAATATAGCCACGGTTTGCAAACATTGCATTCCTTATAATTTATTGTTTTAAGTTCACGAACTACCGATTTGAGAAATAACCAGCTTGGGTACGCGTACGGGTATGCGTACATTCACTACACCATTTTAAGGAATTAGCAACCCAGATTAGCAACGACACTAATGCCGTTGCAAAATTTCCGTTGCTAATTTCCGTTGCTAATTTTTCGCAACGGAAATTATCTCATTGCGAATTTTGCAACCGCACATGTAGGGTTGCGAATTGCAACTGCGCTGGGTTCAAGCGTGTGAAGCATGTGTGTGGTCGGGAACACTATAACTTATTTTTACGCCCAAGTCAAAGTTTGGTCAAGTCGTCTTTTTTTTGTTTCCACCCGTCAAACTTATCTACTTTATCTTTCCTTCTTCGAGTTTCCTTCTCATTTCTCGACCCACTGAAGTTTCGTCTCCTCTCTTTCTTCTCCTCTCTTTCATTACGGATCTGTGACTCCGAAGTTTCAATTCAAATGGATAAAGTCTATACATAGAGATGAGAAAAGAGGAAAGAACGCACTACAAAAGAAAGATCAGAAACCCTAATTTGTAATACATAGGAAGGATACGAAGAAAAAGAATATGTAGAAGAAGAAGATGAAGGCAAAGGATTTCACGCATGTTATCTTCTCTGTTCCTTGTGCCCTAGATTCAAAGGTCACACTTACATAGGGTAACCTTTTTATTATTACTTGCTTATAAATTTCTCATAGGAGTTGAAGAAAAAGATCTTATCTTTGGAAGTATCTTGATTTTCATCGCTTTGAATTTGTTATTGATGGGTTAGTGTCTTGTTATAATATCCAATTAAAGGGTCAAATTGGTTTTTTTTTTATTCGTCTCTGTTTCAATGAAATAGGTTTATAAAATAGATGCTTGGATTTGATTTACTAAAAGCCCTAAATTTGAAATCTTAATTTGATTCATAAATCATGCTTGCTGTTGCTGGTGGTATTGATGTATATAATTTTTTCATTTCATCTCCCCTTCTCTTTCTTTCTCTCTCTGGGTTTTAATCTTCCTTGACAGCTTAAAGTGGCCCAAAATGGCGGCGAGTCTTTAATGTTTTTCCAGCTTTTCCGCTTTTTTGGTTTGGTGGGGATAATTTTGGATGTGGGTATTGATTTGTTTGTTGTGAAATTAGTTTTTCTTTTTTCATTTGTTGTATTGAGTTTGTATTTGTTTTTTGATTATTCATGGATGGAATTGTGTGATTTTTCTGTTGTTGTTGAATGGGGTTGGTTTTGATTAGTTATGATTTTCCATGTATGAAGAAGCTGATGGTGTTGTTGATTCTAATTTTGCAAAATTAGCAATTTTTATTTCATCTCATTTGTTAATCTTGTGGTTGGTGCAATTTTATAATCATGTTCAAGTGTATGATACTGAATTGTAGATTCTTAATTGAGTCTATGCCAATCTGTAGGATGTTCTAGGCTTCAAGTTGTTGTTGAAATTTCAGTCTTTGCCATTTCAGGGTACATATTGTGATTGTTGAGGGATTATAAAAGGCTCTGTTATGTTGTGTGTATAACTTTGAAATGACGAGAAATTCGGAACCCTGGTTTTAATTAAACTGAGATTGCAGTGGTATACTTATCCTTGTCACATTACATTACTAGAAACTTAATCATTTCCTTTTTAAAAGAAGAAGAGTGAAATTGCTGAGGTAGTGTTGTTGGTTAGCTCGTATATGAAATTGTTATGTCTTAGAAAGTTGTTTGTCTTTGGGGTGTCATGACGTTCGAAAGTAACAGTAGAGTTGAATTGGATTATCTCATCCATCACTTGAATGATACACAACTTTTATTATGACTGCTATATTATAAAAACATTTTTGATTTTGTTAAGAACTGTTGTTGGTAGTAAAAATGATGCTAATTTGTGTATCTATTGACAGCAAAAACCGCTTGTACCTGAGTTTGGGAAGTGGCAAAATGGAGAGAATGGCCAATACACATCATATTTCGATAATGCAAGGAAGGGTAAAACTTGAGGGAAGATGATAAATACAAACGATCCCCAACAAAACCCAGATATCTTTTCAAGGGAAACACCACCGGCTGCAGTAAAAGTACTTCTTCTCAAGGTAGATTTGAACAAAATGCACAAGGAGGTAAGAATCGTTCAATTAAGGAAAACGGGTATATTATGAGGCAAAATGATTTTCCTTCACGCCAAGATCCTACAACACGTAGAGCCTCTGCAGATTCTCTTTCAGACCTTAGTGATGGTAGTGGAAGGTCTAGAGATAATTCAAGACGGCTTGCTCGGGCCGACTTTACGGACTTGACCGTGAAGGAATTGAAAAAAATCTCCCGTCTCCCAAATTATTAGGCTAAGGTTGGAGAAACAGATAACTCAAGAAGGCTGCAAGGCAACCGGTGGTCCTCCTGAACGCAAAAGGAGTAGCAGGTCTTCTCCATTATCGGAAAGAAGACAAACTGTAAGTAGCAATGGGGCAGCTCCAAACACTACTACTTCCAGAATGAAATCGGTAAGATTTCTTCTTAATTCCTCATACGTTCCATGTTGTATCTATAAATAATTCTGTTTGAATGTGCGTATCAATATAAATTTTCCTTCATAATGTTGTACACTGGGATCAATTTCTCCCAATATATTTGGTAATACCAAATTCATTTGAGTGATGTTTGTCTTTGATATTTACTTGTGTTCTTATTGATTCTATGACTTGTCATGTACCTCTAAACTAAAGTATCTGGAAAGGGAGGAAACCAATACTACCAGAATGTTGGTTTGGTAAATATCGCTCTGTCTTAATATGGGATTGTGAGTTTATACATACAGTATGGTGAACTCGACAATGCTGCAACCACTATCATGAATCATTCTTCAAAAGCAAGGGACCACATGCAACTCAAATATGTGGCAGTTAAAATTACAAATGTGGAACTATACTACAATGCGGTTCATTTTTACTTGCAAGAGCACCCTGATCTTATAATGTTCTTGCTCTTCGTGTGAACCATACTCTTGTTGTGGACATGCGCAAGGTTTGTATTTGTTCAGTTTGCTAATTCTGTTTGTCTTCGACGATTGGTTTTTATCTTGGTGATCTCTGATTTGTGCTCTTGGTAATATATATCACTTGTGTTCAGTGGTCACAAGTTCCTTGTGAAACCATACGTGGTGGTGATTCGAATAACAATGTTTCTGCTTTGAATGAGGCATTGAATCAAATATATGTTGAGGAGCAAGACTATGATAGGCTACGCGAATCAACCGACATCTTGATAATTTTAATCGAGATAGGCCTTGTACTAAAGGTTAAGACTTAAGATAAACTATATACGATACCCGCTTTCAATATCTTGTGGCTGAAATCTTTCTTGTTGATACTAATAATGCATATTTTGAACAGGTTGAGAAACACGAGCTTCTTGTATGAGAAGAATAGTTGCTTATATTTATGAGAAAGCAGGTAGGTGGAGGCATCCCATTGCATTGTCAAAGATGGGGTGTGTGTAGGTATCACTATCAAGCTTTATTGCAGTCATGTATCCAAGAGCTGCTAAGTATGTTGTCAATGTATATTTGAAGTTTCCAACTAGTGAATTACTTGTTTTGCAGGGTGTGGATAAGCGGGCTTAGATATTGAAGGTCAGTTGCAACCGATATTGCCTGCAAGTTGAATGTGGTGTTGTGATTCAATGGGTGGCATGAAGGTGAGTTTAAATTTTTTTGTACATTTAATTGTTGTCACTTGAGATTGAAGCTATGAGGTTGTCGTACAAGAAATTGAATCCATTTTGTATACCTTTCGCCACCACCAATGTGGGTTCCTGCTATGCTTGCAATGGACCATAGTTTCTATTAGAGCATCTAGAATTGATTGTTGATAGAACATCTAGGCTTGACTGTTGGTAGATGGATGGTATCACCAATGTGGGTTCCTGGTATCTAATGCAGTCATCCTCTTAACTGCTCATTTTGTTTTCTGTGCAGATGGATGGTAACGATGAATCTGCACTAGTTCGTCAACATTTTCTAATTATTTCATATTTGTGTAATTGGCAGTTCCAGTAATGTATATTAACAACAAAAGATGATGATGGATTCAGGTAATCTTATTACTTACTCTTAGATTGTTTGTATCAATATGTTGTTATATTTATATGTGATATGAGTTGTTTAACACCCTTAAAGTTTCGCCAGAATCAAAGCAAAAGCTTATGTCTTGTGTTTGTCTAGGTCCTTATAAATTTCTTGACTGACTGTGAATTTCCATTCACTTTGTACACCTTCAACTTGATGCAGATACACTCACAACATAATGAGTTTCGAATGTTCAACAACTACTCGAAACGAAGGTAAACAAACCTTTTTGTTTGGATTTGCTTTCTACATCTGACTCCATTTCAGTTCACTTATAGTAGATTTTGTTACATTTGCTTCACATGGTTTTGACTTGTCTCCGCAGATTATACAAAATCTAGGGTTTAGTCTTTTGTTTGTGACCTCCATACTAAAACATCAAATTGGTTATTATGCAGTTATTTGGGCTTAAGTCAAAAAGCAGTACTCTGGTGATATTGTAGCTGCAGCTTAATCTACCTATGATTTGCAGAGGAATTTGGTTAAGCAAGCGGAGTCTCAGTTGACACAAACTAGGTCTTTCTTTCCCTGTATTAGTCTTTCTATCCTTGTTTTTGAATGCCTCTTTCAGTTGACACAAACTAGGTCACCCATCCATTTATGAACGACAACATAAAACAATGTATGTCAAGTCACAAAAATTTGGGTCTCGATGATCATCTCAGTAAGTTCGTTGTGATACTTGTATACATTGTATCAAATACTCAATACTTTTTGTTATTTGTTAACTTCAATTGAAGAATCCTTTTTTCATAATATAATGCAGTTTTGTATATCTGTGGAAATGATGAATGTTGGGAATCAGGTAACTGGGCAGGGGGAAATGGAATTTTGACCAGTCAATAAAGAATTGACCTTTTTTTGTCTCTGCAAAATATTAGCAACGTCTATGATCTGTTGCTAAATCAGAACCGGAACCAATAAAATTTTAGTTCCGGGTAGGGGTATTCCTGTAATTAGAAACAGTTTAGCAACGGCAGATCTTGGTTGCGAATAAAAAGGGTCGCAACGGCACGGTACGTTGCTAATCCCCGTTGCTGACCGAGATTCGCAACGGAGCTTATGCCGTTGCGAAAAACTGCAACACCGTGTTTTGAAACGTCAACCTGCCGTTGCGACACCAGTCAGCAACGGCCAGGCTCCGTTGCTAATCCTTAAAAATGGTGTAGTGATTAGCTACCGGATTTGAGTTGGCTTTGGTTTCCAAACTCAACCGAATTTTTCGGGTAGAAAAGTTCCGCCAGTACGCGTACGGGTACGTGTACCTAAGGTAACTGGTTTATGAGTTCCTAAACTCCAAACTCAGCAGAAAATTACGGAAGGAAAAGTTCTGCCAGTACGCGTACGGGTATGTGTACCTAACCTGTCTCCTTAACCAAAACCGTATGCACACACTTGGTTTCCGGAACATGGATTTATACACTAACGTGAGAACACACTATATATGCTTATATCCGTAGATGGTAATCTCAAATCTACATTTCAATCATTGAAACATTCTTATATAATGTTATAATAGTCGTTATTCACAACTATCGTCATCAAAGCCATTTTCAATATTGAAACGTCATCATGACTTTCGTCATGGGTAAAAATGAAAAATGGTTAAAGCGAAAGCTCACCAACACATATTTTGAGAAAAATATAGGTGAGTAAACTCGGCTCGAAATAGCAAATATGTATGAAGTTCCATATCTTTTAGTCAGATGAAGTTTCACTGGTTCCTCGAGTAGTTCTTCGTCTTCGTAAGATGATCGCCATGGAGTCTGGAGCTCAACTACACTTAATTATCCTATACCGAGACTTAGTCATAAGTAAATTAGAAATCAAGATATATAGTTTTGACAACTAAATTTGACAAATAATCTTGAGATAGAAACGCTTGCGAGTTCGAGCAATGCTCTAACCGATTGGAGAAGAAATAAGCTTGGCATTTTCATGTTTTTCCTTGTCAAGAGGTCGACAATATACTTCTGTTAAGATAGAACTAATCCCTTCGAATATGTTATAGCTTCAAGTCCCAGAAAATTCCTGAAAATACCTAAGTGTTTGATGGCAAACTTTCCCCTAATTAAAGAAATTAAATGTGAGACAATTTCTAAATTATTACCCATAACTAGTAAATCATCCACGTATACCAAAAGATAGACAACCACCTTGAAAAGGCGAGGGTACCCAAATATACCTCAAGCTAAAACTTTTCCTACCTATAAGTCCTTTCTCCGAAAGTGATTGTCTATGGACTGAGTCGAGACAATACGACTAATCGGTTCACACTTCGTGTGATCGTGTATGGATACGAGATCGAGACAATACAACAACGAAGTATGTTTACTTGATACAAAGGTTCGGTCTTAACCAAACACAATAGGATCGCTTACAATAAAACAATTATAATGTGGAAAATAAAAGTAAATGACATAGCAAGATTTTGTTAACGAGGAAACCGCAAATGCAGAAAAACCCCGGGACCTTGTCCAGAATTGAATACTCTCAGGATTAAGTCGCTACACAAAATTACACCTAACTTCGTATAGTTGAGACCAAGTAACTAACCCTATAGTTCACTTAGTTTCGTATGTATTCCCATGCCTCCGACTTGTGAATAAGTCACGTACTTGGAACAATTCCTGTGGTTCGTATTCCAAATAGTAAAGGAACAACAAATTTGTTTGGTATCAACTCTATTCAACCAAGTGATATGAGTCGGACAAAGGATCTTCTGTTTATCTTAATATAAACTCCTTCGACGGGTCATTAGATCTATCTTATGTTCAATCACCCAAAGGTAATCGTTTAAGATTAAGCCAATCAATACCTTTAATCATAAGGAAACGTATTGATGCCGATCTACTCAATTAATCAATCCAATCTACCACAAGGATAAACCGATTATTAATTGGATCCTATTTTTCCCAAACAAGTATTGTGCACACCAAAGATTATAAAACCCAAGTCAGATCATCAATATCTTCTTTGTCTTCAAATCTTCTTAAATCTTCAATAAAAACCTGCACACAATCACTTGAATCTCTTGTGATCAATCACACATAGAACAGTGTCTGTTAACAATGGATTATCACAAGATCGTCTTTAGAACTAACAACATTCTAAAGATCTCTGTCGAAACTCTGAACTAGTTTGAGTGAATCTTATATCAGAAGAGAAGATTCTCAAGAATAAACAAACTAGGTGCAATAAGATTTCAACCACCGTTAGTCAATCAAATTAATCGAAAACAAAGATAAACCGCAATTATCTAGTTTCCCACCAACGGGTCGCGCTAGATCTTTTCAATCCCAAAGAAGACTTTAAACTGAGCGACCGTAAGATATTTCGCCTAATTAGGTTACTCTCCTCTCCGAATAGGTGGCTACACCAGTAACAACAACAAAAGAGTAAATCTGTTACGAAGGATTAGTTTGCTAGAAAGGCAAACTTCGTGTATTTATAGACAAGGAAGTTTGGACACCAAGGAATTTCCAAAACCGAAAATATTCTCAAAATATTCATAAAAGCACGATTCGGTTTTCATAATTCCTGGAAATGCTCTGTCCAAAAATAACGATCGAAATCTCTCGGAAAATCTAATTAGTAAATGCACATTACTAATTCTGTAATTTCCCTACAAATGAAATTAATAACCTTAATTAAAAGATTCTTAACTTACTTATGTTTCGATCCTGGGATTTTCTTTCCTTAGCCGTTAAGGAATATCTTTGAACAATTATAGAAATAAACATTCACAAAGACGTGTTCAAAGTTTGTCGACATCTTAACTTTGTAAGTTCTCTTTCACACTTATAACCTTGAAACCGATTTGCCACACTTCCAAACAAGTTTAGAATTGGTTCATCTGACTTTCAAGAACTATGTGATTGATCAAACCAACATTCAATCACAATCATGGGTTTACGGTTCTACCAAAAGAAGTTTCGGTTCTACCTCCATGTGAGTACTGTGCATAGTCACACTAGTTTCCCAAAAGTTCGGTTGATTAGGTACTAGTATCGGTTCCTCACATATATATGGTATCTAAATTATATGTGTTGCACATGTCCATGGGATCGGCACGGTATCTAAATTCTCCACTCTAAGTATTTAAATGCCTGAGAGGCACGTGTCGGAACAACTTCACTGTGTTGAATTTCAGTAGCAAGAACCAGTGGATAACGAGTCACAGCAAAAACTTTCTTCTTTGATATCCTTGATTTGGAACGTGTTTGCATCCCTTGTGTAGTGACAATAGTGGTAGGTAAAGAAATAATTGCATAGGCAGGACCTATTGGAGGAACAAACTTCTAGTTGAGGAGCAGAAACAGTTGTTGGTGGTAATGTAGGACCAACGCCTGAAGTTGAAGTTTGATACTGTTGTCAAACTGAGGGCGGTGGTTTTACAGCTGCAGGTTCAATAACAGTCGGTTGTAGACTGGAAGCAGGGACAACCAATGATGGCAGCTATATAGGAGTTACCGACTGTTGTGTAGTTGGAGATACACCTAATTGATTGATAATTAATCTTGTGTTTGTTGTACGATGTAGGTAGTTGATAGCTGACACAACCAAACACTTTAAGAAACTGATAATCAGGTGGTTTTCGAATTAAGACTTAAACTGGTGATGAGTTACGCAGTGTAGGAGTAGGTATTCTGTTGATTAGGTACACAACAGCCGCGAAGGCATAATCCCAAAAATGAGTAGGAATTTTGGCATGAGCCATAAGTGTGAGACTTGTATCAACCACATGCTAATTTTTTATTTCCACTGCACCATTCTGCTCGTGTGTGTAAGGACGCGACACACGGTGTTCAATCCCAAAACGAGTACAGTACTGTTCTACTTTTTGAAATTCACCTCCCAGTCAGACAGAACTGATTTGATAGTGCAAGTTAACATGTTTTCGTCTATTGCTTTAAACTCATAAAAATTTGGAACACATTTGATTTAAAATTGATCGGGTAAATCCAAGAATACTTCAAAAAATCATCTATAAATAAAACGTAGTACTTTGAACTAGACGTTGATATAGTAGGTGAAGGACCCCAAACATCTGTAAAAATTAAATCTAGAGGAGCTTGAGAGATTGAGTGAGTCATTCTTAGTGTTCGTCGATGACTCTTACCCAGTTGACAAGCTTCACAGAATGTAGAATTCCTACTGTTACTCACATGTAACTTATTTTTATTTAAGACTATTTGAACTATTTTAAAGGCTAGCTGGATGTCCTAATCGTTGATGCCATACTTCTTGTGTTGTCTTCTTCCCAATTCTAATAAACTCCTTCCTTGATTGATTAGATATTGTTGAAGGAAGGTGATATAAACCATCTTTACTCTTACCGGCTTGAAGAACTTTCCCCGACGTAAGTTCCTTAATATAGAAAACCTCGGGATGAAACTAAAAATAAGCATCATTGTCTGGAGTAAATTGTTGAACTGGTAATAAATTTTTCTTAACTGTAGGAACATGAACTATATTACTCAGTTTAAAAGTACGGGAATGTGTATCGAAACAAGAAGACCCAATATGAGTTATTGGCAAACCCGATACATAGCCAACAATAACAACATATCATTGTTGTTGTATTCAGCTCTGTTTTTTATGTTTCTCAAGTCATGAGTAACATGATGGGTTTCTCCTGAATCGGGACACTAAGATGGATATGTATAGTTGTAGCCAGAACATGAGTTGCTACATTTGTAATGGCTTGATCAACACGATTTCCCCCTTCATTATAGAGACTATAACAATTAATGGCATAGTGTCCATATCTGTTGCAGATCTGACAGATATGAGGAGGGGAGGTTTGAGGACGATAACTAGCGTGGTTGTTGCTGCTACCACGGCCACGAGTATTGTGACTTCGCCTCGATTAGTCATTAGTTGTTGTTTATTGCGAAACTTATTTTGAGCAGCGGAAAATGGTTGCCTCTGAGTATTGTTAATAGCAGAAACGGCTAGTTCAACAACATGTTTATCTGCTAAACGAATTTCATGGCTAAGCAAGTACCCTTGTAGGTCAGCAAACAAAACAGATTTAGAACGTGTGGTCATATTAGTACAAAAATGACCATATTTAGGACCTAGTCCATTCTGATCATACAAATTAAGTTGTGAATCAGAGATTAGCCGAGAAATAGCAGCTAAGCTATCAGCATAAAACTTCATTTTGTAAGGTTATTAAGGATATTCATGGCTCCCTTCTTAGTGTTCACCAACTGCAGCTGGAGCTGCAACATACGAGCTTGAGAGTTTGAAGCAAAAATCCTTTCCATTTGTTCATACGCCTCTTGAGAGGTCGTCACTCCAAGCATCTGAGTGTGTACACTTTGGGACAGAGAAGATAGAATACCACTAAGCAGCAGTTGATCCTTTTGCTGCCTGGTTCAGAAAGTTGGACTGGGGCTTTGGATGGTCTCCTCTAAATCTGGTACGAATGTTGTTATAATTGCAGGTGGAGAAGGATGAGTTCCTTTCAGAAAACCCGTGTAGTCAGGACCCCCATGCTATCTGTGACTTCCATAACAGGTGGTTGGTATCATCCAACTTGATGGTTAAAACATGATTGAAGTTGAAAAAAGAAGCCATTTGTAGGTAAAAAAAAAAGAAAAGTTTGATTTTATGAATCTGGAAAACTGATAACCCCCATGCTATCTCTATACCATATCAAGGTAAAGAAAAAAATGTATTTGTTCTTCCTTGGATATCAAGTAGAGAAAGAAACCTTTCTACTTATACTGTCGTGTTTACAGAGAGGATATCTACATGATTACATTGTGATACAAAACTTGTTTCCTTATCTAGTTAACTTTCCTTCTTGTACTGAGATTCTTGTAGTTGTACATGTCAACATAATATCCTTGATATTTTTTGGTGTCGGCACAATATCCTTTACATATCTAAGATTAATTTAATAATTTTTAAAATAAAAAGAGGACAATCTAAAAATATTCTGCTTTCCGAAGATTAAATTTCTCATTCCAAAATTATTATGTCATTTGGTGGGCTAAAAATCTAATTTAATAAGCTGATTTTCTTTTTTTGGTGAATTTTTTGGGTGGGCTAAATTTTTTTTTGGTGAGCCTTTTCAATGGGAAGGAATCACTTATGATAACTTTAGGGTGGGGTGTAACCCACCCTAGACAGCCATTGTCTCCATCACTTCTCATAATGAGACAGAAGTATACAACATACCTGTAAAATATTTGTCCATATGGTACCATGACAACATAGTTGGGGGCCACCTAAGACGATGAAAATGACAAGGAACTGAGCAAATATAAGAAATTTCTAACCGGAGCCAAATAAAGATATAAAAATAACTCTGTATGATATAGGAAGTTGTATTGCATGCCCGAAATCCAGTGGGTGGAGTAGGAACTCGACCAACTTTTATGTCAGGGGTGTAGGCAAAATGAGGTGTTAGGAGGTATTACAGTTAATTGTATGGAGCTAGAATCAATGAGGGAGCTCTATTTTGTAATACTCTAATCAAAATTATAACCATCGAATATCTTTCTCTCATGTACTTTGTAATGTTCAGCCTGAAGATAATGTCAATTATGCACTCTCCCCTCTCACCTCTCTCCTCTCTCCCTAATCTTACCTGAGACGGGTTCTTCTTACCGTTGCAACTCTGTCTTTTCCCCCAACGGTCTGCTCCAACGGTCTCTTTTGGCCAGTTTCCTCTCACCGGAACTCAATGGCAACCCAAATCGCAATCATCACAAAAATCACAAGAATCACAAGTAACACACATACTACCCAAATCACAATCATCACTAAGGATACCCAAATCACAATCACAATCCCCTGCTCGGAATCAAAATGGAAGACAGACATCATATTGAGCTCTGGTAAACAAATTCTAAACTCCTGCAGATTCATCGTTTCATGCAGATTCTTTTATTCCGGCATTCAAATCTCTGAATTAGAAAATATCAAGATTCATAGAACTAACTCAATGTACTTACAAAGCACTGTATACTCGAACACTAGCTCTAAAAGATACAGATGAAGAAACTTCATTGCAGTTTGGTACATAGTAAGAAGTACAAGCATCAAATCTACATGGTATCTATAAATCCCTTTTGTCTTAAAATTTGGTTACTTTCTCTCCCTGTTAATCTGCTTTACTACCATAAGTTCCATCCTATTCCATGGTACCGGATAGATCCAATAGCCAAAGAACCCAAAAACTTTTGGCAATCTTCTTCTCTATACTTAGAGTTCAAAACCTTAGAACACCCTGATGCTATCTATATTTACATCACTAGCTTCTGCAAGATTAAAACAAAAAATTCGAGCATCAAATCTACATGGTAACTATAAATCCCTTTTGTCTTAAAATTTGGTTACTTTCTCTCCCTTTTATGGGAGATATCTAATATTCTTACATATCTCCCATATCCCTCAAAATCAAGCCCAAAATCATCAAAATACCTCAACAAGACTTCATAACACAAGCATGGCTAAATATCAGAATACTAACAAAATCATCCATACAATCTACAACTACAATTACCAGTTCCACAAACCCAAATACAAGATTACACAACATTGTTCAAAAAACCCAAGAAAACGCAGTCATCAAAAGAATCATCAAAAGTACCATAAATCCAAACCAAAAGACCACAATTAGCTAATTCAAACAAAACCCCCATCCCAACCTAATCCTTTTATCCAATTAGAAACCCAAAATAATTCAAAAGATGATAAAAGGATTTGCAATTTCTTACTGAGGTGCGTTACGGGTCCTACTCCGGGTTCCCTGACTCACACTCTGAGTTCGACTCCGAGTCAAATAAACTCTAGGAGTAATTACTGTTCGATTAAGATGGGGGGATTGATCTTCAAAATGCTCAGAACTAGTTCCAGCATCGACCTCGGTTGGATTGATATCAGAACCTTCAGGAGCAGCAGTCGGTGCACTCAACTCAGAGCTAGAATCGGTTTGCTTTGTTTGACTAGAAGGATTGCCAGAAGACTTAGCACCTGCAAAAATGGAACGACCAATCCTACCTGTTGCAGGACAAAGAGCATCAAGTACAGGAAACCGCATAGGCTCATCCCTGTGAGTTGGCAGACCAGCCAAGTGACGAACGATCTGTCTCTCCTTAGCATCAAGAGTCATAGACTGGTACCCAACTCGACTAACACCAGAGACGAGGAATCGATCAGCAACAACTGCAACACCCTCATGCACTTCAAAAGGCCCGTACTTAGGATGAAATGCATACAACACCCAATTCTCCTTTGTACTCATTTGAGGATGCGATGCAGACTAGGCATCCCAGTTACATACCGATCACCATTGACAGGATTTGCATCAGCGGATTCCATACGTGCAAACCCAGTAGCATTATGTGCACTACTTCCAACTCCATCAACAACATGCACATCTGCAAAAGGATTACTGACATCTGCTCTACAGGTGCAGGTTTAGATTGATTGAAATGGTGCCGAAGCCGATCTACAGGAGAATCCATAACCAATTCATGCAAAAGAGCTCCTGGTGGTGTATTCTCTTGCAAAACCACCTCAAGATTCACCTCTATGTTGTGCTGCAAATCACCCAAGTACCAATAAAAATCATCCTTAAAATATGGAGACAACCTTGAGGAAATGGAATTCCATAAGGCAAACCTGTAATTCCATACTCTCGAGGATACCACTGCAAGCTGGGCTCTTCTTCAATCTCTTGCAACTTCTCTTTTCCTTTTCGATCAACAATTTCATCACCACCATCCATTAAGATTGGGAGCCCAAAACTATTTTCTTCTATGAAAATAACAATAAGGGAAGACAAACAGAGCGAAGAGGTCTCTTTCTGTTCTCACCAGAGAAAGAATTACGTCTTAAAGGGATCAGATATGAGGGTGTAAACACATTAAGTGGCGACGGTTTCCAATATAACTCCATTACTTCCTACCACCCTTCTAGCTCTCGCTATCTCTCTGTCTTTTCATTTATTAAATTCATAGGGCATCATTACCTACAGACTAAACATCCCAACCCTCTAGGACCAAAACCAACTAATGCCTTGTCTCGTTTCTTGACAGATGGAAGATGGAAGGATAAAAAAGATACACTTGGCAAAGTGGAAGTTATTGCACCAATAACTGGCACAACCACCATCACACGTACCACTCACTCGTGTATGACTTAGATGCAGCATATCCCATTTCAGCTGCCAAAACATTTGACTCAAAGAAATCAAACAGGTGACCCACAGACCAACATGGCAACGAAGTTTGGAGCGTGCGGGCTAACCTCAAATTCCCAGTATGAGAGCCAAGAATCGATGCCATCCGCTGAAAATATAAGGGCATACTAGCAAGTTGATATATGGATGAAACCTATAAAAAGACACTTTGAGCAGACAACCAAAGTAAGCCAAGCTAATCTTATTTATAACTCAGTTGATTCTACCTGGTCGAGTAAGTTTTTTTTGCGTGAGATAGATTGGTCAAGATATGGGGAAGCCACTTATATCCTGCGGCAGGCTAAAGTCCCACTCGTTAATACTTTCTGCTGCAAGTACAAGTTCAGTTTCAAATCTCAATTCCAACCCGTGACTTATGTTCAAATAAAAGCTAGTTACATCACTATCAATATCAATGAAGACAAAACTCCCAACAGACGCAACTATCAATGGCAAGGACATGGTAAAGCTCTCAAACCTTTAAATTAGACTAACTTTCCAATTGAGTGCAGGTACTTGAGCCAGATTCAACTAGTCATATACGACAACAACAGCCACAAGGTGAAGTCCATATCCACAGAACAACATCCTCCAAAACAGCATTGGACTGGATTGAAGTGTACCCTTTTTCCTGACAATATAAAGAATCTTATTCAAATTAAAGCCTGGAAAACCTATCCACAACACCCCTACTGGTCAAATTTCAAAAATATTGATATTGATCATATCTCTGGCTGGTGGACTCTCCTTCACTACTACACTTTCCTTTCTACCATGGATTCCTCTTCAAAATCCACCAACCCATCCATTGAAAACCTTGTTGCTCAAATGAACAAAACCCTTAACATGCCTGAAGCTGATATCTATCCAAAGGTTTTCCTCAATCCTGAAAATATCAGAACCAACCAACCTTTAGATTGGAAATGGTGTTTTATTGGAAAACTATGTAGTAACACCTGTTTTGAAACAACTAGAGTCAGTAACTTTATCAACACAACTGGAAGTTTAATCGCAGAGTTGAGATGGAAATATTGAATAGAATAAGGAATTTTTTCATTCTTAGACTCACCCATGAGGATGATTACTTAACTCTTAGGAATGAAGGAACTAGAGGAGTATTTGATAAACTCATGGTGCTTGTTGGTATCCTTATGGGAGGCCCAGACTTAATTCATGAAGAATCTTTCACAAAAGTCATGATCTGGTTACTCATCAAAAGAATTCCAACTCACATCATTCCAGATATCAGAAACATCCTTCAGCATGTGGGAGTGTACCAGAAGGAAAAAAAACCTTATGGAAGAGACATATTTGAGAAAAACCTTGAGGTACTACTCAACATTGATGTCACCAAACCTCTAAAGTTAGGCATTGAAGCTTATGAAACACAAACCATCTCCCATTGGCTTGAATTTTCTTATGCTCTTAATGGCATCAAATTCTGCAAAGTTTGTAGAATTTTAGACCACCCAGCTCCTCCCTGTCCCATACCACCTACACCTTCAAAATCCCATTATTCCAGCTACACAAGATTACCAACCCCTCAACCATTACCACCACCCCAAACTCCTTATCAAAAAACGGTTCAAGAAGGAAGAAATGCCATTCAAAGAGGATACTCTGATGCTGATGAAGCTCAAGTTTTTGAAATCAAAATGAGAAAAGCTAAACAGAAAGAGCTAGAGAAGACAATTACAAATATTGCTCCCTCCACCTCCAGACACCTCATTTTTGGAGCTTCCTCTAGAGCTGATCCCAACTCTCCTCATCCTGATATCATTGCTAGAGAAATCAGAAACAAAAGGCTTGATCTTTTAAAGAAAATTATAACCAATTACAAGCACCTCCAAGCTAAAATCAAGATCAAGGAAGCAGCTAGAACCAAACCACCCAACACTGTCACTACCTGTACCAGTCAAAAAAGTGATACTGATGGTATCTTTCCAATCATCCCCTCCCAAAACCTCCCAACCCTTTCTCAGATCAAAGAAATAATGGATTATGAAACTGTTCAGTTCAAGAAAAAAGCCTGGAAAGCAAGAAAGAAAATTCACACGTTTGCTGAAGAACCCTCATCCAGTAACTCCCATATCACCAAAACTTCTGATAAAAGAAAACAACCAAACTGTGCTGCAACTCCCATGGAAACCAACGAAATTGATAACATCAAAAAACTCAAGGAATTCCCTGACAATTATGCTGAACCCCTGGACTCAAGCAACCCCCCATATGACTAATGGTGAATTTGGCTCATCAACAACAGATATTGAGGTAATTTACCACATCTCTCTATTTTTTATTAGTGTTAACATTATGCATCACTTTCATGCCTACTATTTCTGTTGCATTATAACATACTTTGATCCCATAGCTAGGAGGCCAACTTCTAAGTTTCCCCCTGTATCTTATTTATGGCAATTCCTTATCTCCATAGCTTGGAACTGTCAAGGGCTAGGGAAAAGACAAACCAAGAAATATCTCACTGACATGTAAACAAATTCAATCCTGACATTTGCTTCATCTCTGAAACAAAGCAGAAACATGGAAAACTTTTAAATTGTATGAAACAACTAAACATTCAAAACTTTTGGCATGTCAATCCTGGAGGGGCTAGTGGTACTGATGGTGGTCTAGTATTGATATGGAAAAACAACACTGATGTTACCATCATGGATTCTTCCATTAATCATATTAATGCTACAATCAAGCCCACCAGTGTCCCTTCCTGGCTTTTCACTGGTTACTATGGCAGTCCTAATGATACCCAGTGTAAACTCAAGTCTTGGAAAGTCTTGGAAAACACAGCCACAAAACACTCTATCCCATGGTTGGTTATTGGAGATCTCAATATCATTCTGCATGATAATGAAAAGTACAGTACACAGCCATTGGACAGAGTGGAAGCAAACATCTTTAGCAACAAGATTGTTGAATTGGATATAATTGATTTAGGTAGCACTGGGTGCCCCTTTACCTAGTCTAACAAGAGAAATGGTCCTGCTCTCACTGAATAAAGGTTGGATAGAGGTCTAGCCACTGAATCCTGACTTACCATCTACCCAAACAAAACTATCACTAATCTGCTAGCCATTGGTTCAGATCACCATCCCATTCTTCTTAACACTAATCCGCATTGGAACACTGGCAAAATCCTTTTTACATTCTTTGGTCCATGATTGGATCACAAGGATTGTAAGGATATTATTCTAGAATGTTGGCAAAGAAACTTGTCTGGTTCTAGTGCCTATCTAATAGCCAAAAAACTCAAAGACATCAAATTAAAGCTCAAAATTTGGAACAAAGAGGTGTATGGAAATATAAAGACAAACATTGAAGACAACATGCAGCATTTAAACTGGTTAAAAGGAAATTACTTCAAGCAAGAAAGAAGCACTGCAATAAAAACTGCAATGCAAGTCATAAAAGATTGGCAAGACATTGAAGAAAATTTCTGGAAAACCAAAAGCAGAGACCAGTTCATCAAATTGGGAGACAAGAACACCAGTTACTTCCATAGATCTACTAAAAGCAGAACAAGAAGGAACAAGATTGATACTGTCCAGGATTATGAAGGAAATTGGACTGAGGATTACCAAGAAATAAAACAGTGCTTCACCAACCACTTCTACAAAATGGCTACCACTGAATCCCCCAAGATAAACCCTGAAATCATCAACCTCATCCCCACAACCATAACTGCATCTGACAACAACATGCTCAACAGAATTCCTGAAGATCATGAAGTCAAGGCCATCCTCTTCAGTATGGCCAAAGATAAAGCACCAGGTCCTGATGGCTTCCCTCCAAACTTCTTCCAAGCCAAATGGGATATTGTTGGAGAAGATTTGGTTAAAATGGTAAAACACTTTTTCAAATCTGGTCACATGCTAAAAGAAATGAACTCAACATTCATAACCTTGATACCCAAAACTGATAAGCCTTCAAACCCCAGCCATTTCAGACCCATTAGCCTTTGCAACACAACATATAAAATCATATCTAAGCTCCTATCCCAGAGAATGAAACCATACCTAAACAAAATCATATCCCCCTACCAATCTGCTTTTATCCCTGGGAGACAAAAAGCTGATAACATAGCTATTTCTCATGAAATTATACACTACATGAGAAACATAAGAGGACTCAAAGGAAATAAAGGTAGTATGGGAATCAAGATAGACATGGCCAAGGCTTTTGATATAGTGGATTGGATTTTTCTTGAGACTATTATGGCAAAAATTGGTTTCAACTCTGATTGGTGCAACAAGATTATGCAGTGTATAACTACAACTTCTTCTGCTGTGCTAATCAATGGCTCCCCTGATAACTTCTTCAACCCTTCAAGAGGTCTTATACAAGGGTACCCCCTATCGCCTTATTTATTTTTGTTCTGTATGGAAGCTTTGTCCAGGACCTTATCACATGTTCAAGACTTGGGCATAATCTCAGGTACCAAAATTTGCAAGACTGCTCCTTCAATAACACATCTCCTTTTTGTTGATGATTGCATGGTCTTCTGCAAAGCCAACTCTACTGAAGATCAGCATCTAAGGGACATTCTTAATATATTTGGAGCTACTTCTGGCCAACTCATCAACTTCAGCAAATCAGGTGCTTTTTTCAGCAAAGACACTGATCCAGCCATAATACCTAACATCTGCAATCTTCTAGAAGTTCAAGTTCTGCCTGCAAATGACAAATACTTAGGCTCCCCTTTGTTTACCCACAGAAGCAAAATACAATGTCTCAGACCAGGGGTGGAAAAAAATGAAGATGAACCTATCCAAGTGGAAGAATTACCCTCTAAATCCAGCTGGAAGAGAAGTTATAATCAAATCTATCACCTCTACATCCAACATTTATCAAATGAATTGCTTCAGAATACCTAAGCAAACCTGTCAAGACATGAACAAGTTACAAAGAGATTTCTTCGGGGAAAAACTGGAGAATCCAACTGGATACTACCCAAAAGCTTGGACAGCTATATGCAAGCCAAAAGACCTTGGTGGGTTAGGTTTCATGAATATGGAACTATTCAATAGTGCCATGATAACAAAGATAGGATGGAGACTAGAACAAGACAAGGACTCTCTCTGGTACCAGCTAATGGATGCCAAATACCTATTGGGAAGAAATGTACTAAACATGAACACCAATGCTAAAGATGGAGATTCCTGGATATGGAAAGGAGTTTTAGAAGGTATTTAGAACATCCAGCAACATTGTGTTTGGAGAATAGGTAATGGTAACAAAATCAACATCTGGGAAGACCTATGGATACCCAACTCAATTGAGAAGCTCTCCAAGCCAGCCAACTGCCCTATTGATATTCGGGGATCTTTGGCTCACCGATGACCGATCGGAAGGATTGGAACATCCAACTCATCCAACAACTCTTCAATCCATACATTTCTCAAACTATCACAATCTTAGTCATCCACTCCAGGGAAGAAGACAGTATTCACTAGAACATTAACAACACTGGAAAATTCTCAATTAAAGCTCTATACAAAGCTAAAATTGAGAACTTATACAGAAATGATCAAACAACAAGGGATTGGGGTGACATTTGGAAGTTGGAGGTTGCCCTAGTTATCAAGATCTTTCTCTGGAAATGTGCTCATGAAATTCTCCCAATAAATGCCAAAACTGCAAGTATTCTCCACTACATTGATCCCATATGCAAAATCTGCAACTGTGGGAGGAAACAATGACTCATATGTTTCTCAACTTCCCTGCTGCCACAGCTGTCTGGCAGCAAATGCTAGGGGTTAATCATGGGCTCTTTGAACATCAAAACCCATTAATGGGGTGGTTCAATGATTGGTTCCACAATGATAACATCACTGATAACACTTGTATCTATGCTACCACCTGTTGGTACATTTGGAAGGCTAGATGTGAGCTAGTATTCCAGAACATTACTCCTAATGCTAAGACTACTACTCTCAGCATTCAAAAACATTTCTCTGATTACAAACGAGTTCACAATCTGCCTCATCATGCCCTGAACTCTCAGGATCATACCAATGATAATGAGTACCATCTAACAACTGCAGGAATGAATGCGGGGCTCCAACACCAGCAGAATTATGGTTTTGTAATCACAATTTGTACTATCCAGGACCCTCACACTTACCATTATTTTTTTGGCCTAATTATCACTGATTTTGCAGGGAACTTGGTTGATAGCAGAGGACACACAGCTCAAAGGGGACCAACATGAGCCACAGGAGGAGCAGATCTAGGTTTTGGATGGGCAGAGGAAAAGCAGCACACAAACATTGTCATACAATCTAGAACTTTTGACATTCTGAAGCACTTCAACAAACTTTACCTACAAGCAATCAAAGGAAGATTCAGTAGGAATTTCCACAGGGAGAAAAAAATCTTGAATGATGAAACTATCCTCCATATCAAGCCTGTAACTTTTGTCTTAATAGATCTTAAGCTCTTAGATAGAAACCAAAATCTCCAAGCTTTAAAGTTGGCTATAAATTGTAAGAACTTGAGCAGTGGGTCTGATGTTTGCCTAAACAAGGACACCACTAGCATTCGTATCGATTCCATTCCTTAGGCATTGCCTAAGTTTTCTTAAAAAAAAAAAAAAATTGTGGGGCCAAAATGAAAATGAATTTAATGTTAGTATGTTTCAATTATCATCTAGTTAGATTGGAGTTAATGCATATGAATTTCTTCTCTCTCTCCTCCTCTCTCTCCCACTCCTTCTCCAACAAAACTATCAAGAACAACTCTTCTCTGCTCAGATCTACATCTGAGCAGATTTTTTCATTATTTCTTGTTTTCTAGGTTAGCTTTAGTGTAGTTTTTATTATGTTTCCTACTTATCTACACCATTATGGTGGATTTATCTACTCTTTTGAGGTTTATCTTCGATTTAATGGCGATTCTTGGTTATTGGGTTGGGTTTTAAGATCAATAGTGATGCTCTCCATGCTCTCCAACGACGGAATCTTGGTTGTCTCCGGCGACGGAATCTTTATCGTCAACTTATCCGACGACGAAATCTCCATAGGTGGTCTTTTTGACGACGGAAGCTTCATCACTAGTTACAAGATATTTGAGCAAATCACTCATACTTTGGTACCACATCTTTATGGTTGGAAGTTAATTCCGAGAAAAACCATCCTTCTTCCAATTTAATCGGATTTTGTTTTTTTTGATCAAAAGAGAAGATTTATTAAGAAGATTAATGATGTACAACAATTCTACCAGAAGTAGATGAACACAAATAAAAGTAATTAAGCAAAGGAACTAGTGATTACATGAAAATAGAGTCCCAGGTAGATAGAACTGAACTCGAGAAGTTCAGGTGGACACGGTGACTGCAACTGCAGCCCAAGCCAATACATATGATTTAGCTTCTTGAATCAGGTCGCCATCTGTTTTATACATGTACTGAGCCTCAAATTTTCTGCAATTCCTTTCCCTCCAAATTTTATTAACAATTGCCGCAGGGATTAAACTCCATATATAGTTACCATAACTTGAAAAGTGGTTGTGGTGCCACGTATATGCCTAGTTCTTCATAGTACCAGGCACAACCCAAACCCATCCTGTATTAGGGAGGAGACCAGACCAAATCTTGTATACGATTTTGCAGTGGAGAAATAAATGGTCTTGCGACTCAACATCAATTCCACACAACACACACGAGTTATACAGATCCATACCTTTGTGTTGCAGTACATCAATGGTATTCAGATTTCCATGTAGTAGGCACCACATTAAGATGTTAATTTTTGGAGGTGTTGCTGGCCTCCAAATAAATTGATAAGGAAAGTTATCAACACCGAATTCAGCAATCATCTTTGCATAAAGAGACTTGACTATGAATACACCCGAGTTGTGAAGCTTCCACCTTCTCGTGTCTGGAAGTGCATCTTGAACTGGAGGATTGTCTCCAATAATAGTCATTAGGGAAGCATATTCTTCAACCTCTACGTTTGTGAGAACACGCTTGAATTCAAACTTCCAATTCCCTTCCATCGATATCATGTCGGCTATCGTAACATTTCTGTTTCTTGATAAATTGTATAGATTGGGTGAAATAGATGCAAGAGGATGTTGTCCACACCAAATGTCATTCCAGAAGGCAATGACACTGCCTGAATGTACAAAGAGTGTTGAATTTTCACTAATTAAACTTGCAGTTCCAACAATCACACGCCAACAGGATACTGCATATGTTTGAGTTATATTTCCGGGAATCCATTTGGAGAAATCAGTACCATGCTTGTCTTCAACTCTCTTATACCGAAGTTTATTCTCTTCGACACCAAATCTCCAGCACCATTTAACCAATAAAGCTAAATTCATTATCTTGAGATTACAAACACTAAGGCCACCCTTTTCTTTAGTTGCACGAATCAGATCCCAGTTAACCAAGTGTGAGGTCTTTGCACCTTCCTTCAATTCCCACATAAAATTACGCATCTTCTTTTCTAGACTCTTAATAACTGAAATAGGTGCCTTGAATAACGAAAAGTAATAAGTGGGTAGAGAAGATAAGATACATTTTAGAAGAGCAAGTTTACCTCCTCTAGATATAGATATCTTCCTCCAGACAGATAATCTAGCATCAAACTTCTATATAATTGGATCACATATTCTTTTTGAGCCAGACTTTGCACCAAGTGGCATCCCTAAATACATAAATGGTAAACAATCAGTTGAACAACCAAATTCTTCCTCCCTAGTAGCTAGGTTAGGAACATCTCCAATAGCAATGAGTCGAGTTTCAGAAGTATTTACCTTTAGACCAGCAATGAATTCAGAACAATATAGAGCAAAAAACAAGTTGTGTAATTCCTCCTTCTTATTAGCGACAAAGAAAACAGTGTCATCTGCATAATGAAGGTGATTGACTATGACACTTTTGGGTGAAACAGAGAAGCCACTGAATAAACTTTGATTAGACGTTCTATCCATGAATCTAGAAAAGCCTTCCATTGCTATATTGAATAAAAAAGGAGATACCGGACAGCCTTGTCGTACATCTCTTGTACTTGTGAAGTAGCCAAATGAAGAACCATTGATAAGTACCGAGAAGGAAGAAGTAGAATAACAAAACCTCAACCAATTACACCATTTTCTACTGAATCCAATTTGATGTAGAACAAATTCGAGATATCTCCAGTTGATTCTATCAAACGCCTTCTCAAGATCAATCTTGCACACAATACCAGCATTCCCAGACCTTAGTCTAGAATCTACCAATTCATTAGCAATTAAAGTACCATCAATTATTTGCCTGCCTTCAATATATGCACATTGTACCGGCGAAATTAGTTTATCCATAACAAGTTTCAGCCTTATATCTAGAACTTTTGCAATGATTTTGTAAAAGCTAGTAAGAAGGAAAATAGGTCTACAATCTTTTACAGTTTCAATATGGTCCTTCTTTGGTACAAGAGTAGTGAAAGTAGAGTTATGTTTAGAATTGATAGTACCTATAGTGCAAAACTCATTCACAGTACCCATAATGTCTTCCTTGATAAAGTTCCAACATTTCTGAAAGAACATAATAGGGAAGCCATCTGGACCCGGGGCCTTGTCATTAGCTAAATCTTTGATAGCATGCAGAACCCCTTCTTCAGTGAAATCAGATTCTAAAATAGTGGCCTCCGTAGAGGTAATAGTATCAAACTCAATTCCCTCTAAATCAGGTCGTATAACTTCTTCTTCAGTAAACAGAGTTTTGTAGTACTCTACGATATGATCTTGCAACTCTACCTCTATCCGACACCAATTTATTACCGATGTAGAGTTGTCTGATTCTGTTGTATCTTCTTCTAGTTGATGCATTGCTGATAAAGAACGAAGTATTCTGGTCTCCTTCTTGCAACCATTTAGTGTTTGATTTGATGCTCCATGAAGTCTCCTCCATCTTTGAAATCTTTTCAAGCTCAGCTTTGTGTTGAAGTTGCACAATCCGTTCCTCTTCAGTAAGGATATTATCTTCCGCAAGTCCATCAAGTGTTTGTATGTCAGAGAGAATAGCATTCAGCTTTGTGTTGGTGTGACCAAAAACTTCTTTGTTCCATACCTTTAGCTTCTCTTTTAGTGCTTTTAACTTTAGCCAAAGCACAGTGCTTGGGGTACCTGCAAAACAAAAATAAATCCACCAATCTTCTAGTAATTGTAAGAATCGATTCTCCAAGAACCACATAACTTCAAAACTAAAAGGACTACGTCCCCAGGATGGGTCGGAAATATCTAAGAGGAGTGGGATGTGATCATAGGTAGGTGTAGCTTTGGCTAATTTGGTAACAAAAGGGTAGTGTTGTTCAAACGATGGGGAGATAAGAAACCTATCTAATCTGCACATGATAGGGTTTGCTTTCCCATTTGACCAAGTGTATCTTGCCCCTTTTAGAGGTAAGTCAATGAGGTCATGTTCCAATATAAATTTTTTGAACTTTATCATCTCATTGTGATCTTCTTGCAATTCTTCTTCTCGTCACATTTGGTTATTATGTTGAAGTCACCACCAATACACCAAGGAATATTAGACCAATACCTACATACATTATCAAGCTCAATCCAAAAATCAGTTCTCTCAACTGGATTGTTTGGCCCATAAACATTTGTCAGCACCCACTTGAAGTTATCAATCTTGTTTGTACAAAGAATTGAAAGAATACAATCACCAACGAGCGAGTCACTAACTTCCACGAAGTCTCTATCCCAGAGAACCAACATACCACCAGAGCTTCCTACAGATTGTTGTAAAGTTCAGCCAACATTTTTATACCCACATATATGCTTAATATCCCAAGACGAACAATCCATCATCTTTGTTTCTTAAAGAATTATAATGGGAGCCCCGCTCGGCTTAATCATTTTATGTACTACTGTCCTTCTACTACTAGAGATTAGACCCCTAACATTCCAAGTTAGAATCTTAAGACTCATTGAGAACAATACTTACCCCTAGATGCAGCTGATCTTCTTGTTCTTGAAGGAAGGGATGCAATTACCTCAACCGAGAGACCGAGTCTTTTCAATTCATTCCGGAGCTTAAGAGGTATAATCGGCTGCGAGTCACTGTCTAAACACATAATTGAACTTGCATCATCTGTGCTGTTTTCTATTGAGGGTTCGAAACCAGGTGGGTATTCAGTTGTCATTGTATCTAAACCATTATCGGATTTTATTCATACTTGTATTTGTCTTACTCCGGTAATCCTTCTTTTTCTCTTATCGGATTTCTCGGTATTGTACTTTTACGATATGTTCTTGTTACTTTGTATTCTCTTATTTTCGATCTTAAACTCATTGTAACCTCGAACTAACATTAATGAAAAGTTTTCTTGTTTTTTTTTTAAAAAAAAATTAAAAAAAATTTGGAAAAAGAACAAAAAATATTGAGACAGTGAGGAATGTGCACTCCTGTTTTATGAGTACACAAATTTGCATTCATTATACCGACAAATGACATAGTCAACAGAAAGAGCAGTGTGGGAGTCTTGTAAGAAATTATATACCTTCCTCATAATGTCAACGGCTATGGAGTTGACTGTGTATGATTACCATTTCTTCTATCAAATTATTGAAACTTCTCTGTTGTTTTCTTGTTCATATTTTTTGTCTTGCATTGCTGAAAACCCTTAAATCAAAGAGAAATCCTTAAGGGATTTATTTTTCATAAAGGAAACCAAGATCAATGACAAGCCATCTGTTTTAATTTTACACAACAATTTAGCAGCTATGTCCAAGCTTCCAGAAGATGTAATCATCAACATACTCTTGAGGTTACCGGTGAAGTCAATATTACGATTCAGGTGCGTATGCAAGCAATGGCTAAAGTTATTTAGTGATCATATTTTTATTAAAATGCACTTCAATATTGCGACTGAAAATGAAAATGAAAATTTAAGACTTATGGTTTGTGGGGAAAACATGTATTCTATAAATTTCGATTCAATATTTCATAAGGCGATTGTCGAGATCGATTACCCGTTCAAATCTAGAGATTGCGGCATGTCTGTAGTGGGTTCTTGCAATGGTTTACTTTGTATAGCTAATGTTGCACAGACCATTTGCATTTGGAACCCATCAACAAAAATTTACAAAGTAATACCGTCATTACTTATTCAATTTCTGCCCAATTATCGTTTCATTCGGGGAATCAAATTCGGATTTGGCTATGATTTTCATGATGAAGAGTACAAATTTGTAAGGATTTTGGATATCGGTGATAATGGTTCTATAGCCGGGGTCTATTCAGAGGGATCGAATACATGGAAAGCGGGTCAACTCATACCTTATAGCTTTAATTTCGGAAATGCATTTGGGGTGCTTGTAAGTGAAACTCTTCACTGGATAGCAAATCATTGTTCGGGGTCAGAAACTCGGAGCCTTGTACTTTCATTCGGTATTAGGGATGAATCATTTGGGGAGCTGCCACTGCCAGATAATGTGAATGATCTGATGCGCGTTACGCTTGGTGTATTGGGTGGGGACCTTTGCATAATTGATTATTGTGTTTGCATGTTTAGTGTTGATGTTTGGGTAATGAAGGATTATGGAGTAAACAGTTCTTGGAGCAAATTACTTACGATTCCATTAGAAACAACTGTGGCATCCATGGTCAGCTTGAAGCTGTTACATTCCTTTAAGAATGGCGAAATTCTTCTCAAGAGAAATAAGAATACGTTACTTTTATATCATCCGAAGTATAAGGAGTCTAAAATTGTGAAGACCGATGGCATTCCTGATGGACTATATGATATAATGACTTTTGTAGGGAGCCTATATTCAGTTAACTCGGGTAATTGTTTGGAGCAAGATCGAATTGAAAACCTAGCTACTGAACGAAGAACGAATCTGAAAAAGAAAATAAAAAACTTCTTAAGAGGTAAGAATATATCTTGCATATAAGTTCATTATCTTAGTGACGTTCAAAATGTTAGGTTAATGCTTGTTTCGTTTATCAGGGTTGATGTCCGTCTTCAAGTGTTTCAGTGAGTGATGAAAAGTAGGAAGATATTTAGCTGGAAGGTTCGATTTGTTTTAATCCTTGTTTGCAGTACATTTTTTTTTTTTTTTTTTGAGCAGATAACTATTCTGTTTTTATTTGTAAGTTAATTAAAAGAAACCAGCCAAGTGACAACTATTCCAACTGCAGCATTTTTTGTTTGAATGTCTAATGTCAATTTAGAATTGTACTCAAGCGTACACCAACCATACCTTCGTATGTGTCGCTCTTATGCAAAGATTTATTCACTTCTCTGCAAGGATAAATCTAAAACTGTTTTTTTTGCCTCCCTGTGCCTCGGGCGCAAAGATAACCGGCCGTCAGCACCAACCTACGCCACGGTGTCAAGTTCCCTGGGAATATCTATACAGTTCTGTTCTTACAAAAACATTCTTTTTAAGTAATTGTATTTGTTGGAGGATGGAACACCGGTAAGTTTACGATATGAGATTACAATAATAAATGAAGTAGGAAGTGTATTACACAACAACAATTAGAATTGAATCAAGTAAGGAAAGATACGTCGCAGGCTTGCCTCTCTATGCTGGAATCATGAAATTGAAAACCTAAAAATAGAGGATTGATGAGTTCCTTTTCACGCTTCATCCGCTTCTGCTCCTTGTTACAGCTCAAGATGAACTAAAAATAGAAGTTGTCATTAGATTTTGCTTGTTTTTGAAATGACTTGTGGGTTCAAGTATATATACTTTATAGGGGTTTTACATTTGGGGCTTATTGTCCTTGCTGAAGTGATAAATATTTAGTGTTTAAATCAGGACATGTTGTAGTCGCAGGATTTCCTACAACCACACCCCTACAAGATTACACAATGATCCAATCTAATTTCACGATCAATTATCAAAGTTTTATTTATTTTTCTGAAGAATCTTACAAGAATAATAAGAGTACAAAGAAATTAGAATAGCTCTAGACTTTCTCTCTCATATTTGTTCTCTCCAACCTCTCTCAAAAACATCTCCCTTTCTCTAGTCTGCTTGGTCCTTTATATAGGATATTACATAATGGATGACAGCTAAGTCAACCTTTATTTTCGGATCTGGTGGCGTCATTCTGTAAGCTTACTAGTGCTTTCTTCGCAAGTTAACTTCAATCTCTCAAAATCTTCATACTTTCCTCATGATTAGGCCGACGTCATTCGCTACATCACTTCTCTAACACTCTGCGATGGCCTTCGCAAACACCTTCTATTTAAAACTTCATTTGAGACATAATCATTGCGAGATTCTCGCTTCCTACATCTTGCCTCTTCTCATGTCTTCTCTGCGAAGAAGAGAATGATATGAGAATTTATATCTCTAAATGCCGCAGCCGCTCATTTTTCCCTATTCTTTTCGACCGACAACCTTCCGTGATTCGTGCGAAACAAATTATACATGTTTCTTTTACCATTTATTTCTTGACACGTCTTTCGTAACCGTCACTTCTTAACCGTTCACGTCACCTCTTTGCATTAATGAGTTTATCTTCTCGAGATCTCTTTCTATATATATATATATATATATCTTTCTTAGTCTTCATTTGCTTTCTTTTTACTTTTCCTTTCATTTTCTCTGCAACTTTTCTTCAATGTTCTTCCGCAACTTCCGCTTCTGCTACTGCAAATTTTTAATTTCTTCTCCTTTTTGATCTCCACTTCTTCTTCATTCCTATACTCAAAAATGCCTCCAAGTGGTCGTAAATATGATAGTGAATTTGAAGAAATTCAAAAAGACTTTAAAGAAAAAGGTTTTACATTATCCACCATTCCTGATCATGGTCCTAAGTCCATTCTTTCTGCTAAATTATTTTCTGATCATCAATGCAGCAATGAAGAAATCATAATCTCGCTCGGTCAACTTCTTGCTGGTCTCCTTATCCCTCTTTATAACCCTAGTTTTCCTTTGTTTTACGAGATCCTTTCCCATGCGAACTTTTTGCGAGCCATCTATCAATTGTGTGGAGACTGCATTCGACTTATACTTGAGTTTGCCTATCGCGGTGCAGGTTTGGGGTCTCTTTATCCACCGAAACTTAGAGATCCTAAATTCGCTGATTTAGAGATCATCCCTGAGAAATATAATGTGGAAAGTTTCTTCGAGAATTACGAAGTAATCACTATGAAGAAGGAAAACACTCGCTGGGGAGTTCGTTTGAAGAAGAAAGAGAATGTTGCCAGCGAAAAAATGTTAATGCAAGATATTGACTGGCATTCTGGTACTAATAAAACTCCAAGTTAGTCAAAAGATGACAAATGGTATGTCTTTCCATCGACTCTGAAGGGACCTTACATCTATGGTTCTAACGTGCTACCTGAAAATCTCATTGCGTATCAACCTTGGGTATTTAAGTGGCCCAAAAATAAAATAGAGGTATGCTTCCAAACTTCGCTCCGTGTGTGACTCTCCATTTATTCTTATTCCATTCTTTTCTTATCTTGCGAAATTTTTAGTTTGCGAAGCTGACAAAATACTACAACTAATCTGGGAAAGCAAGCGTCTTAACAGCATTGCGTGCGATCACGGATGAAGTAAGAAATACTCTTTTGTATTATTATAACAATATTGTTGCCTCTATTTCTTACCTTCATACGTGTACGCAGGTTGAAATTAGAGTTGTTCAAGAAGCTTAAGAACCTATCAAGATTGCGAAAATTACAGGCAAGGATAAAGGCATTCTTCGCAAGAAGCAATCAACCATCCCATCTTCAAAGAAACGAAGAATTCACTCTCCCTCTCCTTCAAATCTTCAATCAAATGAAAGCATGGATGATGAAATTGAGACTTCTTTCGCAAAGGAAGATTCTTCACACGAATCATCTATGGCGCAATTATCTAGCATATTCTCTTATTCTTTACAAGGAATAGGCGACGTTCCTTTAACTAACACCTGCCGTGCAATTGCGAACATCTGTGACGCCCCTCTTTTAGATGATAATGAATCTCTTCGTGGTGTTTCTAGATCAGTTACTCCAAGTTTTCTAAATTCTCTTGGTATTCTGGTAAGCCTTCATTCCTCTACTTCGCCTTAATTATAATTCAAAATTAAGTCTTGTTTTGATTTTTCTTTTTATTCTTTCGCACGATGGAAAAGCTTCTTATGCAGTTGCCTCTGACCTAGTTAAGAGGTGCGAGAGCTTTGAGAAGAAGAACTCTAAGCTTAATAAGATTGCAGAGGAATCTCACAACAAAAATGAATAATTAGAAGTTGAAGTTTTTGAGATTCGCAAGAAGAACAAACAGTTGGAAATAGAGACCTCCACTCAACAAAATAAAATATCCAGTCTTCAAAAGGCGACTGACCAACTTTATGGAAAGTGGAATTTCTTCTTTCCCTCTAATCTTTTTTCCATTATTTTCCCTTATTCGATTAATCATTTTTGCAGACATTTACGGCCTTTCTGATGAAGCCACATTTCTTCGCACCTTTCCCCATTCTATGGATGATGATACCGTTCTTGAACGCCTTAATACTTCTTTAAACAGTTAGACCAATGACAAAACAGATTCTCTTTCCTTAAATGAGCTCAGATCTAAATTCCATATCTTAAAAATTGACCATAGAAGCAATTTGAAAATAGCTCACAATTTAAAACGCCGCCATCTTGACTCCAAAGATGTGATAAATAAGTTAAGAGTTAAGATCAGTGATCTTATAGATGATAAAGACCGCATCACTAGTCAAGGTGCTCAAGCTTTAGAAAAATTCCACAAGACCCTTCTCGAAACCCAACTTGAGCGAGATGAAGCTAATCGTAAGAATGCCGTTCTTGTTGAAAGAGAAAATCAAGTGTGTTCTCGTCTCTTTATAACTAATGATGACGAATTCGCTTGGAATACGAAAATCTTAGATAATGCCAGAAATAATTCAGGTGTAAATGTTAGTCTCCAAGATGATCATTCAACCTTGATCAAGGATATGATCTCTAACAGAGAAGGTTGTTAACTTTGCTTTCTTACTGGTTATTCTTTTTCATAAACTTCGCTTGAGTTATTGATATGTTATTGTATATTCGAAGAGGCTGAGAAGGATTTTCACAAGAGAATTAAAGAATTGGAGACTCAAACTAAATCTCTTGAAGCGGAAAAAGTGAAACTCGCAGAAGGTTTATCTACTCGCAATGATAAATGCCATCGGCTTAAGAATTAGTTGAAGCTCACCGTCCCCAATTTCCAGAATGACACTCTTCATTTTCGCAATCAGACTATCATGAAGGTATGTGATGATAACAACATTTCCCATTCTATATATCCCTGCCTCTTAGATGAAGTTCCCCCGAATATATCACTTCTAGACATTCCGGATAGTGACGACGGTGAAGAAGAATAAGAAGAAATTGAAGAAGAGATTAATGAGGAGGAAGAAGAGTCGAACGAAAAATAAATGTTCTTTTCTTGATTAGCCTTTCTCCTTTTTGTGATACTTGTATATCTTTTATTTTTTGATCTTTATGTAAATCTGTCACTGCGAACTCCTTCCGTTTCCAAAATCTCTCAATATAAGTTCTATTCCTTTTTGTTTTAACTGCATATGTTATAAAAGCAACTCTTGTTCGCAACAACAATCAAAGATTAGTAATCAATATATAATCAACATATATGCGTTAATCTATCAGGTGGAAGCAAATAACATTTGCCTTTGTTAAGCATTCCCATACTTGCCTATTTTATTTCTTTTCAAATGAGAGATTAATCATGCTACAATATTGCACGGGATTCTGTGCGTTATTTTCGCAATCTTGTTCGTATTTTTCTGCAAAATCTCGCTATTGTGAATTCGCTATCAGATGTATCTTGGAATTTTCCAAAATTCCATTCAGTATTATTCTCTTATGTGGTCTTATTTTGCCTTCCTAAGTAAAGGTCTTATTTTGCCACTCTTTGTATTTGCGACAAAATCGCAGGACGTCTTTACATTTTCATGTAATGACCCATTGATCTTGTCTTATCACTTTCTTGTATTATTGCCTCAGCAGGATATTTTTCATGCGACAATATGATAGGCCTAAATATTCTTGCGAAATAAAGGCCCATGACATTGCCGCCTTGCGACGAAATCGCAGGACGTCTTTACACTTTCGTGCACTGACCCATTGATCTCGTCTTATCTTTCTCTAGTATTATTGCCTCTGCAGGATCATTGCACAAATATGACAAGATTTAATACTCTCGTGAGTAAAAAGTCTCATGACATTTGCATCTTTGACACTTATTAGCTCCTTAATGGAGGGTGCCGCCCTTATTATCCCCCTGGTTGCCCCTTCAAGGAGGCGTACCTCTACCATACAAGGTTGGCTCCTCTCATCCGGTCTTAACAACGACCAGTTGTTTTCGCAGCCTTTTATCCCTTCGCCGATATGGCTCATGGTTACGAGACCACACCCTAAGTGGGGTTTTCTTCGAGCCGAGTGCATCATATCCAAAACTTGCCAAGAATGTCTAGGTACGCTCCAGACGCCCCAAGCACTCTTGGCTCAACCGTGTACCTCGGCGCCTTGATCGAGTTACGTAATCCTTAGGAGAGACCTTCTCACCTTAGTCATCCAACCTAAGTCATAAGCTTAAGTTGAAAATCCAAGGCGCCTCTCCTAGATTTGTTTTATTAACCCCCAGTCTCCATGACCCAGGTTCCGGGGCGGTGTAACATTCCCTCAGCCATGTAATAGGTTCTCCCCTTCAATGACGCACTTTAGGTCTTACATTTTCCTCTTGCGAAATTTTATTCGCGAACTAGGGTGTACGCCAAAGTTGGGTGCCTCTGTCTTTTTTGTTCATTCTTGTATTTTCTTTTATTTTATTTTGTAAAAGTTATAAATTCTGCGAAATTATCGCATATCTTCATTCTCATTGCTACAATTTATTATTTTTGCTTTCTTTAATCAGTAAAAGATACTTTTCAAATACAACTTTAGCATTCAAATTTGTTTCTTTCTCTACTCAATTTCATCTATTTCATTCTCATTTCACGTTTTAAGTTTCTTTCCTTTGTTACTTTGTGTTTGTGCTTCTCTGAGTTCTCACACACTCTTGATGATCTCGTTTCGCAGAATACTCTTTCCATATTTTCGCAGATATTTTTCGTTATACACTGCAGTTTTCACTCCTTCTAGTTCATATTTTCCTTCTTCGAGCACCTTTGTTACTGTGTAAGGACTTCGCAAGATCATCTCCGCCATCCCTCTGAATAGAAGGTTGTAAAAGTAATACTAGTTCTCCTTTGCGAAATACTCGCCGGTTCTCATTTTCAGCAATCATTGCTTTCGCAACAATCCCTTCTCTTCCATGTTCCACTGCGTCTACAATCAATCGTTCGCCTCTTTGCTTTTCTCTGACATTTCGCTTCCAATTGATTTTTTTAGTTACTCTTTCTTCACATTTCTCTATATCAATTGCATGACATTTTCTCCCTTCAACCCAATCTCCTCTTATGATTCCAACACCACTAGGATGAGGAAACTTAATGCATTGATGGAAGGTTGAGGCTACTCCCAGAATTCCATGCAGCCAAGGTCGGCCAATCAGTGCATTGTATGGCGACTCTACATCAACAACACAAAACAGAATCTCGAAAGATAATCCCTTCAAAGGAATTCGCATGCTAATCTCTCCCTTGGGTTTGTTCGCAGTACCATTAAAGCCATAAATCTTGTAAGTCGAAGGTATCAAATCCTCATCCTTTTCCCCCATGGTTTTGTAAGTATGATAAAATAAAATATCTACAGAACTTCAAGTATCAATTAATATTCTATTGATCGCTCAGCTTCATCATCTTCATCATCACTTGGTTTCGGGTTGATCTCTAACTTTACCACCAAAGGATTATCATGCATTTCTCCACCTTCAGGAATCTCTTCTGCCGTAAAGGAAATAGACTGTTTCTGACATTCTTTAAGTGGCGAGACTTTTGCAATGTTCATAATTTCTCTAGCATCAACATCTTTGGCGAATACTCTGCTCAGAACATTATCATGAAAATCCTCGATTGTTTTGTATGAGTGTATAATAGAATTGCATAATAGGTTTTTTGCTTTTGATCCGACTTCAATTAAAAACGTATCTTCTCTTTTTGATGCATTTGCTCTGTGATCTTCTAGTGGTGGTGGCAATGGTAAAGGTTGTGGTTGTCTTATCATAAAGTGGTTCAACTTTCCTTGGTCTATCATTCTAAGGATAATTCTCTTTATATCTCTGCAGTCATTTGTCGAATGTCCATGGAAGTGATGATATAAACAGAATTCCTGACTTCTGTAGGTCGGTGGTGGCTCCTTCCCCATGTTCCAAGGTGATGGGATGTCTTCCATCAAAATTATGGCTTCCCATATCTTTTCCACATTGGCATTTAGAGGAGGTATTATAATTTTTTCCCATACTACCCTGTTAGGTCCTTGTCCCCTTTGATAGTTATTCTTAGTCCTCCATAAGTTTCTTGGGGTTGGTCAAGTCTCTGAATCTTGTTATTTCCGCCACGACTATAGAAACTCCTCTCTTTCTCGAATTCTTCTTGATCACGACTTCCCATCGCAACCAAATTTTGTTGACTTTCGATCACCATCTTTCTTTGTGGATCTTGCGAAGTGTTCGCCATTGTGTTTTTTAACTTGGGCAATAAGCTTGCACTCGTAATTTTTGAGCTTGTATTCGCAACTGGGTACGACTCCATCTCACTTTGTTTTTCCTCTAGAGCTATGTATTCCTCTTGGAACTCTCGCAACTCGGTCATTGTGATAGTATTCTTGATTCTAAATATTTGAACATACAACAAATTTGTTGCAAACATTGCATTAATGAATGATAAAATAAGGTATCTTTCATCCACACGGCCAGCCATGTTACTACACATTGTCTTCCACCTCATAGTTAAATGCTTCAAACTTTCGCTGACTCTTTGTTTCAGTCCAAATACATCTTCAATGCCGGGACGCAATGAGTTGTTACTTATGTAAGATCCTAAGAACACCGTTTGCAATTGATTGAAAGATGTTATGGTATCCTTTGGCAGTCCTTCAAACCATTTTAACGCCTCTCCCGTCAGGCTTGATGTAAAGTATTTGCACACACACAGCGTCATGGTTTTCCCATTGCAACATGCATCTCACGTAATCTTTGATATATTGAACGACACACGTTCTTCCATCAAAGATGCTAGTTAATGCAGCAAATTACATTTTGGCGGTATCCCCCTCAAGTATACTTCTTGTGTAAATGGAGTTTTCGCAACTTCCTCTATTGCTTCATCCAACTGTCTCCTGCCTCCTTCTCTTCTGTTAATGAGCATTCCCCTCATCTCTGCCAATTCTCTTAAAATTCGTTCATTCGTGCCTGACCCTTGGTCCATTGGTATCTTTAACCTTGCATCTCTTCTCATGCGTTCATGTCTATCTTGACTTGCGAAATTTTATGTTTCCTCTTCATCCCCTTCTTCTCGTCTTCCTCTGCGGTCTTCTCTTTCACCCCTTTCGGATATTCGCACATGATTGCGCCTTTCATCTTCTCCTCTGCATCCTGGTTCATCCCTCGCTACTTATCTTTCGCCTTTCAAACCTTCCTTGTGTTCTGTCTACCTCTTCATTAATATTATCATTGTTGCGGTATTGTTCGCGCCTTCTTTCCGGTTATCATGATTGTTACGGCGTATAGCCTCGAAACTCTTGTTCTTCAATTTCCGCCCTCATTCTTTCTCTTTCGCAAGCTATACGTGTTTTTCGGCATTTCGCCTCTCAATCTCATCCTTAACTGTTTGTTGATTCCTTTGCACTTCTCTCCTATATAATATCCTTCTTCCTTCCTCCCGGTTTTCTTCGCCATCTTGACTATTTCATTCATGACATTGCTCATTCCTCTGATCTCTATTGTTTTGTTCAATATGATAATTTTCACCATGTTGAATGTAACGATCTTCAGCTATTTCTCTCTCTTCTCGATGTCCATCACCGGGATTCGCATATCTTCTTGAATGTCCTCAACAACACCTACTTCAAGCGAATCTCGTATTGCTTCTCTTCTAATTGATTGAATTTGACGTTGTAGTACTTCTCGACCTTGTATTTTGTAGTCTTATATTTTCCATTCTCAATTCATGGTTTTGTCGTGTTAAATTTGCACGTTCTTCTGCTTCTAATATCCTTTCTTCATATATCCTTTGTCTTAATGTCTCTAGTGTTTCATTCTCCTCCTCTCCATGAATTATCCCTCCTTATACTCGCCCCAATTGCTGTGTTTCTTAAACTTCCTCTATTGAGTCCGTCCTCCACGTGTGTACACTAACTCTATCATAATCAATGTTTCCACTTGTATTGGTGCATGCTGAATTGGGAGTTGAATTCGTTCTTCTCTATCGTTTCTTTTTCCCATCCTAGAAGATTCTCCCATTTCCTTTCTCCTTCTTCCTGGAATTCTTGTGCTTCTCCTTACCATTTTTTCAATTTTAATGATATTCCACAAATTATTTACCAATTTTTCCAAACCTTCTTCAAATCTCTTAGGATCAACAGTCCCTGTTTCTAGCGCCAATATGTAGTTGCAGGATTTCCTACAACCACACCCTACAAGATTACACAATGATCCAATCTAATTTCACGATCAATTATCAAAGTTTTATTTATTTTTCTTAAGAATCTTACAAGAATAATAAGAGTACAAAGAAATTAGAATAGCTCTAGACTTTCTCTCTCCTATTTGTTCTCTCCAACCTCTCTCAAAAAGATCCCCCCTTCTCTAGTCTGCTTGGTCCTTTATATAGGATATTACATAGTGGATGACAGCTAAGCCAACCTTTATTTTCGGATTTGGTCTGCGTCATTCTCGCAAGCTTACTAGTGCTTTCTTCGCAAGTTAACTTCAATCTCGCAAAATCTTCATACTTTCCTCATGATTAGGTTGACGTCATTCGCTACATCACTTCTCTAACACTCTGCGATGTCCTTCGCAAACACCTTTTATTTAAAACTTTGCTGAGACATAACTGTTGCGAGATTCTGCTTCTAACATGTTTTTTGACGATTCAAACGTCTTGCCCAGGTTTTAGGAAGGAGTCGTCTCATTGATGCAAGAAATAGTTGGTGTACTTGCTCACTAGCCGCGGGTTTTAGAATGTTGAACCCGTAAAACGCAATTCTTAAAAGTCTTTTTTTGTTTTGGCTGATTATTTAATACATGATTTGCGTTATTTTCGCCGCAAAATCCAAAAGACAATGAATATAAATCTATTATTTTGATGATACGCTCATCTTGTAAGACTCTACATTCCTCTTATTAATAGTAGATAATTGTCTTTTGTTTGGTTTGTTAGTTGCGTTTTGATGTTCAGGTACCTCAACTTTGTGTACTTAGAATATTTGTGGCTTTAGCTTCTGTTCTGTTGTTTTTCTTTGTGATTTTCACTCATTTTCGTTTGTAGTCGCATGCACACGGCTTGTGTGCCTTTTAATCTATTCTCTTTGATCGAGGAAAACAAAAAAAAAAGATTCTACATTCCTACCGAAAATGAGCATAATTCGAAATGTATAGCACCACCGTCTACCCCTTTGAAAATGAGCCGTTAAAATCCGTAGATGGCGAGGTTTGGTATCTCGAATTGTGCTCATTTTTAATAGGAATGCGGAGTCTTATCAAAGGAACGTAGCATCAAATGTTAGATTTAAATTCATTGTTATTTGAATTTTACGGCGAAAAAGAGTGTTAGTGGATCCTTTTTTTTATTAAAAAATCCTTAAAAGCATGTTAGTTGAAATAAGTTGAATAAGAATACGAGAGCAAGATGTGTCTGGTTATCAACGCGTCAGATGTTCCATTTGACATGTTGACTTTCTCGATGGGTCCAAGTCTAACACTTGGACTAGAATCTAAAAAGCAAAAATTCTCCGACGGGAATCCAAAAGCAAGAGTTTCCGAGATAGGAATCCACCAAAATGCATGCCATTTGATTTGGGATTTTTTAGGGAGCCGAAATTGTAACATGCGTATGCTATGCACAGGCCTACTTACTGCGAACGAAGGAGATACGGGTACAGGCATTTAGTGATCTCTTTGACTCTGAATGCTCACTAATTCCCCGAAAATGCCTGTTGCACTGGAAATTCGTTCCGAATGTTACCAACGGTTACCTCTACGAGGTTGTTGTAAATTGGGTATTAGAAGATGGAATTAAGAGAACAAAAAAGCATGTTGTTACACCGATTTCAAGATCTTGTAAATATTTCGATCCTTCCTAAATAATTGGCGTGTACACTTAGTCAGTGAAATAATGTTTTTAGGCTCTCATAACATTGTTGGATTCAAGAGTTGTACTCTCTTGACCCAACCAGGAACACGCAGTAAATAGAATTTAATGATGCTTAAAGAGAAAAGAAATCAGAGATTTCTGATGTGCTCAAATGGGAGAAACCCTTCGCAATTTATAGAGGCTTTTAAGTTATTGGAGATGTCTCTTCATCTCCAACAGATGTGTTTGTACCCCAATTATTCTACACCAAAAATGGGCTAACATAGGTCTAATATGCTCCTCATATTAACCAAATTGATCCCATTAAGCACTCTATGTGCAAGCCCATGTGCAACAAACTAAGAAAAGAAATAGCTAGGGCCTCACAAGCATCACAGGACCCAAGTCAAGTCAAAGAGGTGCCTGCCACTCAGCATCGCCTCGTCAGCAGCCCCGTCCAACCAGCGCTGACCACGTCAGCAGCAAACTGTGCGCTGACATCAACATGACGTCACTAGATGCTAATACTGTTGGAATATTCCATTACTATTACAGACGTCGTTAGCATACACTACGGGAAAACGGTTGATCAACTACTCAAAGAAAAGTAGAATCGTCAATGGGTACCCATTACCCGAGCCTAACAGGACCGGTAGACTTTGTCCAGTTAGGGTCCTAAAGTTGGACCCATTAGCAACTTAGGACCCGACGGGTAATTACCCGATTGGACCCGAATCTAACGGGTCCAAACGGTAACCCGTTGGTACCATTGATATCCAAAACCCGTTTATTCATACTTTTATTCATGTTTTTGCTAGTTTTAGCTTTGATATTTTACTCGTTTTAAATTTTTTTCCTACATTTAATCTTTATTTAGTACATTAATAAGAAATAATAATAAATTTTTATAAAAAATTTAAATCCAAGCCAAAAAAAGAAAAATATTAAGTTTTTGAGGTTTTTTAATAGTTTTCTTAAGACCAAATGGGTACCCGGAACCTACGGGTACCCGGGTATTTAAATGGGTCTGGTTCTGGGTCCATAAGTTTAGGAACCGGACCCGTAACCGTTAGGACCCGGACCCGACCTTTATAACTAGGGTCAGGGTCTAGTGATACCCGGGAGGACCCGGACCCGTTGACACCCCTACCGAAAAGAGTTGTCGTACGTCTACGACGACGTTTATCGTAAGGTTGCACAAGGGGGTTGTAGAAAATCCTCAAATCTTTACAGCCCTTCAGCTAGAGTCGTAAACATAGTTGGATCAAGTTACTACAGCTAATGGTGCAGGTATGTATATTTTAGGTCATGGTTTTGTCTTTTCCATCTAAACAATTTCACTTGAATAAAATCCTTCATGTACCTCAAGCCTCTCATAATCTCATTTCAGTCCATAAGTTTTCTAGATACACTCTAACTTTTACTTCCAATGATTTTTATATCAAGGATCTAAGATCAAGGAGGACTATATTCACAGGGCTCGGTAAAAATGGACTATATCCCATTCACAAGCCTATTCATTCTTCTTCTGCCTTGTCATGTGTTGCTTCTTCTTCTAAGATTTGGCACAAAAGATTAGCTCATCATTCCTTTGAATCTTTTAGTAAAGTTTGTAAGATAATAAAGCTTGACAAGATTATGTCAAAGCCTATCTTGTGTAGCGATTGTCAATTAGGTAGGTCTCATAAGAAACCTTTTCAAATACAAGTTCAGTGTCTTTGTATCCTTTACAATTACTTCATCTTGATGTTATGGGTCCTGCTCCTGTCCCTTCTGTAAATGGCTACAGATTCTATGTTAATATAATTGATGATTTTAAATTTTTTGTTGGGTATTCCCTCTTACTATCAAATCATATTTTACTACAGTTTTCTTACAATTCAAAACTACAATTGAAAATCAATTATCCACCACTATCAAAATTATAAGGACTGATGGTGGTGGTGAATTTGTCAATCATGAACTTGATTCATTCCTATCTTCTCATGGCATTGTTCATGAGCTTACATGTCCTCATACACCAGAACAAAATGGTGTAGTTGAGTCTAAACATAGACATCTCATTGATATTCCAAGAACGCTTCTATACCACTTTCTTATTGGTTTGATGCTCTTGCTACTGCCAATTACACTATAAATAGACTTCCAACCAAATCTTTGCATTCCATCTCTCCTTTTGAGAAGTTATACAAAAAATCACCTAATTACAATTTTCTCAAAAGCTTTGGATGTCTTTGTTTTCCTTGGCTGAAACCTTATGCCTCTAACAAACTTCATCCTAGGAGTACAAAGTGTATTTTTCTAGGCTATAGTGCTCAGAGTAAAGGCTATAGGTGTTTGGATCCTATATCTCATAAAGTTTACATTTCAAGACATGTTGTTTTTCATGAAAATATCTTTCCTTATTCTTTTCTTATCTCCACTACTACTCTTAGTGACATTCTTTCTCACTTTGATATGCCCATTACTCTTTTGGACTCTACTCCTCCTCCCATTTCAGATACTCCATCTCATATTATTTCTCCTCCCTCTATCACCGTGCCTTCTCCACAATCTTCTATTTCTTCCTCCACTTCTACATCCACTCCTTCTCTGACAAATGAAGGAACCATGATAGCTAATACACATACTATGACTACTAGAGTTAAGAATCATATTTACAAACCCAAGATTCTTTTCTCTACTAAACATGCACTGCCAGCTGCCTATATTGCTACTATTGAGCCTCCTACACCAACTTGCTATTCTCAAGCCAAGAAACTCCTGTTTGGTCTACTTCCATGGACAATGAGCATACTGCTCTTCTTGAAGCTGATACTTGGAAAAAAGTTCCACCTCATCCTTCTCAGAATCTTGTTGGTTGCAAAGGGGTGTACAAGGTTAAACACAATGCAGACATTGAAAGATGCAAAGCCAGACTTGTGGCTAAGGGATTTCACCAGCTTGAGGGTCTTGACTATACATATACATTTAGTCATGTAGTAAATCCAACCACAATCAGAATTGTTCTTGCTCTTGCTTGTTAACTTCAATCTGGCACATTAAGCAACTTGATGTTAGTAATGCATTTATGCATGGAGATCTTAAGGAGGATGTTTATATGGTTCAACCTACAAAGTTATGAAGATGCTGCTCATCCCGAGTATGTATGTAAACTCAACAAATCATTGTATGGTCTCAAACAAGCCCCAGGGGCTTGGTATGAAAAGCTTGCTGATGCTCTCATTTCACTTGTCTTCAAGCCTTCATTAGCTGATTCTTCATTATTTTTTCATAAGTTAGGTTCTAAGCTCACTATTTTACTAGTCTATGTGGATGATATCATTGTTCTGGTAATGATATCTCTCATTGCAACAAGATCATTGCTCATTTGAACACTTTATTTCTGTGAAATATCTTGGTGAGCTTCATTTTTTCTTGGGTCTACAAGTTACCGTAAAGCTTTGAAGGTCTTTTCTATGTGTCGACTAAGTATGCCATTGAACTTTTACAGAAATGCAATCTTGTTGGCATCAAGCCTTGTTCATCACATTGTCCACTAATTGCAAGCTCTCCGCTTGGGATGGTGATCTTCTATCTAATCCTACATAAGACGAGATCTCTAGTTGGCTCTCTACAATATCTTACTTGGACTAGACCTAACATTAGCTCTGCAGTGAATCAAGTTTGTCAATTCATGCATGCTCCTAATACTGCACATCTTCATGCAAGCTGCTAAAAGAATTCTCAGGTTTATCAAGGCACTCTTGGTCATGGACTTGTCTTCTCTAAAGGGTTTAATGCTTTGCAAGGCTTTACTGATGCTGATTGGGCTGGTAACCCCGATGACGGGAGGTCAGTCAGTGGTTATTGTATATTTTGTGGTGGAAATCCAATATTCTGGTCTTCTAAGAAACAACCTATCGTTTATAGAAGTAGCACAGAAGCAGAATACAGATTTTTTGCTTCTACAACAGCTGAAGTGCTCTGGATTTGTCACGTTCTCAAGGACCTTTATATTTTTACTCTTGTTCCTCCTTCTATTGCTTGTGACAACAAGAGCTCCATTGCTCTTGCTTCAAATCCAGTTTTTCATAGCAGGATTTAACATTTGGCTCGGATTTTTTTTGTGAGAGAGTTAGTTCAATCCAAGACTTTGCAGGTGGTTTATGTTTTCACTTTACAACGCAGCAGCTGATGTCTTCACCAAGGGCCTCAGTACTCCAAGATTTGATTTTTTAAAACACAAGCTGAAGGTGATGCAACCACCTTAGCTTGAGGGGGCTAGTGACCGTGTAACAGTCTAACTGTTTTTCTAACTGTCAAAATGGTCTGTCTGTAATATTGTCTGCTTGTAATATTTGTTGTGTGCCTTTAGTCATTCTATGTCCGTACAAGTTGAGTGTGACAGCAGTGTGACAGCCTGTATTGGTTCATCAAGTCTGTGTATAACTAGTGATGACTCTCTTCTGAGAATCAGTTTTTGTTTGTTTCATTCATTCCACTGCTATCATCCATTTCTCTACTACGTTCTTATTACCGCTGCAACCATCGATCAAAAGGGAACT
>JAJJWW010017174.1:191208-275238 GCA_023531295.1 Papaver armeniacum
AAGACATGGTAGTATGTACCGTAATCTACCAAGTATATAGACTCCCTTGGGAAGTAGCTTATCCAACAAGATGATATATAATTGAAACTCAATAATCAATCCTCCTTCATTTTGACCCCACAAAAAGCTGATGTGGACGACTCTAGCCAGAGTATTCCAAAATACTGCTCCCTCATTGATTCTAGCCCGCATAATTAGCATCAAAATTGTGTTTCACAACTTTACGCCCTCATTTACCCCAATTTCTCCGACTCACTCTGTAACTTCCAGTGAAAATAACCCCCCACTTTCTCAACCACTCTCTTTACATGTCCAGAAAAGAAATCCATGGTTAAAACTAAATCCCATTTTCGGTCGTTATCTTATTGCTCAACATCTTCTTTCCTGAATCAATTCACACGCAGAAAAAGAATCTTCACTTCACCTACAGGTTGGATATTTCAAACTAAATTTTGTTTTGTTTTAGATTTTTCCGTTTTGTTTTTACTTCTGATTAGCATATTTCAATTCCATTGTATTAATCTTTAGGTGGGTTTTTCTCTATTCCTTCAGTTGATATGTTTAGGGCAATTACTAATTACAAAATTGGGTGCACTTTTTTTGTTATAGCGTTTGATATAATGCAGCAGGTAACTATATCTTTTCCTTTCACTCTTTCTGTCGTCCAGATTCTCATTTCGGATAAAGTTCTATTTGAAATCAAAAAAGATTAATATTGTCACGTCTTGAATTCAATGTACAACAGTCGTAGCATTGTAATGATTTTTTAGAAGATAGAATTGTGTTGAAATTAAGTTATTTTGAGAGAGTAAACCTAATGCAGTTTAAGTGTTTGTGGAAAAGACGAGGAACAATGGTCACATGGCGCACTATGGCACTAACCGGTAAGTTCTTTTTTATGAAAGGACGTTTATGCAGTTACCATTCATTCAATCCAATATTAAGATTTTTAAGATTTCTTTTAGGTGGGTACGGGTGATGGAATTGCTTAGTATCCTAATGATAATTAATATGGATGGCTTTTATGATCTGAAAAATGGAACTTACAGTGGCATTTTTGTTGTTAATTAAAATAGGATTTGGTTTAAAATGCGAGTCCTTGATGTATTGAAGGCTAAACAATCCTAACCTGGCTATATTAATCGGAAATGTTGTTGTTTTGAATTGTAGATGAGGTATTTGGTCTAACGATAGAAACACAAGAAGTGTGTGAAATTATTGCTCCACCTGTAATCGAGTGAGTCTGCAATGGATGGAATATATATATATATATATATTCCAACATTTGAAAGGCTCAGTACGTTATTTCTCTACAGGTTTGCTTTTCTTCCAAGAGCTATTGTTTTTCCCTTTTAGTGTCATATTTTTGTTAGTATGTAGGAGAACAAAATTCTACTGACAGAGGGAAGGGACAGAAGAACTTACCTAGGAATTGGGATCCAAACGCAAAGCATCATAAGGTTAGTGGTGGTGTATGGGTTGAAAAGTCACACACTTTTGTTAGCATATTCTGGAGAACAAAATTCTCTGACAAGAGGGAAAGAACTGAAGAACTTACTTGGGAAGTGTGTTTGGAAAGCAAAGCATCATAAGGTCGGTGGTAGTGTAAGGTTGAAAAAATATCACATTTTTCTTGACCATCTTTTTACAATCTAAAGTGATCAACGTTAATAACTTCAATTCTGAACATTTTTGGGATTCTTGGTAGTTTGTTCCCAAAACTATTTGGGTTGGTTCGAACCTACATATGAACTATAGTTTCCTGATCAAAGCACACCATAAGGTGTTGATCTTAATCTTTTGTATTTTCTGTCGTTTATTCTTCTATACCGTTCAAAGCTACGTTGTCAGATAACAAAATCCGAGTGATACCACTTGAAAATTAATAGTTTTTCTAGCTGGAATATTGTTAACTTATTTACCTTAACATTATTGCAAATCTGTTCTCAGCCTGTAGATTAATTTAGAAGATTGAAATATCAAAGTACAAATTTCTTGAACGGAATCCTTCGGGTTTCTTAGGAGATTGAAATATCAAAGTACAGAAAAAAATATTTTTTTTGCTCTAAGCAGCAGAGTAGGGAAGTTAGTAATATCTAACACAAATAGAATTCAATATTTTGCATCGCAGCAAATTCAGTTGTAGTCTTTCAGGCTCTTACGAAATTAAAAGCAAAGTAAAAATTTTATCGTTCAAGTCTTCAGAAAATCCGTCGGACAAACGACCAAAAAAGCGCTACCACCCGGTGCGTAAGCACGGGTTACTATCTAGTCTGATTAATTAAAAATTGTATGTATGGATTGACATACAACATTTGATAAGCAGATCAGACGAAAGATGGCATGTAATGCTGCTACACGCATGACTAGGAGTTACTTAATGTCAAGCAGTTCAAAGAAATCATTGGGAAAAGCATGAAATTTTTTTCCCCCTAGGCCGCCGATTTCCCTTCCTCAACGACTGATGTTTTCATTTATCAGAAGAGAAATTTTATTAGATGTAAGAATATACGGGAGCTATAATCTACTAGAGGTAGAGAAAAGAAAACAAAAAAATAGTAAATTATTCAAAGAGTGCACCCCAGTTGTTGTGGACTGAACTTGCAAAGTTCAAGTGTATGTACCCTCTTCAAAGAAGCACTAGCCCAAGATAAGATCGAATATTTCTCCTCATTTCCTAAATCCAGATCGGTCTTGAAATTGTAGTTCTTCTCAAAAGTTCTGCAGTTTCTTTCTTTCCATAAAGTAGAGACCACAGTAGGGAAGAGATTCCAAATATAGTTACCCAGTCGAGAAATGTTTATGATGCCAACTCTGCTAACATTCTCATATTCAATGGCAAGACCCAAGACCAACATGTACTCCCTCTTGTTTCGAAAGACCGTCCTCTGTTCCTTTTTCGTCGGTTTCAAAATTCTCATCACTCTACTGTTTATAGTCATACTTTTAAATGAACTCACTAATATACCCTTGAATTCTTTATAATCATAAATCCATTTTTAACGTGACCCAATCTAAAATATTAAAGAAATTAGTATAATTGAGGAAACAAATATATCATTCATTCCTTTTAAGAAAATATACATTTAACTCTAAAAATTAAATTCCGTATAAAGTTTATACTTCATAAATTCGATATCTTTTAAATTTTCCTTTTATATTTCGTATTTATAATTCTCACAACAATTTTGGACAGTCTTTATTGCTAACATTTTTATTAAAATAAAACAGGTAAGTAACTAAGGGTAGTCAAGTAAAATAATATGGTCTCCTTAATATTTTGAGAAAGTCAAAGCGGACTATCTTTGTGAAACGGAGGGAGTACTCGGCAAGTCTAAAGACCAACTCATAAATATATTATCTCTTTTAACTTCAATATATGGAAACTTCCTGTATAATAGGAAAGAAGATATCTTTGCCTTAAATCTTTAAAATCTCCCATAAATTCCGTGAATCTGTTTCAAAATGAAGAAGGAGAGGGCCCCTCTATCCATTTGTTGGGTTCCTTTAACAAGATCAATGCTCTTATCTGAAATGAGGATGCCTTTAACACTTTTAAGCCAATTCTTCCAAAAATGTTTATTCCCCAAAAATACCTACAAACACATAAAATACCATAATAAGTACAAAATCGAGTACCAACAATGTAGAAAATTGAGGACAACTTAGACCCAAAAATGTGTCTATCACACCTGCGGCAAAGTGAAGCGCCAAGGTGGTGATACACTGTGAAGACATTTGGCTAGTTAATGAAGCTTATTGGCCGACACAATGAAGGTTCATTGAAGGAAAGGAAAAACGAGGCCAAAGTTGACAGATGCAACATGCGATGCTGGCATTGATGCATATCCATGGAATTGAGTTGGCCCAAACTCAAGGATGATGCAAGAGTGAATAATATGCTAGGAGTTGGTCTAGGGAATTAGTTCAAGGCTGGCCAAAGCTTGAATAATGCAAACAAGTTGGTAATGCAAGAGTTGCATTGCTATTGTTAAGCTAATTAGCGAAGTGAAGCATATATGACGCATGAGTAACTAGAGTGAGCTTAAGGAGTCGGCCTCGATGATTGAAGCATAAGGATTTTCCGTGCATTAGCTTAGATTGATAAGCATGCAGGTCCAAGAGAGCTGAACGTTGGCGTGAGGCGGAATTCAGTAAAGCACAACAGTGGTGCAATACGGCTCAAGTGACGGTTATAAGTTGGTTATTGGCTTAACAAGCGTGCCAAAGGTGCGGGACAAGTTGGAAGGGTTATGAAATGAGTTCATAATCTTATTAGAGTGTCCCTAACCGTTCAAGACAAGTGTGGCTTCAATCTGCATGACAACACAAAAGGTGGCAGTTGAAAAGAAGATTGGCGGTTATGGAAACTACCTGATGGGACACATGGCTGTTCCATGCGTGTCCAAGTGTTGTGCACGGTGTTGGCCATTGTAACCCTTTGTATAAATATCCTAAGGAGTGGGAAAATCGATGCACGCTTTCATATGAGAGTTTTGTAGACATGTAGTCTCATACTTGAGAGAATAAATGCATGGTCAGTAGGCCGCCGATTTCCCTTCCTCAACGACTGATGTTTTCTTTTATCGAAGAAGAAATTTTATTAGATGTAAGAATATACAGGGAGTCATAATCTACTAGTGGTAGAGAAAAGAAAACAAAAAAATAGTAAATTATTCAAAGAGTGCACCCTGGGGTTGTTATGGTGAACTTGCAAAGTTCAAGTGTATGTGCCCTCTTCCAGTGAAAGACTAGACCCAGATAAGATCGAAGATTTCACCTCATTTCCTAAATCCAGATCAGTCTTGAAATTGTAGTTCTTCTCAAAAGTTCTGCAATTTCTTTCTTTCCATAAAGTAGAGACCACAGCTGCAGGGAAGAGATTCCAAATATAGTTACCAGAGTCTGAGAAATGTTTATGATGCAAACTCTCTGCTAACATTCTCATATTCAATGGAAAGACCCAAGGCCAACATGTACTCGGCAAGACTAAAGACCAAACCTTATAACATACTTTACAATGTAAGAAAAGATGATCTTGAGTTTGTTTATCATTTCCACATAGAATGCAAGAGTTGTAGATCATTGTAAAGACCCTCAAGCTCGTCAACGCTATTAGACTAGTCAAGAGACGTTTGAGCCGATAATAACTCGTTTAGTTTAACATGAACGTTAATTAATAGAAATTAATCTAACAACGATTTAGATACGAAACTATTATCTTTCGATAGATCTCGAAAAGTTATGCGGAATGGACTACTCGAGCGTGTCATTCGGATATTAGACAAAGAAGAGATCATCAAATTTCCATGAAAGGAAAATTGGTCATTTCATTGATGGTCCTTGACAGTCCTTATCCAGAACATGGACGCCTCAGTAAAATCGTGTGAGATTATCTTCACCCACCGAGAAGATAAATTTGTATTCTTATTTATTCTTTATTCTTTCTTCTTATCTTCCTCTTTCTTCTTCTCCGTTCTTCTTCTCTGTTCTTCCCCTCTTCTTCTTCTTCTTCTTCTGCTCTTATGCGAGTGATTAAGAGTTCAATCGAGAGATTTGTGATCGGTAGGAGGTGTAGAAGATCATAGAGTTACTGTTAGTGATGGTTTTTGTGTTTGTTGTTGATTTAGACTCGAGAGATGAAGTGAACTAGGAATTAGGGTTCCTCTGTAAATCGAAGAAATCGATGATGGCGATGAAGAGTTTGATTATGGTCGTGTTTCTAATAGGAGGAGTAATTATGAATCGAGAATATACAGAGAGAAGAATTGATGAAATTCAATTGAGGAGTTAGGATTTATACTGTAAGGGGTTAGAGTTCAATTTGTTGATGATTAACAAGAAATTGAAGGATGGGTTTTGATCAGGTATGAAGTAGAAATGTTTATGTGAAGTTTAATTTTGATTTTAAAGGAAATTAGGGTTTGTGTTCTTCTCAATTTAGAAATTAGGGTTTTGATACTAAGAAGTTCAATTGAGATAAGTATTAAGCCAGAAGAACTGCTATGTTATGCTGTAATGAATTTTGGTAGTGGTTTAAAAAATTACAAGATTTGTGGAAATGGAAATGGGGCGAGTTACAACCGTAACTAGTGGGCTGATTGAGAAGTTTAAGCTTTCTTTGTATGTATTGGTGTTGGTTTGATGTTGGATCTGAGTCTTGTATTGGGTTGTGGTCTAATTGAAGAAGTGAAGTTGTTTCTTTGGAAAAATCAAGTGGGCTAGGGTTCTAAAGAGAATTGAAATGATTATGGAGAGGGTGTTATAGAAGCGTGGTTCGCGGTTTAGACTTATGTTGAGTTTCAATGGATTTTAAAATTTTGTGATAGAGAAGGCGATTTGCTTCTCTGCGGTGGTGGTGTTGTGTTGTTGATGGCGCTAATTTGGTAATCTTTGAGTTTAGTAATTTAGAGTTGAAGTTGCAGGGATATGAGTGATGGGGTTGTATGAATTGTTGATAATGATTATAGTGTGGCAGGTGAAGTGTAATTATAATGAGAGTTGAGATGAGGTTTGAGTTAAGTCGGTGATGAACAAAAATAAGAACGGTGGTGTTAATCTGTTGTGCAACTATTGAATTTCTGGAATGCAAATTGTGGTTGTAATAGAACTGAAGTTGTAGGTGGTACGGGTTTGACTAAGTTCAGGATTTAGAGTCGGAGTTGTTTGAGTTGGCTTGGATGTGAACTGATTTGGTAGTTTCTGGTGGTGATGTGGAGTGAAGCTACATTAGTGTTTACGAATCTTTTGTTTGTATAGAAGAGTAGGTTGGTATGAGTATTGTGTATGGAACAAGAGTTGCGAGGCACGGAGGGTGGATAATGGGAGTTGTATGATTGTAGTTAGTGCTAGCAGTGAAAGCTAGCAACCTATGATGTTGCACGTAGGTTGTGTTATTTTTGTAAATCAATTTGAAGTTATAATTTTAATGAATGAATTGTTGCAATGAATAGATTAAAGTTGAACTTGAATAGAGTTGTAGAGTTAGAGTTGCGAGATGTGTGAGAAGAACCCTTGGTCGATCACCGAGCTTATTCGATCTATTTACATTTTGTTTAGATGACTCGGTTAATCTGAGGAGTCGAGTTGACCCTGTTTAACTGAGTTGAATATATCGGTTTGACTCAGTTGACCTTGACCAACTTAACCCTTTGACCCGACCTTGACCTTTGACTGGACTTAGATGTGGACTGTTGGTTGACCCGTGACCGCCAGTTTGACCGTTAGTTAACTCAGATGGACCAGGCCTTTGGCTAATGGGCCTGTTTAGAGAACTTGGGCTTAGGAATAATTATCTTATATAGATGAATTGGACCTTAATGGTCTGAGTTAGCCTTTGTCTTCTTCTACAAAGTTGTATATATTCGTAAGACTTAGCTAATAGACTATATAATCAACCTAATTGAATTAGGAAACCTTAGCTATGCTAAAGATAGAGAATAAAAAGGTGTAAATTCGTAAATGGGCTTATAACTATTAGTTAGACTTGTATGATTCTTGTGTGAGCTATTTTAGCTAGTTTCTTAGACTTCTTGTGTGATTAACAGTTAGTCTTTATTAACAACGATCGGTTCAAATAATGAACCAGTGGATCGTGGATCTCGAGCTAGGCGAGGCTTGTCATCAAAAGAGGTAGGAATTTATATTTAGCTCTTTTGTGATTGTTGTTGTTTTCTTTTACAAGAGTTTATGTTTAACAAATTCATGCATTGTCCAGTTGTGTATTCCATACATTGTTTTATTTAAAATTCCAAAGTACTTGTTGATTCCTTTAATCTTTCCATGGTTTGGAAAGGAGTTGTAATGTTTTGTTTGTCTGTATGTATTGGTTGGGAAATAATAATTTCCATTTGATTGCTTGGAAATGAGAATTTACATCCGTGGTATATAGGACACTGCTCCTTCATTTATATATACATGAATTCGAGCTTTTATGCAATAACTAGGTGGAGGCTGAATCACCATATTAGCTATCTAGGTTGAAATTTGAATAACCATATTATACATTGTTTGGAAGGAGTTAGTTCCATATACATGAATGTTTACTCGTGAATTGGTGTGTTTAGTGTTAGGGAAAACATGAATTGTTTTGGATCATTTCCAATGATTACATGAAAGTTAAATGTTATTCCTACTGGCACCCCTTTTAGGGATGATGTGCTCACCCATTCCCACTTTCAGTTTCAGAGACATATCAGAGTTGCGCAGCGAAAGCTTCGAGGAGTTGAGTCTGTTATTAGTTAACTTCTGCTATGTTATTATGTTGTATATTTTATTTCTAAACCAAATAACTATTGTATATGTATCATTTGAGAGGAGTTCTTGTATATTTATAATTCAGAGCGGGGCTAGCTTTTGGGTTAAGTTTTATAGAAATTTTTTTAATACGATGTGTAAGTATATAATTTAGATTCTTAGTGCCTCTTTATTTAGTTAATCTCTTGGATTAGTCAGCTGCTTGCTTTGGGGGCGCTACAAACTTGGTATCGAGCTCACTATTAGATCCTATATGGGAAACAATAGGAATAGCCGGTCTTAGGTTAGTGAACTAGATTAATTTATAAATGGGTTGGGTTGTGAGATAAATCATAAACACTAAAAGTTATCAATAATTAAAGATTTATTTGATTGATTGATTTGTTTGTTTGGTTGTTTGTATATATAATGAAGTAAAATTTGTAGGGTACACCAATAACTTTACCTAATAAGGATTTGAGAATAATTAATCTAAAAAGTATGAACATATAGACAATTCAATACTAAAATTATCAATATTACGAATTTACGAAAGAAATTTACAAGAGTTACACCAATTGTGATAAAAGTTTAGAGACTAATTAATTTTAATAAATTAATACTTAGTTAATCCAGCACTGGGAAATAGTGAGGTTGGTAATTCGATGTGTTCAGGTGATACATGTTACGTAGTAGGCATTGTCAAAGCGTCATGAACCTAGACATGGCAAAGCGCATTCAGTATCACTAGGAATATAAGGGAGACTTGCTTCTAATACAAAACTGATAGATCCCAAATTTTACTTAGAAACTTTATTATAGAATATCTTCTCTTGTAATTAGAACCAGTAACTTATTAAAATGGAAATTAGTCAATCGAACCTAGAGCCACAAATTTTAGTTGTAAAAATCCTTATAGAGTTGTGCTTGTTCTTGTTGTTTGTGCATAGATAGGAGAGAGGTTTTTCCTTTAAGGTGGGGAGTTTTGAAGACCATAAGGATGGCTCGATTTTCGATGACGAAAATGAATAAGGTGGGGAGATTGTAAAGACCCTCAAGCTCGTCAATGCTATTATACTAGTCAAGAGACGTTTTAGCCGATAATAACTCGTTTGGTTTAACACGAACGGTAATTAATAGAAATTAATCTAACAATAGTTTAGATACGAAACTTGCATCGTTCGATAGATCTCGAAAAGTTATGCGGAATGGACTACTCGAGCGTTTCATTCGGATATCGGACAAAGAAGATATCATCAAATTTATATGAAGGGAAAATTAGTCATTTCATTGATGGACCTTGACTAGGGGTGGGACTTGGGTTGGTTGGGCGGGTTCGAAGGCTTGGCCGAGGCGGACCGAGCTATGAATTCTTTGCCCAGATTGCCCATCGAACCCGTGGAACCCATTGAGGTGTTGCCCAAGTCCGCCCAAGTTATGTTCCTCGGGTTCGCGGGTTCCTCGGGTTGGCCCAAGTTCCAATGTGATAATAATAAATTTAGTAATAATAAAATTTAGTTGCTCCATTTATTTTAAATTTCCAAATAACTGAAGATTATTTACAATAATATAAACTTTTTTTCATATTGAATGATTAATGAGATAGATATAATTTATATTTTCATTGATAGATTTGAAGATAATATCTTAAATTTTCTAAATAGATGATAATACCAATTATAAAAATATCTTATATATAGTTCTTCGGGTTGGGCGGGTTGTTTGTGTTAGAAATATTTGTGCCCATGCTTGCCCAAATTTAACTCGGGTTTATAAAATTTATGCCCGAACTTGCCCAAAGTTTTGAAATACGTTGCCCATGTTCGCCCAACGTTCGGGTTGGGCATGGGTTGGGTGGGTTGACCCAACCCAAGTCCCACCCCTAACCTTGACAGTACTTGACAACGTGGACGCCTCAGTAAAATATGGTCGGCCTTATCTTCACCCACCGAGAAGATAAATTTGTATTCTTCTTTATTCTTTCTTCTTATCTTTCTCTTTCTTCTTCTCCGTTCTTCTTCTCTGTTCTTCCCGTGTTCTTCTTCTTCTGCTCTTATGCGAGTGATTAAGAGTTCAATCGAGAGCTTTCTGATCGGAAGGAGGTGTAGAAGATCATGGAGTTACTGATAGTGATGGTTTTGGTGTTTGTTGTTTATTTAGATTCTAGGATGAAGTTAATTAGGAATTAGGGTTCCTCTTTAAATCGAAGAAATTGATGGTGGCGATGAAGAGTTTGATTGTGGTCGTGTTTCTAATTGGAGGATTAATTATGAATAGAGAATATACAGAGAGAAGAATTGAAATTCAATTGAGGAGTTAGGATTTCTACTATTAGGGGTTAGAGTTCAATTTGGTGATGATTAAGAAGAAATTGAAGGATGGGTTTTGATCAGGTATGAAGTAGAAATGTTTATGTGAAGTTTCATTTTGATTTTAAAGGAAATTAGGGTTTGTGTATTTCTTAATTTAGAAATTAGGTTTTTGATATTAAGAATTTCAATTGAGATAAGTATTGAGCCAGAAGAACTGCTATGTTATGCTGTAATGAATTTTGGTAGTGGTTTAACAAATTACAGGATTTGTGGAAATGGAAATGGAACTGAGTTACAACCGTAACTAGTGAAACTGATTGAGAAGTTTAATCTTTTACTGTATGTATTGGTGTTGGTTTGATTTTGGATACAGAGTCTTGTATTGGGTTGTGGTCTAATTGAAGAAGTGAAGTTGTTTTGCTAGAAAAATCAATGGGTTAGGGTTCTAAAGAGAATTGAAATGATTATGGAGAGGGTGTTATGGAACTTTGGTTCATGGTCTAGACTTATGTTGAGTTTCAATGGATTTCTGAGTCTGTGATAGAGAAGGCAGTGTCTGCTTTGGTGGTGGTGTTGTGTTGTTGATGGCACTGATTTGGTAATGCTGAGTTTAGTAATTTAGAGTTGAAGTTGCAGGGATATGAGTGATGGGGATGTATGAATTGTTGATAATGATTATAGTGTGGCAGGTGAAGTGTAATTACAATGAGAGTTGCAGATGAGGTTTGAGTTAAGTCAGTCATGAAAAAAAATAAGAACTGTGGTGTTAATCTGTTGTGCAGCTATTGAATTTCTAGAATGCAAGTTGTGGTAGTAATAGAACTGAAGTTGTAGGTGGTACGAGTTTGACTACATTCAGAGTTTAGAGTCGGAGTTGTTTGAGTTGGCTTGGTTGTGAACTGATTTGGTAGTTTTTGGTGATGATGTGGAGTGAAGCTACATTATTATTTACGAATCTTTGTTTGTATAGAAGAGTAGGTTAGTACGACTATTGTGTATGGAACAAGAGTTGCAGGCAAGGAGGGTGGATAATAGGAGTTGTAGGATTGTAGTTAGTGCTAGCAGTGAAAGCTTGCAACCTCTACTGTTGCAGGTAGGCTGTGTTATTTTTGTAAATCAATTTTAAGTTATAATTTGAATGAATGAATTGTTGCAATGAATAGATTGAAGTTGAACTTAAATAGAGTTGTAGATTTAGAGTTGCAGATGTGTGAGAAGAACCCTTGGCCAATCTGACTGAGCTTATTCAGTCTGTTTCTGTTTTGTTTAGATGACTCAGTTAATCTGACTGAGTCGAGTTGACCCTGTTTAACTGAGTTGAATAGGTTTGGCTCAGTGTACCTTGACCGAGTTAACACTTTGACCCGACCTTGACATTTGAATGGACTTAGATGTGGACTACTAGTTTACCTGTGACGGCCAGTTTGACCGTTAGTTAACTCAGATGGACCTGGCCTTTGGTTAATGGGCCTGTTTAGAGAACTTGGGCTTAGGAATAATTATCTTATATAGATGAATTGGACCTTTATGGTCTGAGTTAGCCTTTGGCTTCTTCTACAAAGTTGTATATATTCGTAAGACTTAGCTAATAGACTATAGAATCAAACTAATTGAATTAGGAAACCTTAGCTATGCTAAAGATAGAGAATAAAAAGGTGTAAAGTCGTAAATGGGCTTATAACCATTAGTTAGACTTGTATGATTCTTGTGTGAGCTATTTTAGCTAATTTCTTAGACTTCTTGTGTAATTAACATTTAGTCTATATTAACAACGATCAATTCAAAGAATGAACCGATGGATCGTGGATCTCGAGGTAGGTGTGGCTTGTCATGAAAATAGGTGGGAATTTATATTTAGCTATTTTGTGATTATTGTTGTTTTCTTTTACAAGAGTTTATGTTTAACAAGTTCATGCATTGTGCGGTTGTGTATTCCATACATTGTTTTATTTAACTTTCCAAAAGTCTTTGTTGATTCCTTTAATATTTCCATGGTTTGGAAAGGTGTTGTAATGTTTTGTTTGTCTCTGTATGTATTGGTTGGGAAATAATAATTTCCATTTGATTGCTTGGAAATGAGAATTTCCATCCGTGGTATATAGGACACTGCTCCTTCATTTATATCTACCTGAATTCGAGCTTTTATGCAATGACTAGGTGGAGGCTAAATCACCATATTAGCTATCTAGGTTGTGGGATGAATAACCATATTATACATAGTTTGGAAGGTGTTAGTTCCATGTACATGAATGTTTAATATGTGAATTGGTGTGTTTAGTGTTAGGGAAAACATGAATTTTTTTTCAAATCATTTCCAATGATTACATGAAAGTTAAATGTTATTCCTACTAGGAACCCCTTTTAGGGATGATGTGCTCACTCATTCCCACTTTCAGTTTCAGAGACAGATCAGAGTTACGTAGCGAAAGCTTCGAGGACTTGAGTTTGTTATTAGTTAACTTTTGCTATGCTATTATGTTGTATATATTATTTGTAAACCAAATGACTATTGTATATGTATCATTTGAGAGGAGTTCTTATATATTTATAATTCAGAGCGGGGCTAGCTAATTTTGGGTTAAGTTTTATAGCAGATTTCTTAATACGATGTTTAAGTATATGATTTAGATTCTTAGTGCCTCTTTATTTAGTTAATCTCTTGGATATTACCAATTGTGTTGATCTTGCCGTGTTCTAAGAACTAGACCAAAAAATTAAGTTTAGTTGGAATAGCTGATTTCCATATGAAGTACGTGATGTCCTAGTCACCCGGTGATGTGATTTTCAATTAAGTTGTAGTAAAAGGTTCGTTAAGACTCGTGAAAGCAAAACATTTTAGACTTATAAAACTTAAAAACAAACAAAACTTAGGCTTAGTTTGGTATTCTTTGACTTTTGTAAAAGCACTTTTCTCATTGTGCGTTCTTTGTCTTTGTCTTTGTGAGAAAAAAGCGATTAGACGTTTGGTAAAATATTAATTAAAGTTGAAGTTGATTAAAAAAGCAATCAAAGTGTGTTTGGTAAAATTTGATTCAACCATAGTTGTTGTAGCAAATGACAAAAGCAGGACATATCTCTAATGGTAGGTTTATTCAATTTTATGGGTTTAAAAATAATTAATTATTTTACTATATAATATTAATATTCAAACTAATTACCACTATTATTATGATTGTTAAAAAATTATTTTACTTAAATACTTATATATATATATATATATATATTTCAAACAAAAAATGAAACTAAAATTTAAGTAATTATTTAATATATTTTTAGTTATACTGTTAACGAATTAAATGAAATGGTATATAAAATAGTTTGAAAAAATAAAAAAATTAAAAAAAAATTAAAGAATGCAATATAAGAAATAGTAAAAAAATTGATTGTATATAAATTTAAGGGGTAACTTTTGTCATTTATAAAATAAAGTAGGGATAAAAAAGATAAATCAATCATTAAATTTAGGTGGGGCCTGACTTATGCTTTTTGTAGCTTTTAAAAGCTCCTCCTCCCAGCTTTTAAAAATTGAGGAAATTAGGAAGTGCTTTCAATAAAAAGCACTTTGATTTTTTTTTTACCAAACACTAATTTCAAAAATTATTGACATAAATAGCTTTTGAAAGTGCTTTTGAGAAAATAAAAGCATTACCAAACCAAGCCTTAATATAAAAAGTGATTTCAAGATTTAAAAATAGACCAAGGCTCTGGATTCCACTATTTCTCCTAATTGATTGGTTTATAATGATATTTCAAGAATTATTGTTAAGCTCTTTTTCTCATTAATTCACTATTAATCTATATGGTGTCCAAACATTAAATTGTAATCCCTAAGCATGAATTATCAAAGAATTGATTCTAAGCATAACACATCGAATTGATTCTCAACTAATTAAGAAAACCAATTTTATCTTTATGTTGATCCTAATGAATTAAATAAAATATATAATTAAAGAAATTATAAAATAAATTACCAATCAAGCATGAGTGAATAGTTTCCTCCATTCCCTCAGTCACTGGGTATTTTAGCCGATCATCATGTTGAAAACCCTCTCAAAGAATTTATTTATGCTCAAAAATGGTTTACAAATGAAGATTAAGGGAGAAATAATGAAAAATCGGGTTTGTAACAATAATTTTTGTTACAAACCGAACCTTTCTGAGAACGATAAATAGTAATCATGTCGTTGTGCTTTGTAAAAACAACGACTGTCGCATGTACGTCTTATGTTCTTCCGCAATGAAGGACTGCCTCTGGTAGTCTTTTGTTCTTCGTGTTCTTCAGCGGCAGCTGAAAACCCGTCTCTGCAACTCGATTAATCCTCACTCTGTAATGCTCTAAACTCTCCCAAAATCTCCGTCCCCCTTCTGTGGTGCCCGAGTATCCTTTATATAGCCATAGACACCAAAAAATCTCGCTCCATCACTGCCAAAAATCCTCCATTACTCGATATATCTTTTATTGCCATTTTAAGGAAATATTTCCTTATTCTTCTCTTGCACGCGTCTGTAGCTGTCCAAATTAGTTAAACTTGTTGGATATACATCCTATATTAATTTAAACACGCTCTGCCTCACTCAAAATCCCATCGACACATACAATCCCGTGAATATCTCCTCTCCTGCACATGCTCTCTGTCTTCTCCTAGCGAGTTATCTAGCCAAAAGTAGACGACGAATCGACCCATACCAACCTTGTTTGGCCCAAAGGTAGCTACCCAAACAATCACAACCATTTAGTCTCACGGGAACAGCTTCAAAATCGCAACCATAGTTCTGCCCTGTGAAACGAAGTTTTCCCGCCAAAAGTTCATATTCAAATGGGGAAGATGGGTGCGAAGGATAAATGGGATATATATAGCCGTGGGTGCCCCTTAGCAAAAGTGAGGGTCCGTATAGCAATTGTCCTCCGGGGGTCCAAAAAGCACTTTTCGAGCAACTTTTTCCGCATAAGTGTAATTCTCCCATGACACCTAAACAAACATAAAAACACCAAAATTAGTACAAAAATCGAGACTAACAATAGAGACACTGAGGACAATTCGGACACAAAAATGTGTCTATCAAATACCCCCAAACTTATTATTTGTTAGTCCCGAGCAAATCTAATCTAGAAAATAAAATGACCACACTTAGCACGTGCAGCAAGACGTTAAACCGCTAGGTGGCCCTAGTGGCGGAGTGTTGTACTAGAGGTGTACCCACAAAACCTTTACTCCAGACCCTAGCTATCTACGCATAACCTTGGAAGGCACTAAAGAATCTCCTTGGTTGGCATACTTATTGACTGCATGAGGAAGTACCCTGATGCGAAATTCCAATTGATGTACACGAGTTTGCACTCAAGCATACTATAATTCATATATATAAAGTGACAGAGCTCTACCCAGATAGTTTATAGACATCATAGACCGGAGTCAACCAATCACATGGATAGATTAAGAAGATGGATGTCGAGAAAAACGTGGATGATGTTGACTAAGGTGAACCTATCCTAATGGACTGAGATACTGGTCTGGACTAATATCAACACACTGGCATATACAAGGGAACCAGCGGTCAATAATCCTAACTCTAGGTTAACTCAGCTGGCATATAGAAGGGTACTAGTGGTCGACTTTATTGTATTTATTCCGGTTGGTCTAGTGGTCTGGTCTTTTTTTTTTTTTTTTTTTTTGTATCTCAGTCACTCTATTTGCAATGGTAAAAGAAAAAGAAAAAGAAGTGATCAGGATTCTTTGGATGTTTCCATCACGAGGATATGGCGAAACTACCATGTTTTCTTTTCTAACACCTGAGCTCTGTGCTTTTATGAATAGACTCTTCTAGATGTTTCCATCTAATCAGATTGGTTCCTCAACTCATATAACCAAAATGTTCTATCCACTTAGATTGGTTAGTGCCGACCTTAATAAACATAGATTTCTAGGCTCTGGAGTTTATTTATTGCAACTAAAAGCTAACAAAAAGTTTCTTTCCCACCCCCACACTTAAATCTAACATTGTCCTCAATGTTTCTAATAAAAGAGCAATACCAAAAAAGTAAAGTAACAAGAGGAATCAGTAAAGAGAAAAGTCGGAAAGATAGTACCTGGGAGAAGAGAGAAATCAAAAACTAATATACAACAAACAGAGTCCTCCAGAGGGACCTCGTCAACATCACCTGTAGGAAAGGGCTCTAAAAAGGGTTTCAATATCTGACCGTTAATCTTCAAAGAACTACTACCATCCGGTGTCTCGATCTCAACAGCTCCATGAGGAAAGATAGTGCGAACAATAAAAAGGACCCGTCCACCGAGAACGTAACTTCCTAGGGGGAAAATGCAAGCGGGTATCATACAGAAGAACTTTTTGACCTGGAGAAAATGACTTCCTTAAAATATTTCTATCATGCACAAGTTTTATTTTGTTCTTATACTCCTTAGCACTATCGTAAGAATCTATACAAATATCTACCAACTCATTGAGATGGAGTTTCCTATGGGCTCCTGCCTTGTCAAGTGAAAAATTTAGCTGCTTAACAGCCCAATAAGCTCTATGTTCTAACTTAACAGGTACATGACATGCCTTGCCATACACAAGCCGATAAGGCGACATTCCAATAGGGATTTTAAACGCAGTACGGTAAGCCCATAAGGCATCAATAATCCTAGACGACCAGTCTTTCCGATTAGGATTAATTGTTTTCTCTAATATATGTTTTATCTCCCTATTGGAAACCTCTACCTGAACACTAGTCTGTGGATGATATGGAGTGGCTACCTTATGTGTACTACCATATTTCTTCATCAAAAGCTTAAAAGGTCCATTAAAAAGTGCGACCCTTCATCACTAATTATAGCTCGCGGTGTACAAAAACGTGTAAGTATATTATTTTTCAAGAACTCAATCACAACCCTATGGTCATTGGTTTTGTGCAACCGCCTCAATCCACTTAGATACATAGTCTACAGCCCGATAATGATATATAGGTTACCAAAAGAATTAGGAAAGCAGGACCCATAAAGTCAATACCCCACACATCAAAGACCACGACAACTAAAATAGGGTTCAAGGGAATCATGTTCCTATGGGAAATGGTTCCTAATTTCTGGCAACGTTCACAAGCAACACGGTAATTATGGGAGTCTTTAAACAACGAAGGACAATAGAATCCACACTGCAATATCTTAGAAGCAGTCTTCTTAGTACTAAAATGACCCCCACAAGCATGATCATGACAAAAGGAAATAATCTTTGGACTTGTCACTCTCATGTATACATCTCTTAATAATCGGTGTGGACAATACTTAAACAAATAAGGATCATCCCAATAGAAGTGCTTAACCTCGGCTAAAAACCTAGAATGATCTTGTTTACCCCAATGTTGGGGCATTCGACCAGTAACAAGATAGTTCACTATATTCGCATACCAAGGTAATTGGGTAACAAAGAACAATTGTTCATCAGGAAAACTATCCCTAACATGAGGAGATTCATAAGGGGTATCCACAACAAGAGGATACCACATTTTTTGCACCTTTTTTGTCTCTAATATCTAAGGAAAATTCCTTTAAGAGCAACTGCAGTGGGCGACTAAACCCATTTATTTGGTCTCTGAACCAGGCGTAGCGGGACGGACCATCGACCAAATCCCAGTCTAAATCAACAGTGGGCGATTATATTTGGTCGGGGACCAAAGACTAAACCCAAATATAGTCGAGCGTTGATATAATGTTCACCCCAAAACCAAGCAGGTTTATAATGTACGCCCCACACCAGGCGAACGTATACTCAACGCCCCACACCCGGCGTGGTTTATACCTCCGCCCCTTCTTTTTTTTTTTGATTTTGAATGGGGCGTGGTTTATACCACCGCCCCATGAAGATTTTTAAATTTTTTGAATGGGGCGTTGAGTTTACCTCCGCCCCATTTTTTTTTTTTTTTTTTTTTTGTTTTTTCTTTGAATTTTCGAAATCTACCCCACACCCCAGGCGAACGTATAATCCACGCCCCACCACCAGTGAACGTATACTTCACGCCCCACACCGACGAACGTATACTCTACGCTCCACCAAATTTAGTCTTTCACCCGTAGCGTCACACACCAGACTAAACCCAATTTTTGGTCTTTTTTTCCCTCTTTGGTCTTTGGTTATACTTGCACCACTGCAGTCGCTCTAACAAGAGGATCCATCTAATAAAACTAGGTTTAGTATCCTTCTTGGAAAGAAGATACTTCAAAGCAGCAAGATCGGTGAAGATTATGACCTTAGAACCTAAGAGATAGGGTCTAAACTTGTCTAAGGCAAACAAAATGGCTAGCAGTTCCTTCTCCGTAGTGGTATAATTCAACTGGATATCATTCAGAGTTTTGCTAACATAGTAAATCACATGAAGTAATTTGTTTTCTCGCTGACCTAGCACAACACTAATAGCATAGTCTGAAGCATCGCACATGATCTCAAAGGGTAGGTTCCAGTTGGGTGCCTGGACTATGGGGGCGGTAGTGAGTAAATTCTTAAGCTTCTCAAAAGCCTCTAAACAAGAATCATCAAAGACAAACTTAACTTCTTTTGCAAGAAAATTACAAAGAGGTGTAGAAATCAAGCTAAAATCCTTAATTAATCGCTTGATAAAAACTCGCATGCCCTAAGAATGACCTAATATCTCTTATGGTTTTGGGACTGTAAAGTCTTGATAAGGTCAACTTTGGCTTTATCTACCTTTATACCCTTAGAAGATACGATATGCCCTAAAACAATTCCTGATCGAACCATGAAATGACATTTCTCCCAATTAAGCATTAGATTTTTTTCCTTACACCTAGTCAACACTAATGACAAATGATGCAAGCACTCATCGAAAGATGAACCAAACACTGAAAAATCATCCATAAATACCTCTAAGAACCGTTCTAACATATATGAAAATATGCTCATCATGCAACGCTGAAAAGTTGCAGGGGCGTTACATAGCCCGAAAGGCATGCGTCTATACGCAAAGGTACTAAAGGGACAGGTAAAAGTGGTTTTATCCTGGTCTTCTTGGGCAATAACGATCTGATTATATCCAGAGTAGCCATCTAAAAAGCAGTAATGACTATGTCTAGCTTATCTCTCTAGAATCTGGTCGATGAAGGGAAGGGGAAAGTGGTCCTTCCTAGTGACCTTGTTCAATTTCCTATAGTCAATACAAACACGCCAACCCGTGGTCACTCGGGTTGGGATTAACTTATTATTATCATTCTGGACTACTGTAATACATGATTTCTTGGGAACAACCTGAACGAGGCTGACCCACTTGTTGTCTGAAATAGGGTAGATAATGCCTGCATCTAACAACTTAAGGATCTCGGTTCGAACTACTTATTTCATATGGGGTTTAGTCGAAGTTGCATCTCCCTAGAAGGTTTGGTATCTTCCTCTAAATAAATCTGATGCATACAAACAATAGGACTTATACCCTTAATGTCTGCTATGGTCCACCATAAAGCTTCCTTGTTTATCTGAAGGACGGTTACTAGTCTACTTTCCTGATGACTATCCAAGTCGGAAGCAACAATCACAGGTAAAGTCTCAGAAGGGCCTAAAAACACATACTTCAGTGGTATCTGACAATGGTTTTAGGTCCAACTTAGGAGGCTCTTCTAACGAAGGAACTAGGGTAGACTTAGAAATTGGTAGTGGCTCGAACTTAGGTTTCCATCCATTACTAGTGTCTAACAAAGGGGTTGAATCTAACAAAGCATTCACCTCGTTAATCACATTATCATCATCGAAATCAATCCCAAAGTGAGCTAGGCATTTCTCTAATGGATCTTCTAACAAAGTGTTTGGTAATGAATCCTCGACTAATGTTCCTATCATGTTCACCTCTTCTATGTTCGAGTCATCTAGTTCGGAGGGTAGCTTACTAATATTAAAAATGTTGACTCAATAGTCATATTACCAAAAGACAAGTTCATAATACCATTTCGACAGTTAATGATCGCATTGGATGTAGCTAAAAACAGGCGACCTAAAATTACCGGTATACGGTTCTCTAGGGTCGGGACAGGTTGGGTATCTAGGATAACAAAATCCACTTTGGATATATAAACTTGTCGACCTCTATAAGAACATCCTCGATTACACCACGAGGAATTTTAATGGACCTATCATCTAACTGGAGTGTCATCTGGGTAGGTTTCATCTCACCAAGTCCTAGCTTAAGGTACACATGGTATGGGAGTAAGTTCACACTGGCTCCTAAGTCAAGCAAAGCTTTCTCAACACGGTATTTACCTATTGTGCAAGAAATAATAGGGGACCCTGGGTCTTTATACTTGGGAGTAGTGGTATTCTAAATAATAGAATTCACATGACTAGCTAGAAAGGATTTCTTCTGGACACTAAGCTTCCGCTTTCGCATACACATATCCTTACAAAACTTGGCATAAGCGGGAATCTGCTTAATTGCATCTAATAATGGAAGGTTCATAGTTACCTGCTTAAAAACCTCCAATATATCATTAAAGTTGGACTCCCTCTTAGTTGGAACTAGCAGCTGGGGGAACGGGGCTCTGGGAACAAATCCGGGTTCGTCAGGACCTTCATTGGTCTCTTTAGAGACTCTATCAGTCTCCTCATTTTCTGGCTCAGAAGGGTGAACTACAACATGTTCACTTTCAGGCATGGCGACCTTATTTTCAACTTTCTTTCCACTCCTAAGGGTTGTAATAGAATTCACATGATTGTACGATTTCTCTCTTTTAGGGTTAGGATCACTATGACTAGGGAACCTTCCATCTTCTCTCTCACTAAAGAACTTAGCAATTTGGCCGACTTGAAGTTCTAATTTAGTAAGAGACTGGGAATTATTCTTAAAATTCTGCTTGGTTTCCTCTTGAAAATTACCCCGGCTCTTTACTAACATTTACCGCTCTCGTGTGTACATATCCCGGCTCTTTTTTAGTATACTAAGAACTTCCTCTAAGCTAGTCATTCTATTCTCGAAGGGTTCGGAACCTGGGCTTGACCGAAGAATTCTTATTATAACCAAAACCCGGGGAGGCCGAGAATTACTAGATCGACCTTGATTTCGGCCCTTAGACCAAGAGAAATTAGGATGGTTTCTCCAACCAGGGTTGTAGGTCTCTCGAGTATGGGTCAAACTTTCGACGGTTCTCAAACCTAGCATTGTTATAGACACATGAGCTTGCTCTTCACTAACCTGACCTTCCCAAAACGAGTTATTGGGTTCTACTCCACAACTAGAGACTTGAGAGGCTCTAATCCTATCATCAGGTTCAACAAGAGACCTATGTTTAGGCTGATTCAATTCCAAAGCTTCTAACCTTCTAGACAAAGCAGCAAACTTAGCATCTGACCCGAAGCTTGTATCAACCACATTGGTGCTACTATTGACCAAGAGTCTTTTAGGGGGTTCAACACAAGACTCCCACTGTTGGGATTTTTCAGCGATAGCTCCTAAGAAGGTAAAAGCATCATCAACATTTTTATTAGTGAACTCACCAGCGCACATAGACTCGACCATGGATTTGGTCGAATAGTCTAAACCATTATAAATAATCTCCACAAGTTTCATCTTATCAAATCCATGGTGAGGACACTGTGATAGGAGATCATTGAATCTCTCTAAAAACCCATAAAGAGACTCTCCCTCTTGTTGCATACTAGCACTAATTTTATGCCTAACATCTGCAGTTTTATGCTTAGGGTAGAATTTCATATAGAAAGCAACAATAAGTTCCTGCCATGTTTCAATGGATTTAGATGGTAGGTTGTTTAGCCAGGTCTTGGCTTTATCTCACAAGGAAAATGAAAACATCTTAAGTTTCAAGACTTCATCAGTAAGGTCTTTTATTCTAACTGTCCCACAAATTTCATCAAAGTCCCTAATATGAAAATAAGGGTTCTCATCATCTTTTCCTAAGAATATAGGGATCATCTGAAGAATACTAGGTTTTATCTCGAAATTAGTCGTATTGGCTGGCGATTTAATGCACAAAGCTCGGTTGGTCCTAGTTGGGAACAGGTAATCTTTCAAAGTTGCCATCGTTGCACAATTTGAAGTACTAGGGGTACTTTCCTCACGAAGAGACAGATTCTCAAAACTGAAGTTTCTAAAAATGGGGCTCTCAAAAGAAGAGTCTTCGATTTCCCCGCCTTCACTAGAAGAACTACTAGGTTTGTCACTAATCAAATGACCAAGAGTGTTTCTTTTCCAAGCCCGCTCTCTAATGACCTCGGGCATACACAAGAAAAAGAAAATAAAAAGAAAAAATCCTAAAAGGAATGGAAGTTCTATGCAAACACAAACAAGGCTGACTCCACCACAGCAAACCTAATGAATTCTAGCAAACAAAAAGCATGTTGGCTCCACTTTGATTGTTTTCTAGACCAACTTCTAATCCTTCGAAAGGGAATTCGTTACAATCTGAGCAAACCCCTCCGGAATCAATCCGAGTTTAAGTAAGTTGAATAGAGGCGAGGAAGGCGTGTGAAGCTTTGATACCCAAGGCCTCACCGCATTACAAGGCGGCGCAGTCACGCATTCAACTCACAGAAACCATCATGAACTTCGAAGTATGCTTAAAAGAGTAACCAATATTTTTCGAATGACTTTCCTATTAAGCTCGTTACCCTATCGGTCTCGTTCTATTCCAAATTTTAAAGCTTAGGTTCGCGTTAAGTATTGTTTTCCTAAGGCGGGAAAGAAGACAACGGTGATGAAATCCGAACCCTTATCTTGTATGGCCAGGCCTTGCCCTTTACTAGGAAATTAAAGCAGGCCGTATTCGGTTCCTCGACATATATGCAAACGAAGGAATACATTAACTCGATTGTGGGATTCGCGAGTGTTTCGACAAACTTACCTCCCGTTAGGACGGGGATGAACCATTGTAGTCGACTCGGGCCACGACTCCTATGTCATGTACGAATCCAAGGGGCCGAGGCGATATCGTAATCGCCGTCCTTCTCTGCACACAGTTTATATTTAAACTACCCTTCCGTAGGGTTTAAAAATAAAAGAATCTCCAAATGTCCAAGTCCAAAGTCCAAACGTAAAAGTGCAAAAGAAAAGGAAAGTCTAAAAAAAATAAAAATATCCAAAAAAATAAAAAAATGCCTCTCTTTTTTAAAATAATAAAAAAAAAATCTTCTTCTTTCCCTCCTTTCGATTTGTCTTTAACTCCAAATCTTTAAGTATTCACCAAAAGCTTTGGCAAATTTTTCTTTCGCTCCAAATTCCAAAATCTGTAGTAAAAAGATACAAACCCAAAAACGTAAAGTAGAACAAATAAATAAAAACCTAAAAAAATAAATCTAAAAACTCTAGCCTAAAGCCAAGTCCGCATCGGCGGCGCCAAAAATTGATGTGATTTTCAATTAAGTTGTAGTAAAAAGGTTCGTTGAGACTTGTGAAAGCAAAAGATTTTAGACTTATAAAACTTAAAAACAAACAAAACTTAATATAAAAAGTGATTTCAAGATTTAAAAATAGACCAAGGCTCCGGATTCCACTATTCCTCCTAATTGATTGGTTTATAATGATATTTCAAGAATTATTTTTAAGCTCTTTTTCTCATTAATTCACTATTAATCTATATGGTGTCCAAACATTAAATTGTAATCCATAAGCATGAATTATCAAAGAATTGATTCTAAGCATAACACATCGAATTGATTCACAACTAATTAAGAAAACCAATTTTATCTTTATGTTGATCCTAGTGAATTAAATAAAATATATAATTAAAGAAATTATAAAAGAAATTACCAATCAAGCATGAGTGAATAGTTTCCTCCGTTGCCTCAGTCACTGGGTATTTTAGACGCTCATCATGTTGAAAACCCTCTCAAAGAATTTATTTATGCTCAAAAATGGTTTACAAATGAATAATAAGGGAGAAATAATGAAAAATCGGGTTTGTAACAATTATTTTTGTTACAAACCGAACTGTTACAGAGAACGATAAATAGTAAATGTCGTTGACACTGTAGAAACAACGACTGTCGCATGTACGTCTTATATTCTTCAGCAGCAGCAGAAAACCCGTCTCTGCAACTCGATTAATCCTCGCTCTGTAATGCTCTAAGCTCTCCCAAACTTTCCGTCCCCCTTCTGTGGTGCACGAGTACCCTTTATATATCCATAGACACCAAAAAATCTCGCTCCATCACTGCCAAAAATCCTCCATTACTCGATATATCTTTTACTGCCATTTTAAGGAAATATTTCCTTATTCTTCTCTTGCACGCGTCTGTAGCTGTCCAAATTAGTTGAACTTGTTGGATAGACGTCCCAGATTAATTTAAACACGCTCTGCCTCACTCAAAATCCCATCGACACATACAATCCCGCTTATATCTCCTCTCGTGCACATGCTCTCTGTCTTCTCCTCGCGAGTTATCTAGCCTAAAGTAGACGACGAATCGACCCATACCAACCCTGTTAGGCCCAAAGGTAGCTACCCAAACAATCACATCCATTTAGTCTCACGGGAACAGCTTCAAAATCGAAACCCTAGTTCTTCCCTGTGAAACCAAGTTTTCCCGCCAAAAGTTCATATTCAAATGGGGAAGATGGGTGCGATGGATAAATGGGATATATATAGCCATGGGTGCCCCTTATCAAAAGTGAGGGTCCGTATAGCAATTGTCCTCCGGGGGTCCAAAAAGCACTTTTCGAGCAACTTTTTCGGCATAAGTGTAATTCTCCAATAACACCTAAACAAACATAAAAATACCAAAATTAGTACAAAAATCGAGACTAACAATAGAGACACTGAGGACAATTCAGACACAAAAATGTGTCTATCACCGGCTTAGGTCACTGAGAAGACAAATCACATCTGGTTTGTCGTGCTAGAAAGGCTCATGATCAACAGAGCTGCCCCAACTGTTCTCATCATTTGAGATTAGTCTGGAAAACTTCTTACTCCCATCCATTAAAGCTTTCCGCCTTTGATCACCTAATGTAATGCACGCATCCACCTGAAGGAATTTCAAACTTTTACAATTCCTACATATAGCTTCCCATCCTGCAAGCTTTATTACCTCCACGAAATCTGATAGGTACAGTTCCTGTAATGAAGGGAAACCTTTTAGAATCATTAGAACTGCTTCAATATTCAGAGTCATAGATTCTTCTCCAACCCAGGACAATTGACTCCATACTCAGAGTTTTAGATATTTAATCCCACCACCACTAACAATTGCTTTAATCCCCTCTGGTGTAATTGTGATCTCATTTGCTTCAAGAAAAGTTAAGGTCTGTGCACACCCTAGAAAGCCAATACCTGTTATTTTGCTGAAGAAGCCAATGTTAAGTGAATCAAATTTGCGGCAGTTCCGTAAGAGAAAACATATTCCTGAATCAGTAATCAAGTCATACCATGAGAGGTTAACCTCCCCTAAGGAGGAATAAAATTTTTCCAGGGCCTTTAAGCCTTGATCAGTAATATGACAACCTTTTAACTAAAATCTACCAAACAAGGGAACCAAGAAAACATTAAAGACAATTCGATATTTAAATACTTGGAGAAATAATCTGAGTCCTGAATTTGAACTTCGGACAGCATAAACTGTTATTTTAGGGCGACCTGTTAGAGACAAATTTTCAAGGTCTGGGAATCGTTTCAATAACTTAACAAGAACTACGGGAAGGCTTTTAGTTTAATTTTGCACAATCCGTAATGACAATATACTCTATGGATCGACAATTTTTGTGCTGAATATGAAAAAATTTGAAAAAATTTATGACAAGTTAAACCAAACGAATTATGATCATATATAGTTGTTAGAATATGGGCATCCAACTCAAAACCAATTGGCAATGAGTGGAGAGGCCCAAATAATTAAAAACCGCAGGATATTAGATAACCAAGACAATGTGGGACTAATAACCTAAACACTCCCCTCACGTGTAGCCTCGTTGGGTCTAACACGTGGACAATAAATCGGGCGACGCGGAATAAAGGCGCGGTCAAATGACTCGTCGCAAATAACCTGCTTTGATACCATGTTAGAATATGGGCATCCAACTCAACACCAATTAGCGATGAGTAGAGAGGCCCTAAGGATTATGAACCGCGGGATCTTAGATTGCCCAAACAATGTGGGACTAATAATAATGTCAACACGTCACCTCATGTGTAGCCTCGTTGGCTCTAACACGTGGATAATTAAATCGGGTGACGCGGAGTAAAGGCGCGGTCTAATGACTCGTCGCAAATAGCCTGCTCTGATACAATGTTAGAATATGGACATCCAACTCAAAACCAATTGGCAATGAGTGGAGAGGCCCAAAGAATTATAAACCACAGGATCTTAGATAACCCAGACAATGTGGTACTAATAATATCAACACGCACCCCACGTGTGTCCTCGTTGGATCTAACACGTAGACAGTTAAATCGGGTGACGTGGAGTAAAGGCGCGGTCAAAGACTCGTCGCAAATAGCCTGCTCTGATACCATGTTAGAATACGGGCGTCCAACTCAAAACCAATTGGTAATGAGTGGAGAGGCCCTTAGGGATTATAAACCGCAGGATCTTAGATTGCCCAGCAATGTGGGACTAATAATCTCAACACAAAATTGGTCAAAAAGACCAAAATCAACAATTTCTGGGTGAAAAAGACACTTAGGTTTTGATACTTGTTTTTAAATAGCCAAAAATTAAAAAGATATCTGTTTAAATGGACAAAAATTTAAAAATAGGCGGGATGTAACCAGGTTTCATCTGTCCATTTTCAAATATTTTTTTCTTATTTTTATTTTACACAGGATGCATCCAGTTTCATCCTTGCTATTTTTTAAGTATAAGCCAGGATGAAATCCAGTTTCATCCTTGCTATTTTTTTTTTTTGGCTATTTCACCCGTACTTTTTTTTACTCGTCCATTGAACCGTGTTTTGAAATTTTTTTGGACAAATGACCCATCTTCTCTAATCTCAACAGGAACCAATAAAATATCAAAGAAAAATCGATATCTGAATACTCCGAGCAATATTCTAAGTCTAAAATTTGAACTTTAGATCCAAAGAATTGTGACTTTGATGCAACATAATCTGTTATCTTAGGAAGAGATGTCAGAGACAAATACTTGAGGTGTTGGAACCGAATCAACAACTTACAAAGAACTATGGGAAAGCTTTCATCAAGACTAGGTCTTACCTCCCTAGTTTTGAGGCACTTAAATAATTTTTGTTCTGAATATGAAGTAATTGATGACAAGTTAAACCAAAAGAATTACGATCATCATTAGTTTTGAGGCACTTAAATATAAAACTTAAACAGTCCTCAGGGAGGTTTGTGATAAAAGGTGTATTTTTGCACAAACACTGATCATCATCATCACTATCATTGTTTGCCTCTACTTGTACTACTTTTGCAACAGAGGTCTTACCCGACCCTTGGTTGTACTTGTCATTCGTTGATGAACTCATCATTAAGCAACGCGAAAATTCTTGTGCACAACACAACCCATGCCAAACAAAACCTTGACCTACTAATGTTTCCTGTAAATCTAATTCAAAATACAACCAAAGGATGCTCGAAACATTGATCGAATTTCGAAGTACTAAAGCAAAAAGTAATAATAATACACTACCTTCTTTGACTTCTTCTCCCGCAATGGGGGTGGAATGGTGGATACAAGCTGCAGAGTTAAGAGAAGTTAAAGGGTTCCTATAAAGCTTTGGGGAACTGGTTTCTGTATTAGTTTTTTTTTTAATTATACTGTTGAATGTTATTTCACGGGAACTGGTTTCTGTTTTAGGGTTTTTTTAATTATAATGTTGAATGTTATTTCATGACCCCGTTTAGGTAAGGGTTTGTCAGACATGTTCACCATTGCGAGAGGCGCTATGCAAAGACATTATGTCTTGACGGAACTTCCTATGGAAGTGCAACAAAGCGTTGGTGTTTTTGCTTCCTAGCCACTAAGAGCAACTGCAGTGGTGCGACCATAACCAAAGAGCAAAGAGCAAAAAAAAAAAACTAAAATTTGGGTTTAGTCCGTGGTGTAACGCAGCGGAGGGAGACTAAAATTTGGTCAGGCGCAACTTTGAGTTACGCCCCAATCAGGCGCAATTCCAAATCTCGTCCCCTTTTTTTTTTGGGGCGCAACTCAAAGTTGCGCCCCATTGGGCTCAATTCCAAATTGCGCCCCATTATTTATTTTTATTTTTTTTAATTGTTGGGGCGCAACTTTGAGTTACGCCCCAATCAGGCGTGATCCAATGATTGCGTCCCTTTTTTTTTGTTTTTTTTTTTAATTCGGGCGTAACTTTGAGTTACGCCCCATCAGGCGCAACTTTAATTTACGCCCGACTAAAGACTAAATATGGTCTGGGTTTTGGTTATAGTCCGGTCTTTGGTCTTTAGTCCGTCTCCACTGCGTCAGTTTTTTACCAAAAAATTTAGTTATACTCCACGACTGTGGATGCTCTAAGAGCAACCACAGCGTTGGAGTAAAACTAAAAATTTAGTCGCAAAACCAATCGCTACGGGGCGAAGTAAAGACCAAATCTCAGACTAAAACTAAAAACCAGAGTAAATTTAGTCTTTGGTTTAGTCTTTGATCGGGCGAAGAATGAAGGTTACGCCTGGTGGGGCGTAGTTCGAAGTTGCGCCTGATGACGGGGTGCAGAAAAAATGTACCGCTTGATGGTGGGGCGTAACTTTGAGTTACGCCCCAATTAAAAAAAAAAAAATGAAATGGGGCGTAGTTCAACCCTTGCGCCTGATGGGGCGTAGCCATAGTGTTGCGCCTCATAAAAAAAATTTAGTTTTTAGTCGCTGCCCGTAGCGTCGCTCCACGGAGTAAACCAAATTTTTTGGTTTTTTTTTAGTTTTTGGTCTTTGGGTTTAGTCGCATGATTGCAGTTGCTCTAAGAGCAACTGCAGTGGTGCGATCATATACCAAAGATCAAAGAGCAAAAAAATTTGAAAATTTGGGTTTAGTCCGTGTTGCAACGCAGGGGGGGAGACTAAAATTTGGTCAGGCGTAAGAGGAAGTTACGCCTGAATCAGGCGTAAGAGGAGGTTCCGCCCCATTGTCATCAGGCGTAACTTTGAGGTTACGCCTTAAATTTTTTTTTTTTTTTTTTTTAATGGGGCGTAAGTTTGAGCTACGCCCCATTCAGGTGCAACTTTAAGTTGCGCCCCATTTTTTTTTGTTTTGTTTTTTAGTGTGAGGCGGAGTTTTCTTACGCTGCTGTTCGGGCGTAAGAGCATCCACAATCGTGGAGTATAACCAAATTTTTGGTAAAAAATGGCCTTGATGGAGACGGAGTAAAGACCAAAGACCAGACTATAACCAAAACCCAGACCATATTTAGTCTTTAGTCCGGTCTTTAGCTCGGGCGCAATTGGTGCGTTACGCCCGAACAGGCGTAACAGAAAACTCCGCCTCACACTAAAAGACAAAAAAAAAAAAAAATGGGGCGCAACTTAAAGTTGCGCCTGAATGGGGCGTAGCTCAAACTTACGCCCCATTAAAAAAAAAAAAAAAAAAATTCAGGCGTAACCTCAAAGTTACGCCTGATGACAATGGGGCGTAACTTCCTCTTACGCCCGATTCAAAGCGTAACTTCCTCTTACGCCCGACCAAATTTTAGTCTCTCCCATCTGCGTTGCAACACGGACTAAACCCAAATTTTCAAATTTTTTGCTCTTTGATCTTTGGTATATGATCGCACCACTGCAGTTGCTCTAACGCACCAATTGCGCCCGACTAAAGACCAGACTAAAAACTAAATATGGTCTGTGTTTTGGTTATAGTCTGGTCTTTGGTCTATACTCCTTCCCCACTGCGTCTGCTATTTGATCTTTAGTATGGGTTTTAGTCGCCCACTACGGATGCTCTAAGGGCCTATTAACCAAAGTAGTACTCCAAAAATAAAAATAGTCAAAAATGAAAAAGTTAAATACTGTATCACTTTTGCGAGGTAGTATTTTGGTTGGAAAGGAAATAAGAAATGGGGTGAATTGTACTTTGAAGGTTTGTGTGACGTCATTTGTATCTTCAAACCTTTTTTATTCGCTAGTTGGATTATGAATCTCTGACGCTGACACTTTAAAATGGTTTATCAATTTCGCTGAATATAGTCTTTCATTCGATCAGATTCGCTAGTTGTATTTTTTGCTAGTCTTTTTTGGAGTAATACTTTGGCACTTTTTTATTCGCTAGTTGTATTTTTTTTGCTTCTGTAGCTTTCACTGGTCATTTTTTGGTTTTATTTTGCAGTTGAAGTTTATCCATTTCCAATTGCAGAAAATTCATCAACACACTCACACACATGCACTTGAAAAAAGAAGGTCCGCATACCACAGACTTCAATTGAATCAATTCACATTGTTGGCACGTCTATTACAAGAAATAACACTGCAATACCAAATTATCATGCATGAACAAGGTAAATGTATCCTGACAACAGAAATCTAATTACCAAATTAGTACGTACAAAAAATTCAGTATATCGACAACAACAAATTACCAAATTATATATAAGAAGAGAAAATCCCAGATTCTCAGAACTTAATTTGTGTTATGCATATTCCAGCTAAACCCTTAGCTAGGTAAGAAATTCAAACTTGAATATGTTGTGCAGATTCTCAGAAGTTAATTAATTGGCAAATGCAAGAACCCGTTACCGGACTCTGCTTGGAGTCTTCATTAGTGACCCGATACCGGACTTTAGAAGTATCTTAACACAATAGGATTTTCTTTCCAATAGGATTTTCTTTCCGTAACGTCATTAGCAAGTAATAAAATCCCAATCCTATTAGGAACAGAATAATAATTCCAGATCTTATGTAACTCGGATAGTTCCTATATAAGTACTCCCCTAACTCCATCCTCCGATCATATCAATATATATATCATCTTTAGACGCCTTGAGTTTTCGTTGTCTTTTCTCTCTAGCTATTTTTTTGATCGGTTTTTTTCTCTCTAGCTATTCTCTTATTATTCTAGAATCTCATATAATTTTATTGCAAGATTGAAAACATGTCCAAGTCGGAGATTGTGTGTTTTGGTGAGATGTTAATTGATTTCGTGCCAAACGAATCCGGTGTATCACTAGCTGAATCAGCCGGTTTTCTCAAGGCTCCCGGTGGTGCTCCTGCCAATGTTGCTTGCGCTATTACAAAGCTTGGTGGTTCTTCTGCTTTCATCGGAAAGTTTGGAGAAGATGAATTTGGACATATGTTGGTTGATGTGTTGAAAGAGAATGGTGTGAACAGCGAAGGTGTTTGCTTTGATAAGGATGCAAGAACAGCACTTGCTTTTGTAACATTGAAGAAAGACGGTGAAAGAGAGTTTATGTTCTACAGAAACCCGAGCGCTGACATGATGTTGAAAGAATCTGATCTTAACATGGGTTTGATCAAACAAGCGAAAATCTTTCACTATGGTTCTATTAGCTTGATCACCGAACCTTGTCGTTCTGCTCATATGGCTTCCATGAAAGCTGCAAGGGAGGCTGGTGCTTTACTTTCTTATGATCCTAATGTAAGGGAGCCACTCTGGCCTTCTGCTGAAGCATGCCGTGAAGGTATCAAGAGTATCTGGAATAGCGCTGATATTATCAAGGTTAGCGACGACGAGGTAAGATTTTTGACCCAAGGAGATGCGGAGGATGAGAAGAACGTTTTGTCACTCTGGTATGATGGTTTGAAGTTATTGTTAGTAACAGATGGGGAGAAAGGGTGCAGATACTTCACAAAGAACTTCAGAGGAGCTGTGAAAGGATTCTCGGTAAACACAGTGGATACTACAGGAGCTGGTGATGCTTTTGTTGGTTCATTACTTTGTTCGGCTGCCAAAGATTCATCAATTCTGGAAGACGAAAGCAAACTGAGAGAAGCTCTTAGGATGGCCAATGCATGCGGCGCAATCTGTACAACTAGGAAAGGAGCCATTCCAGCACTCCCAGACAATGCTGCTGCGCAAAAGCTAATCTCGGATTCCCACTAGATGATGAATTCGCTTTTGTTTTACTTTTAATAGCCTAGCTCTTTCTTTATATGTTGTTCTTAACGTTCAGTAATTATTTAGTGTCCACAAAATAGAGATCAACTGTTTGAATGTGCAAGTAATTATTCTTTTAAATACACAAAATTGGTTAAAAAGACCAAAATCAACAAATCCTGGGTGAAAGAGACATCTAGATTTTGATACTGTTTAAATGGACAAAAATACAAAAATAGCCAGGATGTAAACAGTTTCATCCTACCATTTTCAAATACTTTTTCTTTTTTTAATTTACATCAGGATGCATCCAGTTTCATCCTTGCTATTTTTTAAGTTTAAGTGAGGATGTAACTAGTTTCATCCTTACTTTTTTTTTTTGTCCATTTCACCCATACTAATTCTTACTCGTCCATTTGAACCGAGTTTTAAAAATATTTGGACAAATGACCCATTTTCCGTTTTAATTAATGATTTTGTTGGTTCGATTCCTGAAGGTATTGGTAAATGGAAAAATTTGAAGCGCTTAGATATGTCTTCGAATCTTGCTGTCAGTACAATTTAGTGTCCACAAAATAGATAACACGAGTGAAAGAAAGAAATCTGTAGGTCAAGTATATCCGATCTCAAAGGTTATCACCGGATTCTATCCTCGAACTGATTGAATCTCTTTCGCAGCCATCATCTCTCAGTCCAATTCAAGTAATTTCTGCTGATAGAGGAGAGGATGTGGAAATTATTGAGGGAATAGATTCAATCCTTGGAAAAAGACAGCGTCAATGAAACTCTCCATCTCAACCTATTTACTCTCCGATAACACCTTACCGTGAGATTTCTGATTCAGGGCTTCTCCAAGATGTGGTTAATCAGATCTTATCTACCCCACCAATTTCTGAAGATTTTATACCACTTGAAATAGTTATTCCTCATATCGATGAGAAAATGGAACAGTTTTTTACACCAGAAGAAGTGATCTCTCAATTCAATGAACTTCCAAAACCAGCTTTTTGCATAAATTTCTCTGAATCTTCTGCATCTATTGAGTCGCCTAGAGTGGGTTTTAGCATTGCAATTTCTGATTCATATGCATCTTTAGACTCACCTCACTTTTCCATTGCATCTAATGAATCGATCACTTTATTAGTGGAAGATTCAATTTTTCCTGCATCCATGGAAACAATGAATGATTCTATATCTAAAAATCGTTTTGAAATCGGTAACATAAACCAATTTGGTTCCTTTGATGTGGGCTCATCATCACTTGCTAAAGATACCCTCTCCATAAATGAAAAGATTGAACAGTTACAAGTTAGAGTTGCAGAAAAAGGGAAAGAGAAAATTCAGGTATGTCTAAATCTGCTGCTATCTATTAATATGTCTTCCTTGATAATCATGCCTTGCTAAATATTACCTTAAACTATTTTTCATAAGTCTGTGATACCATCATTTTTCTTTCATTTCTTGCTGATTAATTAGGATAATAATTTAGTTAAGAAGTTCATTTCCTTGGAATTCTTCATATTTGTGTTAGAGTAGAAAAAGATCTTTCAAACAAGTAGATACCTTAAGGTCATTACATTCCTTACCTTTGTCGAATTATGAAAATTTTGGCATGGAACACTCAGGGGTGTGGCCAAAACAAAACACAACAACATCTACAAACAATAATTGATTTTGAGAAACCAGATGTTTTGTTCCTCTCTGAAACTAAATCTAAGAGGAACTTAATGAGGAACATACTGAATTACTTTCCAAATACCCACATTTTAGACCCAAATGGAATAGCTTGGGGACTTGCAATTGCTTGGGTGGATGGATTTCACTTTGAAGTGATCCAATCTAATCTCAATATGATTAATGTAATTGTAAAAAACAACTTCTATTCAAAGGAATGGTTACTCACTTGTTTTTATGGATCACCAAAAACTGATTTAAAACTACAGGTGATGGGATATTTAGAAGATATATCTCAAAGGGTTAATCTTAACCAAATGCCATGGATGGTAATTGGGGATTTAAGCATCATCTTCAATGAAGATGAGAAAGAAGGAGGATTACCTTTTAACAGAAAAAAAAAATTGAACCAGTCATGAACTTAATCCAGAAGACTGGATTAGAAGATATAGGATATAAAGGAAACATTTTCACTTGGAATAATAAGAGGGAAGGTAAGGCTAATATCAAGCGAGAGGCTTGACAAAGGTTAATAGAAAATGCCACATGGATTCTAGAATTTAGTGAAGCTTCCTTAGAGAACTTAGTTGCAATTGCATCGAGATCATAGTCTAATTTGCTTATCATTGACACCTAGGATTATGCATCTAGTTCCCACGTTTAAGTTTTATGATACTTGGTTAAAGGAACCATCTTGTATAGAAGTTATTAAGAATTCTTGGAACAATGATACTGATGAGCCAGTAACAAACCTCTTAGTTAACTTAGCAACACTAGAGGAGAATCTTAGCAATTGGAAAAAAAAATGTCTCTGGAAAGCCTAACGAGAAAATCAAATTTTTGATCAAAAATATTGAAAACTTGTCAAAGCAAAACCTTTTGATGAAAAGACAATAAACTTGATTAACAAAAAAACCCTTGAACTAGAAGCCTTGTACGACACACGAGAAGCCATTGCTAAGCAACATTCTAGGAACAATACAATAGCTTTGGGAGAAATAAACACGACTTTTTTTCATGTTACAACTCTTAGAAGAAGGAAACGAAACCACATTGAATGCATACATGATAAGAATGACAAGGTGGTCAAATCTAGAGATGAAATTGAAGAGGTGATGACTTCTTATTTCAAGGATCCATTCACCTGAAACTAGTTCGAGATATTGACACACAGATCTTTAAACACATAACACCTTGCATTTCAATTTGAGAAAAACTTAGCTCTAATCGATATTCCTTCTAGAGAGGAAATTTGGCGAGTAGTTAAGAACCTAAAATCAAATAAAGCCCTGGGACCATATGGTTTTCCGGTTAGCTTTTTCAAACACACTGCGATATTGTAGGGACGCAATTAGTAACAACAATACAAGATTTTTTCAAAAATAAACAGATGCACAACAAACTAAACAAAACATTTTTTTTCTCATTCCTAAGATAAAAAAACCCAAAATCGCTAGCAGATTTAATACTTGTAGGACTATGTGACACACCATATAAAGTTATAGAAAAGTTCATGGCAAATAGGTTCAAGAAAACTCTAGAAAAAATAATCTCTCCATTACAATCGACCTTTCTCTCATCAAGGCAAATCTCAGATAACATAATAGTTGCACATGAGATAGTACATTCAATGAAAAAAAAAGTAAAAAAAAAAAAAGACTATAACATAGGTCAGAAGATTGACATGTCGAAATCTTTCAACGGAGTCAATTGGAAATTTTTGATAAACACTATGAAAGCTTTCGGATTTTCTGAGGAGTGGTGTCAACTGATTTTTCAGTGTATTTCTTCATCTTCTATTGTTTTTCTCGTCAATGGAAATCCATGTAATGAATTTAAACCCTCTAGAGGGATTAGACAGGGAGATCCATTGTCTCCATACTTGTTCATTCTTTGTGTGGAGGTTCTTCGCGTCTTCTTTGTCATCTGCAATCCTCGAAAGAAGTTCAGGGAATCAAGCTAACTCCTAGAGCTACACCAATATCCCATTTATTTTTCGCATATGACCTGCTCTGTTTACAAGAGCAGATCTAGTCAGCTGCAAAAACCTTCTTGATGCGATTAATCTTTTCCGTTCTGCCTCTGGACAAGTTATAAACTTCTATAAATCTGGCATGTTTTTTAGTAAGAAAGTCCACAACAAACACCAAAGGATAATCTGTAGATTGTTAAAAATAAAGAAAATAAACATAAAAGACACCCATCTAGGAGTTCCATTATTCATTGATAGATCAAAGTTAAAAACTTTTGATGGTATCATTAAAAAAATGGAACAAAAGATAAAAAAGCGGCTAGGGAAAATCTTATCACAACCTAGTAAGATTGTACTGAATAAGTCTATCTTATCCAGCATGCCAATCTTTTCTATGAACTGCTTTGTTCTACCAAAAAAAAAAATAACAAAGAGAATCAATGACATTCAGCGAGACTTCTGGTGGGGCAAACACACAAATTCAAAGGGAATTTACATCAAATCTTTTGATTTCATGTGTAAACCAATAGAACAAGGGGGTTTAGGTTTCAAAGAAGCCAACAAAATAAACCAAGCTATGATAAGCAGAATAGCATGGAGATTAGTCAGCAGACCAGATGATCTGTGGGCCCAAATTCTCAAAGGAAAATACTTCAAAAAATATGGTGCTCTTCTATCCAAAAAGAAGTCCAATGCATCATGGATATGGAACTGCATACTTCAAGGAATACAACACATAAAAAGATACAAGAACTGGGAAGTGGGGATGGTACATCCATCAACATTTAGGAAGATAGGTGGTTACCAACAAGAGAAGAGGTCTGCCTAGATCAGTCCTCAAAACAAACTTCAATATAACACTTGTATCAGAGTTAATCAACTCTGAAACAAAGAAGTGGAATACCAACTTACTGCATTCTATTTTTGACAAACCCCTAGTAGAAGAAATCTCGAACATCAATCTTTTTACTTCATATGATGGGTCTCTGAAAAGAGATAAGATCAGATGGACTCTAACCAGAAATGGTGAGTTTACTGTAAAATCACTATATGCTAAGCTACAAAACCAATCTGCTGATAATAATGCCAAAACAAAAAAGTTCTGGAAGGGTCTATGGAGTATGGATACTTCTCAAAGAATAAAATTATTCATATGGAAATGCCTACAAGATGCCTTACCAACAAGAATGAAGCTGGGAATTGATGAAAAATGTGTTTTCTGCAATCAAAAAGAAGAATCAACATTCCATCTATTCTTTGACTGTGATTATGCAAAAGCAGTTTGGAAATTACATCCATATGCAGTTCAGGGAGTATTTTCTAACTCTCACAATGTTTGGAAGGAAGGTGCATAAGCTCAATTTCTATGGCTCTAGCAGCAACTAAGTGATGGTTCATATGGAAAGAACGTTGACTGAGAGTGTTTGAAAACAAATAGAGATCACCTGATCAGCTAGCTCTAGTTATATCAAAACATTATGAATATTGGCATCCAGTTACACAAAGCATAGCAACAACTAATCAATGCAGCCCAATAAATAACCCTAAGGATACCTGGGAATTCCCAAAGCGTAGGACATTGAAATTAAATTGTGATGCCTCTTGGATATCTTCTAAAACTGATGCAAGTATTGGCTTTATCTTACGTAATTGGACAGGTGCTTACAAAGGAGCAGGATCTGCAAGGTGCAGAACTTCATCAGCTAAAGAAGCAGAAGCTTTAGCTCTGCTGAGAACGACAGAATGGGCCATTACAAATGAATTGCAAAATCTGGTCATTGAAGGGGATAACAAATCAATTATTAACTATCTACAAGGACAGGACTCTACAATCAGCTGGCAAAGTAAGGCAATTTTAGATGAAGTTAGAAAACAAGCAACAAAATTAGTTTCTTTTGGAGGTTTTCAGCTTGTCAACAGAAGGGGTAACAAGGTAGCGGATCTTTTGGCTAAGAAAGGAAGAACACAAACCCCTACTGCTTTAAGTTTTTATGAAGCACCAATGTTTTTAATTCTCGCAATGGCCTATGACACTTTGTCAAGGCTTTAGAATTATGTAATATGAATGCTAGCTCTGTATCTTATTCGGTGGATGCTTATCACACAAATTCACCCATCGGACGGACTGCTCAAACTGAGCTTGTTCCAAATGAGCCTGAATCTGCAGATTAGCTCTCCCTGCAGTAATCTATCTCATTTATTCAAAAAAAAGAAAAAAAAAATTGAAACTAGGCATAGGCCCGTCCTGCCCCCTGGCAGCATACCCACCGGCTTACTCCCCACTGAGCAAACTCGGCCCTCTTAACCCCATAGTAAAGTTACTATAATTACACGAGATCTCCAATGTTTGAGCGGAGACTCGAACCGCCGACCTCCTATTTGAGAGTCGACTCTGGCCAACCGGGCTAAGTCCAGAAATAGTTACAGACTTTTCTCACAACGTTGTCCCAAACAAAATAGTTCACAAAATAAATACAGCTTTCTCCAAGTAAAATCATATTAATTACTAACAAAAGATAATAAGATAAAGAATCCGTGAAAACTAAAAAAAATGGCTTGAAGGGCTCGCTTGAAAGAGAGTATCATCCTTCGCAACTTTCTTGAATACTAATTGATCAAACATAGTGTGGTTCTGACTTTCTTCTGAATACTTTCTTGAATACTTTCTTCTGTGATATATACAGGCCACTTGAGAAGTATCAAGAAGACATTGCTCTTCAAAAGCATTCTCACATATTCTCTGGCCAAGATGCAGACAGTGACAGAGCCAGCGCTTTTAGATCGTGGGGTCAAACAAAATTTGTTCGGCGACGTTTCCAGAATGATTTTCTAAACTAGTTCTAAATTACAGTTCAAGGTACTACAAAACCACGGGCACTATAGTATTAAAACTAAATAAACTTGCAGCAACCACCGAATGAAAATAGTCAAAAATGAAAAAAGTTAAATACTGTACTTTGAAGGTTTGTGTGACGTCATCTGTATCTTCAAACCTTTTTTATTCGCTAGTTGGATTATGAATCTCTGACGCTGATACTTTTTTAAGAACTAAGAACGATTCTAATTTAATAACTGAGGTAGAAAAGCTGAAACTTTTTTAAGGTTTTGTATTTTTCAAAATTAGAGGCTACCCAATAAATTGTTTAAAGCGAATGGATTTAAGATGCAAAAATAAACATCCAGTATCAACCTTATTGTGTTTCCCTGAACACCAACAGAGTCCTTGTCTTCTTTATAATGGTTGTCTTCACCCTCATCATTAGCCACATTCTTCATCTCTTCAGTGCAACATGAACTAATCAACCAAATTTGAAACAGAGAAAGGTAGTCAGGTGTCAGAAGAATAATAACTGCAAATACATTATTGGTTAGCAGTAAATTGATCAATGAATTGTTAACTGCAAATACATTATTGTATCAACAAATTGTTAATGACAGAACAACAAATTCAAAGGCTTTACCATTCTAGAGCTTGTCTACTGACTCATTGATCAATGAAAATGGTGGACAACTTTTATCAGCTGATACACAATCACTTGCCAGAAATGAGGGATGCAAGGACTATGTGGTAAAGCACTATAGCGATAAAAAAAACTGTGAAAATGATGATTTAATTCCTTGGTGTATTGAGATTAAGATAGTTAACCAAGCACACTTCAAGAGCGATAAGCACAGGTAGGATCGCATCACTTTGACTGCAATTACAAACAAACAAGCCATAGTTGCAATTTTTGGACTGAGAAACATAAACTCATTTAGTGGTTCCGTAAACATGAGGCCGATATTCAGATCCTGTTCATATTAAACAATAGACGTTGCAAACTAACTTCAATCTACTTCAATTGTATGTCATGGTTTTGAATAAATGCACTTACTACATGTAATGAGTACCTTTGAAGAGAATAAATGTGAATGGATGTCACTGTTTACACATTTTGTTACCAGGCTTTGCACAGTGTGAGCAAAGGTCTTTCAAAATTACACATGAATCATCATGTCCATGTTACTCAATTATTCAGTTAGCAACAAAGTTGTACTAGTGCAGAAGTGTCTCCCCTTATCTGTCTTCGATGAAACTGAATGAGCTTCAAAGAATTTGTGCTAGTTTGTGTGTTTGACACTAAAAAGGCAAGCAAATTTCAGCAAAACAAGGCTGGGGAAACATAAGAAGATCAGCCCATAAAAAGCATGAACAAACATGAATTTATCGCTAGAATACAAACATGCAAATCAACCCATTATCTGGCCTATTCGGGTGAGGGCTAACTTCCACAAATAATATAAATATCAAAGTAAAGCTTATTCTAAAATTTTAAATATCTCAGATTACCAACAGTAAAAACAACTGACCTTCTAATCCTGCTTTGGAGAGAATTCAAACACACAACTTTCTGAAGCTCTAGGAAGACTCAAAATATCTGCCATCACGTTTTCGCTTTTCATGGACGAATTGGGATCACAAGAAAATGTCATTTTTGTTAAATATTTTGCATTCTTCAAAATCAGTTTCAACCACCTCATCTCCCTTGCGTTGCCAGTATATTTGTTGAAGCGAACAAACATGAGTTTTAAAAAAGAACATCTAGCAGCCACCAAATCAAGCGCCCAACCATCGTCTTCATTGTCATTGCTATCTCCACTCTCAGCAGAGTCATTGTAGTAGTTATCTTCACCGCCATCGCCGACGTCTTCTATGCCAGGAAAAGAGGGAACAAACTACATTTGAAATTGAAAAGGATACACACCATAAGTATAACAGGTAAACAAATGTAATTCAAACCTTGTTTTGTAATTAATTTAATGAGAGCAAAAAGTTTTGTGCACTTGTGACTTACATCCTCAAATTCAATTGAAAATAGATTAGGTGCTTTTTCGAGCAACGCAATTAATGCTTTATCAGCAGTTACTTTCTGAGTCAGATACAACCGGTGCAAATTATGATATGAAGGTAAATTGTCGAGACGATCGTCGGCAACAGAGAGAACCTAGTCATGACAATGCAAGATAAACAGATATATATCAGCTTCAAAGTGTCCGATTTTCCATAGAACAACGCATACATAAACTTACTAAAAGATAGCAGCAAGAAAGAGCTAATACCTGTAGGGTTCGATCGGAAATTGTTAGACACACCACATGTGTAAGTGCTCGAAGAAATTTGTTAATAACCGCACCATAATCTACCTCTTCATCCCATATTGGACCATCTTCTTCAAAGAAAAAGTCAACGTTTGCTTCAACTAGTGCTGGAAAGCTACACAGCACATAATCCTTTGCAACCCTACCTTTGTAGATGAGAGACTCCAAACTTGGTGCATGAATTTGGAGAGCACAGTCTTGAAATCCGTCTTGTTCTTCCGGATTTAAAATAGTTAAGAATTTCAGTGAAGGATTCGAAATACAAAAGTTCTCCATATCAGACCAGGTGCAGTATACCATAAACAAATACTGAAGTACGGGGCAACTGGGAAAGAGTTGGTCATTCCAACACTCATCTCTAAATTCGACTCCAGCAAGATGAAAGCTTTTTAATCTTGGAAAAGATACAGCGGAACAGATATCAGGGATTGAAAATAGTCTTAAATCAATTAGTGACTCACAAGTATAAAGAGATGAGGGTATCAAATATTCGTCTCTTTGGTGCAAACTGAGACTGAACTCTTCAACATTGTGACTTATTGCAGTGGAAATCCATTTTGTAATCCGAGGTTCATCCAAGTAGACATCAGAGTGAAGAGAGAACTTCCTTATGTTTGAATCATCGTGAAATTTCAATGTTGCATCAACAAACTCTGCGAATTTATTTTCCTGTGATGAATCCAAGGAGTAAAATTGAAGAGTAGGGATAGACCTCCAAATGTACTTCCATCTTTTAGATAATACACTTGTCCGGGCAGCACAACGAGTATCAACGAAAGAGAGGATTTGATGAAGAAGTGAAGCCGGCAAGTTGCTAATCCTATCACTCATATTGTTTTGTCCCTTGAGTAGCTTTTGAGTTACAATTAATCTGTACAAAGGGAATAACCCAAAATGAAATTAAGGGATGAACACGAAATTAGGGGGTTACAATATTTTCGATTTTCTTACGAAGAAACCCTCAATTTCTATTACATGATTAGAAAATAATCTTTTCCAATACTGCTCTTCTAAACCCTAAACCCTAAAATCATTACAACATTTGACGGTTAAACAGTAGTATCAATTTAAGGGTTAAGGGTGTTTATTATCAAGAATCATCTCTTCGAAACCCTAAATGTTAATTTGGAACAGTTGTGGTTAGGGTTTTTTGTTCTGAACAATTCGAATCAAGTGAAGTAATAAAAGATACAAGAAAATAAAGATTGAAGAGGGAAGAGAGCATTAGAAAGTACCTCCTGTAGAATTCATCAAGATTTCAATGATATCGGCTTGTGGTATGAGGAAAATGGAGAGGAAAAATCCAACACCTGTAATGAAGAGATGGAGGAGAAATTGAGTTTGAATGAACAGTGAAGAGGAAAGGAGACTTGACAATTTCAAGGAGAAAAATTGGGAATGGGTTCTATGGTTTTACCCGAAGGACAATATTTGTGCGGAAAATTCTTTATAAACCGTTCACTCAAAATGAGCGGGTCCCAAATATGGGCCACCATTATGAGTGGGCGGTTTTGCCGTGATTCAAAAGCACGGTTCCCCTAGAAATATCTTTTTGTGTCTGTTATGATATATACAATATCCGTAAAACAGTGTAAAGACTTTTCCCAAGAGAAGATTTTGATCTTTGCTTCTTTGATAATAGTTTCTGCAGATTTTTCTTTGTGGCTGAAAGAATGCTCATTTCTTTCGAGCCAAATAGACCCAAAAATAGCAGCATATAGATGCTTCCAGAGCTCCTTAGCAGTACCAGAGAATTGATTATCCTTTCAATTAGTGGTAAGGGATAGCACAGAACTTGGAGGGGAGTAAGTCTGTCCGATTAAAGTACAAAATAACGCAAAATTTACGAGAGTAGATGCAGGAGAGACGTACATGAGTAACCGATTCTTCTTACTGATTACAAAGCACACAAATATTAAGAATAGAATTTCAATTAGGCATGGTAGTTGCGCATCTTCTCTTGTGTAAATTATCAAGTGTAGGGAGCTTGTCGAGTGAAGCTTGCCATAGAAAAATACCTATCTTATGAGGCCTTTCTTCAGACTAGATTTTGCTGCTGGGAAAGAAGTTCACTGGACGGAATGTCGCAAGATTAGAGTAACATCTTTAACTATATAGAAGCAAGATTTGTCCCCAAGCCATAGAATTTAATCACTTTCTTCATTGTAAAACGAGATAGTCTTGAGGCAAGAGAGGAGAGTTATGAATTCTTAGATTATCATATAAGCGTCTTCTCGAGATTCCTAGGTCCCATTTGTTTATGGGTGAAAACTATTTCTGTCGGTTTTGGTAATTTGGGGTGTGTGGATGAGAAATGAATCTAAAACCTAAACAAATGCACTACACGGGAGTGCTTGTGATTCGAGAAATCAATATGTACAACTCTGGCCTAAACCAAGAAATGGTCGTTCCAGACTTGTTTCGGTCACAAAGTGAAGGAGATGAGGTTGATATTGGGTAGGGAAGCGAAGAAGGTGTTGACATTGTGGAGGTGTTGACTGTGTATGACTTGTATCAGAAAGCTGAACTGGCTTGCAGAATGTAAACTATCAGTTCTGGTGTTTGGATACGATTGTATCAACACTTGGTTTTTTGTCTTGTCCTGTCTTGTCCTATTTTGTGGAAATAGGGAGGAGAACCTATTTATACAAGTCATTAAACCTAACCCACGTCTCTCATGGGAAGTGGAGGAAGTGGAGTGATGGAATAGTGGAATTATGTGTGTTTGTACCATAAGTAAAAATACCGCTTAATGGGCCAAATTGATACTTGAATCATCTTTTGGTCGTTATCCAAGCCTGCTAATCATTCAACAAAGGCAGCCCACCAGTCTGCACATACCGGTCAATAGTCAAAGTCGATCAACTATCAAAGTCAAACGTCCGGTCAAGGTCAAGGGTCAAAGTCAATGGTCGGTCAACAGTCAAAGTCAACCGTCGGTCAACTATCGAAGTCAGTCGCACCCCAAGCCAATTTTCAGTCTTGTAGGCAGCAATGCTGCTAACCAATTCCTAACCAAAAATTCTCCCGCACTACCAACAGCCTCCAACCATGTCGCCGACCACCCTCCATCCACATCCCTGCCGTCAACCATCCCGTCGTCAACCATCAAGAATATCCGGTCCATCGACCATGCGCATACATAAATCATCATAAAGGCACGACATATTTAGTTTCATACATAAATCACAAAGAAATATCAGCCGATTTCATGCATAATCACCATGAAGGCATGCGGCATTGACCATCATTTATGAGAGTTAATGTATCATGGAAGCATAAATGAGCGAAATTATTGAAATAGGGAATAGAGAGAAAAACATAAATCATCATAAAGGTATGACGCACATTGATTCCGTAAAACCCGTGTTAATCGCTTTCATACATAAATCACTATGAAGGCATGCAAAAGATTGATTCCAACTAAGAAATTTCATGCATAAATCACCATGAAGGCATGCGTGAAAAAGCATTGATTCAGCAGTTTCATGCGAGAAATCATAATGGAGGCATGAATGAGAGTTAATGCTATTTATGTTTACATTGAAATTAGATATTCAACCGTATAAATAGGAGCGAGTAAATTATATGAAAGGGCCTGACTCATAATCCGGGTGATGCAAAAATCACCAAGGTTGTTGCCAGGATGTTCGATCCGCAGCATGTTCAAGTCCAAAGTCCGAAAAAATTTCTTCTCAAATAACGCATTATCCAATTGTTCAAGTTTGTTGTATGACAAAATCGATACTGTCATGATCGCAAAGTTGTCAAGTTGTCCACATCTCAAGGTGCTTGAATACCCAAGGGAAAACCTCCAGAAAAGCATCTCAGAAAATTCTAGAAAAGGGCCACGAAAGTGCAGCAAAATCATGGTGAAAATTCCATGAGAAACGGTAACAGTCCAACAAAACTGTTGCAAAAAGTCAAAGAGAAAAGATAACACCACCAACAGCCGTTGCAGAAATTTCAAAACAAAAAGCAACAGTTCGTGAAAAGCGTGGCGAAAAGTTTCAAAAAAAAAAAAAAAAAAAAAAAAAAAAAAAAAAAACGGCGGCCAAAAAAAAGCCGGCGGCAACAAAAAAAGTCGGCGGCCAAAAAAAAACCGGCGGCAACAAAACAGCCAGCGGCCAAAAGAGCCTGCGGCAAAAAAAAAAAAAAAAAAAGCCGGCGCCCAAAAAAAAAGCCGACGCCCAAAAGAGCCGGTGGCAAAAAAAAAAAAAAAAAAAAAAAGCCGGCGGCCAACCCCGGCAGCCAACCCGAGCGGCGGCGGCGGCAGCATACCTCAGATCTGTTCACCCTCTTCACGGGTTTCGTTCACCCACTTTACTTTTCACTCACCCACGTCAAAGGTTTCCATCACCCACTTCCATCAACAAGAAAAAGGTTCGATGCTTCTTGTTACATCAAAGTTCGATGGGCAACAAATAACCACCGTGGATTTGGTTTGGTACATCAAACTCCGATGATCCGCGATACATCAAAACTTCATTCTCAGCAATAGTTCGATGCAATGGTGGTACATCAACCTTCGATACGCTGAACACAAGACCGTTGATGCTCCCTGGTACATCAGTTTTCGATGCTCTCTAAAACATCAAAATCAAATTAAAAAAAAAAAAAAAAAAAAAAAAAAAAAATTTGTTGTAAAGCCGGCGGACAGGGCCGGCGGCCTAAACGAGCGGCGAGCTGCGACGGCGGGCGGCGAGCGGCATGGCGGGCGGCGAACAGGGGCGTCAGGCGGCGAACGGCGGCGTCAGGCGGCGAACGGCGGCGTCAGGCGGCGAACGGCGGCGTCAGGCGGCGAGCGGCGGACAGAGCCGGCGTCAGGCGGCTACCGGAAATCGGCGAGTAGCAGCCGATTAATCGTCGATTAATTTCAACCAATGATTCGGTGCAGCTCGGTACATCTACGTTCCGTAGCCCTCGGATCATTCCGCCCCGTTTCTCTTGCCACATGGATATGTACACCCCACTAGGGCTTGGCCTAAAAATTTGTTTCGTTGATATCTTCTTCGTCTCACGTCCGAATTGGATGATTTTTGGCTCGTTGCGATCGCGTTTCAATATCCTACGACATGAGGGTAAAATTTTGCAATTGGAGAATGATATTTTTTGGGTACAATCACGACATCGACATGTTAGAGCAAGGCGCTGATCAACCAATTTTGTCTCCTCGATAACTTCTTCTTCGTGCATCCAAACTGAGTGATTGTCGGCCCGATGAGATCGTATGTCAATTACCAAGGTCGTGGAGGCGACATTCCAATTTTCGGAGAAAGTTAAAATTTTTAGAAATGTAAAATGACAAAGACTGAAACGGTCACATTCAATCACCACCGAAAATACCGCAGTCCAGGTTGTTCGAAGCTGCTGCAGTCTTTTCCACATAACTATTGATCATTGATCGAACTATTGTAATCATTTTCTAAACAGCTGTTGGCATGTTGATCGAACAACTGCGATCCTTTTAATTCCTACGATCGTAAGGTCGAATCACATTAGTCCGATTTTCCCGAAAATCTGTTTCAATACAAGTTTCCTCTCAATCGATTCATCCGAGCTTTGCTCATAATCCTTAATTGCAGTCCGATCACAATTGCTGAAATACGATTCGTGGCAACTGTCTTCGATCCAGCTTGGACTTAATTGGTGCATTCTAGTCCCACAGACAAATCAATTACTAAGTCGAGACTTGACGCTAAGGCAACTATACTAATCATCGTCGCTTAAAAGTACCGACATAGCCAATGGGCATCCTAATCACTTCGAAAGCGAAGTCGCAACAACATTTTCAATAAGGTAAGTATACAATTTACATATTTTTGCATCTTTTCATATATTCATGCATACTTTTGGTAAGACACCTTTAATGTGGCAAGCATCTTCTCAACGAGGGGATGCACACATTTCAATTCTGCGCGCATCTGGAATAGTGGGATTGGCCCCCCGCGCGAATTCCAGGTAGCAGACATATTCAAAATCCCATGCGCGAGCAAAATGCAGCAAGGCAAGTGCACCCTTGTGCAAGCATTGAGCAAGCATGACAATTACTATCTTAGGGGGAAAGTTGCTTATCACTTCAATATGACTGACCATCACTTGGGGGCGAGATATGTAACACCTCGTGGTCTAAAATTACTCTTTTGGGTCAAGCTATGTAACACTTCATACGCTTGGGGGCAAGTTACATAGCACCTAATTGCAGTTAAGCTCCTGAAAATCGAAACGTCAGGAATCCCAAACTTCTTAGTCCTCCAACGAGTTGTAGGATTAAGAGGGGGCAAGCGTACACCCTAATATTTTTACGCAATTTTTACAATCAGTAATGTTAAACTGTTATAATTATGTTGATTGAATTTTTGTACTTGGTTCAAAAGAAACTCACAGACTCGGTTGGATGCAATCGATGCGATCGATTTTGCTTATTTATTCAGACTCGCTGGGACGCAATCGATGCAGTCTGGTGGCACTCGGTTGGACGCAACTGATGTTGTCTAGTTTTATTCGTAACTGTTACACCTATGTTTATCGAGCTGTTTAAACCAAGTCCCTCAGCATCTGCTACACTCCAGCTAATCGCTGCTACCGCAGCGTAACCTTGTTCGTTGCTGCTGCATTCCGGTGATCACAACTGATGCGGTCCAGCTATGCTTGCGATTCCTCTGAGTCCAAACTCATCACAGAATCTTTGCGGTGTAGCCTTTTCCGTTCTTCGCCCGCATTCCATTTGATCACGCACTGGTGCGGTCCCGACTATGCTGCGATTCTCGCGGTCGGTGATCGCAATGGGGTGTAGTACAACCGTTCGTTCGCTGCGCATTCCACCTGATCATGGTGATGCGGTCTAGCTATGCTCGCAGATTCTGTGATCCAGTGACCGCATTTCTGCTGCATTCTTACTCGTCGTTCTTTGCATTCCGAGATGATCGCACTTTGCGGGGTCAGTATGTTCGCAAATCCTGTGATCCGGCTAAACGTAGCTGTTGCAACTCTGATTTTACTCATTTCTCGCCGCAGCTCGCTGATCGAAGCCGGTGCGGACAATTTTTGCTCAATGTCAGTTACCACCCAGGTTTGCTCATTCTTGAAGCGGACATTTTCTTGCGACGTCTTGAGTAAAGTCCGACGCAACCACCATGATTGATTTTACGTCAGCAATTATCGCTCATTCACAATACCGCTCCAATCAAGCATCACGCTTCTGTTACAGAACAGATCAGCCTTCGGCCCTAATTTTTGCATACAACAGTGGTTCATTCTCAACTATTTCCCGCCGACCTCCCAGTCACAATAGCCACACTTGGGGGCGTCTTGATTGTGATTTCCGCAAACAACAAGGGAAGTTCGCCGATCACCTCAACATCAATAGTCCGCACTTGGGGGCGAGTTTTATCACCGACTAAGGAACACGAAGTTTTTCTTAACCCCCAACAAGTTGGAGGTTAAGAGGGGGCGATGTTTGTACCATAAGTAAAAATACCGATTAATGGGCCAAATTGATACTTGAATCATCTTTTGGTCGTTATCCAAGCCTGCTAATCACCAACCAAGGCAGCCAACCGGCCCCGCACATACCGGTCAATATTCAAAGTCGATCAACTATCAAAGTCAAACGTCCGATCAAGGTCAACGGTCAAAGTCAATGGCCGGTCAACAGTCAAAGTCAACCGTCGGTCAACTATCGAAGTCAGTCGCACCCCAAGCCAATTTTCAGTCTTGTAGCCAGCAATGCTGCTAACCAATTCCTAGCCAAAAATTCTCCCGCATTGCCAACTGGGTCTCCAACCATGCCGCCGGCCCGGCCTCCATCCACGCCGCCCCCATCACGTCTCATCAACCATCAAGCCGGTCCTCGCCCATGCGGTCATCCCATTGTCTCCGCCAAGCAAATATCCGCTAATCGCCATTGACCATCATTTATGTAGAATGTGTCATGGAAGCATAAATGAGATTTCATACATAAATCATCATAAAGGCATGCGACATTGATTCCAAGTAGGGTTTCATACATAAATCACCATGAAGGCATGCAAAGCATTGATTCCAGCAGATTTCATGCATAAATCACCATGAAGGCATGCAAAGCATTGATTCCAGCAGTTTCATGCAGAAATCATAATGGAGGCATGAATCAGAGTTAATGCTATTTATGTTTACATTGAAATTAGATATTCAACTGTATAAATAGGAGCAGAAATTATATGAAAGGGGGTAGGGAATAGGAGAGAAAACATACTTTGTAATATAAAAATCAATAAAACATTTCTCCCCAAGGGGATTCATCCGTGGACGTAGGCACACCATGCCGAACCACGTAAAACTGCGTTAATCTTTGTCTCTATAATGGCTTTCCAATCCGTCTCCAAACCCTAATACTCACCAAAACTATCCATTCATCGTGTTTCGTGCCCAAAAGTAATTTTGGGTACAAACAATGTGTTAGTGTCACACGACCAGTCTTGCTCACTTCTCCCGTCATCACTAACCGTCCATGACTTCCTGACACGTTCTTGTGATAGCGCGTTGTGCGTTGCACGCTGTAAAACGCTATACCAATACCCTAGTAAGTATCCCCCAGTTTGTGACATGATTAATGTCTCGATCGTGTGGATCGTGGGACACACAGGAAGTAGCATGTAATGCTGGATTTAAATAACTAAGTTATTTAAGAAGTCGATATTTATAAGATATCGTGTGTATTCTATGCAGGTAACGCATCGAATATATTTAGCATGTGTGAAGCATCACTGTTTTAAGGCTTAACGGAGTAAGTCACTAATTTAAGCGTCTTAAATAGCATCACGTCCAGCCATCTTCGAGTCATTGTTTGGAGGCTATACAGGCAAGCCCTGATTTGGCCGATACCTTATGTGGAAGAGTGGTGTACAGTGATCGTGGTGATGCCTTGATGGTCGCCTAACTCCTAACCAGGGATGCTTAATCAAGATGGTAGAGTTAGACGGACGAGATTCTCTGTGATGATCATCTGCAACCATTGATGAAGTTTTAGGGTTTTGAAGAGGTGCGCAAGCATCACTCTTCAGCTTGGTTGAATCCAAGCATGGGAGACGTTTTTGATAGGAACGGCCGGGCACTCGATTTCGTATAGACGGCTTGCCGGTATACACGTCCGTACCTCACTGTCCCATGAAAGTGTGATCTAAACCACTCAATTTGTCCGGCAAAGGGGAGCGGATGAGATTGATTTGCGATAGAAATCCCATGCCGCAAAGGAGTTGAAGGCGGCGCGTCATGCCTACTTCGGGCGCGCATTTCGAGATGTCGAGCCATGGTTGGCCTTGGTCAATCAGTCAGGAGTATATATGGGCCCACGGTGATCATGTTGACATGCTCGGGACCCATTGAATCCACATCTACACTCTCCATCTATGCTTGCGAAGATGGACGCTCGTGATCGATTAGCGACACATGTAATATGTCGCAAACCCTAATTAGGGTTTTTGATCGGTCGTATGTACACGACTTCAACCTAACGGTTTGGGCAGGCTATGCCCCTCCTTTGGGGAGGCCGACCATGTGGGGCCCACATTGGGTCGGTGGTGAACATGGTGATACCTGACCGACGGTCCTAGGCCTGATCTAAGTCGTCCAAACATGCTGGTGGAGTTGGATGGTCGTGATCAATTTGAGACCTTAGTGGAATTTCTGCGACCCGTTAAGAATTATGCGAGGCCATACTTTGGGCAAACGCACGTTGCTCTATGGCTAGGTCAGGAGATGGTCGACCAGGCAGGTAGAGAGGGGCCTGCCGGTGTGCAGGACAAGCTTGTCCGACCGGTCATGGGTGTAGTTGCTGGATTTCCCACACTACACCCCTTACTCAATTTTGCTTAATTAATCCATTGAAAGATGTAAGATCAAGAATATTTATTGATTGAGTTAATGAAATGTTTACATAGGTAGATAGAATTACACTTAGAAATTAAAACACTCTTAAACTTTCTCTCTCTTAATGACCCGTTTCACCACTCAAAAAGATCTCTCCCCTCAACAGACTCATTTAGCTCTTTATATAGGGTAATACATAGTGGATGACAGCTAAGTTATCCTTTATTTTCGGGAATATCTCGCGAAGTGTCGCAAATGCGCAAATATTCATTCTCGCGACACTTCTTACCCCTCGCCAGGTTTCATGTCTTCCAATTGTTTTGTTTGCCGTTATTCATTGCGTCGTTTATTTTAGCTATCTGCGATCGCCTCGCGACACCGCGTTTATTAATCCTGCGAGCCTTGTACGTTGCGATATTATGATCCTACATCTTGCCTCTTTTTCCTTAAATATTGCTTGAAGAGCGATCTTTAAGGAAAACCTGTTGTTGTAGTAATTTTTTGATCTTTGTTGATGAAGGAACGAGCGGAAGAATACTGGACTTGAAAAGTACGTACTTGCCTCTATTCTTTTGTGAAGTTCCGAAGCTTCTTTGTAATATATATACGAAGTGTCATTTCTTGCCTCATGAATTACAGAAAATAATCACTTTCGCAAGCTATTCTCGCCTATTAGGAAATATGTTGTATATTTGGATTCTACTAAAGTTCTTTTCGTCTGGCTTCCTTGGATTTAGTAGTGACCGTTTACACGTGTCTATATTTACCTCTTTTACCGGTGCATTTAATGTTAACCGGTCATAACATTTTTTTTTTCTCATCTATTTATAGGAGCATCCCCTGTGAAAAATTTTCCTTTTCCTTTTCATCTTCTTCATCGTCTACAAGTGTTCTTCTTCTTCATCGCTCGCAAGTGTTTGCCTATTATTGTATCTTACCGTCTTCTTCACCACTTTTGCTATTCCCTATCGGGGTTGTTACTCTCATGGCGTCCGTGTTTGTTAATTTTGCCATATCCGGCTGATTTTGTGGTTGATCAAATTTGAGATTAGCTTTTCTTGTTGAGATCACTGGTATGATTAACTTTGTAGTTCTCTTTCGCCATTGTTGTTTAGCAAGAACCAACCCAGAACTAAATTTACCGTGAAGGACCCTCTTCTTTCTTTGGGCTCGCCACCGAAACCTACTTCGCAACAAGAATCCCTTACGCAACCAAAGCCCTTTTCGCGAGCAAAATCTATGGCTACAAAAAGACCATACGAGTGACAAGGTATTTAAGAAACATTTGTTTTTATTAACAATACATTGTTGCCTCTGTTTCTTATTTAATTTGTCATTTGCAGGATGATAAAACTACCGGTAATACTCCCAAAAGGCTTCGCTACTCTAAACCTCGTTACCCCCAACATTCCATTTCCTTCATTCACACCTTCGTCTCCCGTTGCGAAATCTTCGCAAGATAATTTTGTGCCTCTTTCTTCTCGGTAACATTACTAGCGACAATATTTCTATACCTCAACTCCTCATAGACCAAGTTCCTTACAATCGTCCTACTACAAACGATATTATACCTCCTCCCGCTATCAATGTCCCCGCTATTTCTCCAATCACTTCTCTCCCCGAAACCTCCTCTTCTCATGAGGTTCCTTTGACAAAAGACGACTGCCTTCTTTGTTTGAACAAATTCCTCTAACAAGGAAAATTTGGAGGGGATAGATGTGGCCTTTAAGGTCCTTTTTCGATCTCGTGAATGATGCCAAAAAGACTGGCCGATCCTGTCAAATCCAATGTCTCGCGAGATTTTAAGTAAGCATCTTGGTCCCGATAGGATCTCGCAAGCATCTTTAGTTCAAGAGATTAATAAGTCAAGGATGATCTCCAAGTTATGGTTGTGAAATGTAATAATCTCCACCTTGAAAATCAAAAATTTCTCAAGATCTCACTAGATCGTGATAATCTTCGCAAGAAGAATGAAGAATTAAAAGGTATGCTCTCGCCATCCCCCATTCTTTTTTTTTTTTTTTTTTTTTTTTTTTTTTTTTTTTACAACTCAAACCCTTGCTCGTCCTCCAAGTATTAAACCATAAACGAAAAATGGAGATATATCGACGGAGTCTATCGTTGAAGAAGTTCGAGTTGAAAGAGATGCTTGGATGGAGCAAGATAATCTCTTAGATAATCTTCATACCTATGCAAACTGATCAAATAAATAACTTGTCTAAAGAGAATTTTGATTTATCACAAAAGCAAGACTCATTAAGTAATGACTTATCTCGCCTCTTATTCTTTGACTAAAACTAATTTGGAGTTGGAAACTTTATCGATGAGAATCGAACTCTTTCACAAGAGAAACGTTCTCTGTTGAATAAGGTGGCGATCTACTCGCAAATAAAAAGATGATGTTTGTCAAAAACTATGCAAAGAACAAGAACAGCCATTCATACTTTGAAAAATCAACTTCAAGAAAGTTCCACCGAGAGAGATAAACTTATTCAAGGTAGAATAACTTTGAGTGTAAAAGCGAAGCAATTCCAGAACAATGCACCAAATTAGAAAAATCCAACTCTACTCTCGCCACCGAAAATTCCATACTTGTTTCTAATGACAAGAAATTGCGATCTCGATTGAAAGGTTTAGTTGGAGACTCATTTGATGATGCCATGGACTGTCCTGGGGGAATAACTTCGCGCTTTAATTCAACAACTTACTCTTTTTCAAAAGGAAGGTAGTCAAATTATTTGACTACCTTAATTCATTTATTTCACAAATTTTTAATTATTCTCGAAAGTTCCAAAGATCTCGTTGTAAGGATCTCTTTTAATCTTTTCTTGCGTGTTTATTATGCAGATTCTGAGAAGAAGCTTCGCGCCGTCATTTCTACTCTCAAATCAGATTATTCCAAAATTCGCAAAGAAAATGGATTACTCGCTTCCTCCCTCGCTCGTTCTCGCGATCGTGCAGAACGTAGATTTGATTACATGTTCGATCAGAAGACATAGATAGTAAAAACCGTCAAAAGCGCCGCTTTCACAATTCCCCCTCAAAGCTGAAATCCTCGTGAATGAGATTTTACTGTCTAAGTCTCTTGATCCTATACATGTTGATCCTCTGGAAGTAAGTGACGATGAAGTCCCTAATTCTCCTGATAGTGATTATGACTATGAAAGCGGCGAAGAACTCCTTAGTAAGGAAGTCGTCGATGAAGATCCGAATAGAAGAATTTCGATGAAAGTCCAAGAATCGGCGAGAACAAAGGTGATGAAAACATTTTCAAGAAAATCCATCAATCGGCGGATGTGAAGTCGATAAAGGGCGCAGTAAAAGTCTCAACCACCCTCTCGTATTTGATAATGTAGAGAGTTAAATTCTCTTTGTAATTTGTTAGAATTCCTTTTGTTTGAATGACTTAACTCTTTTGATTGAGTAATTTCCATATTTCTTTCTTCCTTTCTTAGTTAAGACCACCTTGCGAGCATGTTCGCTCATTGAATCTTTTATTAAGTAAATCCATCCCAATCGAGATTTGATTTTAATTCTTCTCATGGCGACAAAGTCGCAGGCCGCCTTTACATTTTCATGCAGAGGCCCATTGACCTTGCCTTATCATTTTTGTGTGGTCTTCCAAGTTAGACCTCCCTAATTAGAGGTCTTCCCCTGCCACCTTTCATCGCGACAAGATCGCAGGACGTCTTTACACTTGGATGTAAAGACCCATTGATCTTGCCTTATCATTTTCCAAGTATTTTTGCCTCGCAGGATGTTTTAGTTGCGACAATATGACAGGTCTAAATATCCTTGCGAACATAAAGCCCCATGACATTGCCGTCGATGCGACGAAATCGCAGACGTCCGTACACTTTCGTGTAAAGACCCATTGATCTCGCCTTACCCTCGCGTTAGTATTATTGCCTCTGCGGGATCATTGCACAAATATGACAAGCCTAAATTCTCTTGCGAAACATAGCCTTATGACATTTGCGTCTCTGCTTTGACACTCCCCTAATGGAGAGCGTCGCCTTATCATCTCCCCGGTTGCCCCTTCAAGGAGGCGAAACATCGGCCATACAAAACTAGCTCCTCCCATCCGGTCTTAACAACAACTTGATTGTTTTCGCAGCCTCTTATCCCTTATACCTATATGGTTTATGGTTTTAAGATTGCACCCTAAGTGGAGTTTTCTTCGGGCGAGTGCAACATATGCCAAGACTTGCCAAGAATGGCCAGGGTAGGTTCATCCATCCCGGCACTCGCTCAACCGTGTACCTCGGCGCCTTGAGCATACACTCGACTCCTTGGAAGAGACCCTCGGCCGCCCAACCAGGGTATAACCTTATATATATAGTTGGGAATCCAAGGTACCTCTCCGGATAGGCTTTCATGGGCCCCAAATTTTCATGACTCAGCTTCAGGAGCGGTGTAACCTTCCCCCCGAGCCATGTCGAGAGATACCCCTTATATGACGCACTTTAGGTCTTACATTTGCCTCTTACGAAATGTTATTCGCGAACTAGGGTGTACGCCATAAAGGTTCGTCCCATTCATTCATTCTTTTATTCAATCATTCTTCATCATTTGCTATTTTGCTTGCGAGATATTCGCCGATTCATTCATTTAATCATTCATTATCTCTTGTTGTTTTGTTAAGCCATTCATGACTTCTTGTTATTCTTGTCGCGAGATCTTCATGTGGATTTTCTCGCATTTTATTGAATGTCGCAAATATTTTGCGAAGAAGTACTTCATCTTGATTCATTTTTCCTCTCCCATTTTTACGGATAATACTTCTTTAGATATAATCTATTCCATGGTCTATCCAATTTTTGTCCCACATCTTTTCCTTCGGGATCCATCAATCTATATGCCCCTGTACCAACTACCTCTTTGATGATATAAGGTTCATCCCATTTTCTCGCCAACTTGCCTCCACTTTCACGTTGATATATTGGGGTTTCTCGCAACACCAAGTCTCCTGGGTTGGAACTCACGTATTTTTACACGCTTGTTATATTCTCTAGCTTGATCTTCGCCGATAATTCTCCATGTGTCGCAATGCCTTTTCTCGTTTTTTCTTCCAATTCATCCAACTTGATTAGAATGTTTCTGCGCTAAGATTTTTATCCTGCACTCTTTTTGGTTGTCGGAATCACGAATTCTCGTTGGGAGTACCGCTTCAACTCCGTAAGTTAAGCAAAAAGGGGACATTCCCGTGGCTTCTCTTCTAGTTGTATTATAAGCCCATACCGCATCGGGGTACTTGTTCGCACCATCCCCTATTGTGTCCTTCCAACTTTTTCTTCAAGATATCGGCAATTGTTTTGTTTGTTGCCTCCGCTTGGCCATTAGCTTGTGGATATAATGGAGTTGATTTTCCACATCTTATCTCGAAATGCATTATAAAGAACTCTATATTTTGCCCTTCAAATCAAGCTTCCCATTATCGGATACCAATTAAAGGGATCCCAAATCTTGCATATAATATTTTCAAATATGAAAGTAAAAACATCCTTATCGCGAATGTGCTGGACCGCTTTCACCTCCGCCCATTTTGTGAAATAGTCCGTTGCGACAATTAAGTACCTTCTTTGTCCTGTTCCCGGTAAAATGGTCCCACAATATCTAAACCCCATTTTCCAAAAGGCCACACACTTCTCGAAGAATTTAACGGTGCTCTGTGTGCATGTATCTTCTTCCCATGTCTTTGACAATCTTCGCAGCGTCCCGGATATTGCTCGCGTCCTCATGCATATATGGCCAATAATATCCTTGCGTCTTGCCTTATATGCCAAAGATCTCCCGCCGCTATGATTTCCGCATCCCCACTATGCAAAGATCTTCAATATGGTTTCTCCTTCTTTCCTTGTTAGACATCGAAGCGAAGGTCCATCAAAAGAACGCCGATAAAGCACGCCATCTCGTAATTCATAATTTGTTGCCCGGCTCTTTAACTTGTGTGCTTCCAATCTATTTCTTGGTACCTCGCCTTTCATTAAGTACGCGTGAAGTTCTACTCTCCAGTCTTCCTCGCGACATTGCATTTCATCTACCACCATCATTATATCTGCTTCTTGTCCTTCCTCTTTATTAATTGATGGCGCCAGAGCGTCGTATTTTGATATTCCTCGCGGTTGGGTCTGTCATCATACTTGATATAAAGGCAAAAGCTGGCGTCATGAGTCTATTATCTCTCCTTGATATGTGCCTCCATTTTTATTTTCGGTATTCAATGCCGATAACACTTCTACAAGCTTCCCGTATTTCTATAGGGATGGATCATTTGTAGCATACTTCTGTTATCCGACAAATTGCCAATTGCGAGTCACCGGGTAATCCTCACATTCTCCAATTTCATTTCTATTGCAAATCGTAGAGCATGTATTATAGCCTTCGTACTCCGTTTCATTATTGGTAGACTTAAATTCCAATCTAAAAGCAAAAGCTAACTTATTGCCTTCCTCGCGAAATCACGACAATTCCCACTCCTTTACCTTCTCCATTTGATGATCCATCCACTAATATTTCCCACCGGTCCGGCTGGATTAACAAGTCTTTTGGATCTCCATGCTCTTCTTCTACATCCATCATTTCATCCACTCGCTTCATCTTCCTCCAAAGGAAATTCTCGCAGAAATTCTGCGACAACCGTGACTTGGTTGAAGATAATATTTCATATTTGAGTTTGCAATGGCTTATTTGAGCATTCCATCTTTCGACTCTTCCCGATCTTTTCGAATTTTTCATTATCGACTCAATTGGTACCTTTGTTACCACTCTAACAAGATATGTGCTCCGAAAATATATGCGAAGTTTAAACGACGATAGACTAACGCCAGGATTAGTTTTTCAATCTTCGAATAATTTCTTTTCTGCAGCATTAAAAGTTTTTGCCGATATAATAGATTGGTTTTTCTACTCTGCGTCCGTTCGCAGTAGAAACCGCACTTAAGGCATGCGATGTTGTCGCAAGGTATATTAATAATTCCTCTCCTGGTTCTCGCATCGCATAATGGATATATCCATTAAATGCTCTTTGATCCCCTGTTTCTAGCGCATATGTAGTTGCCGGATTTCCCACACTACACCCCTTACTCAATTTTGCTTAATTAATCCATTGAAAGATGTAAGATCAAGAATATTTATTGATTGAGTTCATGAAATGTTTACATAGGTAGATAGAATTACACTTAGAAATTAAAACACTCTTAAACTTTCTCTCTCTTAATGACCCGTTTCACCACTCAAAAAGATCTCTCCCCTCAACAGACTCATTTAGCTCTTTATATAGGTAATACAAGTGGGATGGCTAAGTTATCCGTTATTTTCGGGAATATCTCGCGAAGTGTCGCAAATGCGCAAATATTCATTCTCGCGACACTTCTTACCCCTCGCCAGGTTTCATGTCTTCCAATTGTTTTGTTTGCCGTTATTCATTGCGTCGTTTATTTTAGCTATCTGCAACTGCCTCGCGACACCGTCGTTTATTAATCCCGCGAGCCTTGTACGTTGCGATATTATGATCCTACAATGGGATAATCCACGCCGTCCAATCATGCCGGTGAAGTTGGACGGCCGTGGCTGGCTTTGAGACTGTCGTTGGCGGTCTTGTGCGCATAAGCTTTTACAAGCTACTCCACACCAGTCCAATGATAGACACATTTTTGTGTCTGAATTGTCCTCATTGGCTCTATTGTTAATCTCAATTTTTGTACTAATTTTGGTGTTTTTACGTGTGTGGGTGTTTTTGGAGAAATACACTTGTGTGGAAAAAATTGCTCAAAAAGTGTTATTTGGACCCCCGTGAGAAAAGTGATAAAGGCACCCTCATTTTGGATAAGGGCACCCCCAGGGAGCCAACTGCTATTCGCACCCTCGGATTGGTTAGGGGGACACCACCTTCTTCATTCAAATATCAAAAATTGGCGGGAAAACTGTGTTCATCAATGGAAGACTCTGGGTTGGATTTTTGGACGTGTTAGGAGGAGATTCAATGGTTGATATTGATTGGGATGACTTGTTAGAGCCTAACAGGGCTGGTATAGGCCTTTTGTTCGACTAGTTTTGGCTGGATAATCCTAGAGAAGAAATCAGGGCACACATACGACGAAAGGGATATTCACGGGATTACACGATTGCTGCTCGTGTTTGGATACGACACAGTCGGCGAAGGAGCGTGAAATAGTTGAATAAGGAAGGTTGGATTGATACGAGACGCGTCTTTGCTACAAAAAGAGAAAGAATATATCCCGAGAATAATTTTATTTCTTTGCCGAGCTTTGGAAAGATTTTAGGAGTAATAAGGGGATATTCTTGGCCCTGTCGAGTATATAAAGTGTGTTTGGGTGCCATAGAGAGGATACGAAGAGATTGGGAGAGTTGCAGAGCATCAGAAAGTCGAGAAAATCAAGTGGCAGGAAACCACCATTTCTGCTGCTGTGAAGAACACGAAGAACAAAAGACTACCATAGGCAGTCGTTGTTTGCTGAAGAAATAAGACGCACACGGAGCGGTCGTATTTGCTACAGTGACAACGACAGTTCGTATTTATCGTTCCCTGTAACAGTTCGGTTTGTAACAAAAATAACTGTTACAAACCCGATTTTTTCATTATTTCTCCCTTATTCATCATTTGTAAACCATTTTTGAGCATGAATAAATTCTTTGAGAGGGTTTTCAACATGATGAGCGGCTAAAATACCCGGTGGACTCGAGGCAACGGAGGAAACTATTCACTCATGCTTGATTGGTAATTTCTTTTATAATTTCTTTAATTATTTATTTTATTTAATTCACTAGGATCAACATAAAGATAAAATTGGTTTTCTTAATTAGTTATGAAACAATTCGATGTGTTATGCTTAGAATCAATTCTTTGATAACTCATGCTTAGGGATTACAATTTAATGTTTGGACACCATATAGATTAATAGTGAATTAATGAGAAAAAGAGCTTAACAATAATTCTTGAAATATCATTATAAACCAATCAATTAGGAGGAATAGTGGAATCCGGAGCCTTGGTCTATTTTTAAATCTTGAAATCACTTTTTATGTTAAGTTTTGTTTGTTTTTAAGTTTTATAAGTCTAAAATCTTTTTCTTTCACAAGTCTCAACGAACCTTTTTACTACTACATTATTGAGATACCATCAATTTTTGGCGCCGCCGACGCGGACTTGTCTTTAGGCTAGAGTTTTTAGAATTTTCTTTTTAGGTTTTTATTTGTTTTTATTTTATTTGTTCTTCTTTACGTTTTTGGATTTTTGTCTTTTTACTACAGATTTTGGAATTTGGAGCAAAAGAAAAATTTGCCAAAGCTTTTGGTGAATACTTAAAGATTTGGAGTTAAAAACAAATCAAAGGGAGCGAAAGAAGAAGATTTTTTTTATTATTTTAAAAAAAGAGAGAGAAAAAAAAAAGAGAGGTATTTTTATTTTTTTGGATATTTTTATTTTTTTAGACTTTCCTTTTCTTTTGCACTTTTACTTTTTGGACTTGGACATTTGAACATTTGGACATTCTTTTATTTTTTTTAAACCCTACGGAAGGGTAGTATTAAATATTAAACTGTTGCAGAGAAGGACGGTGATTACGATATCACCTCGGCCCCTCGGGTTTGTACATGACATAGGAGTCGTGGCCCGAGTCGACTACAACGGTTCATCCCCCGTCTGGTACGGTAGGTAAGTTTGTTGAAACACTCGCGAATCCCCGTCGCCGAATTCTTGTATTCCTTCGTTTGCATATATGTCGAGGACTTGAAAACGGCTGTTTTAATTTCCTAGTAAAGGGCAAGGACTGCCATATAAGATAAGGGTTCGGATTTCATCATTGTTCTCTTCTTTCCCGCCTTATGAAAACGATACTTAACGCGAACCTAAGCTTTAAAATTTGGAATAGAACGAGACCGATAGGGTAACGATCTTAGTAGGAAAGTCGTTCGAAAAATATTGTTTATTCTTTTAAGCATACTTCGAAGTTCATGATGGTTTCGTGAGTTGAATGCGTGATCTGCGCCGGATTGTAATGCGGTGAGGCCTTGGGTATCAATGCTCCACATAGCTTCCCTCGCCTCTATTCAACTTACTTAAACTCGGATTGATTCCAGGGGGGTTTGCTTAGATTGTAACGAATTCCCTTTCGAAGGATTAGAAGCTGGTCTAGAAAACAATCTAAGTGGATCCATCATGCTTTTTGTTTGCTAGATATCATTAGGTTTGTTGTGGTGGAGTCAGCCTTGCTTATGTTTGCATAGAAATTCCCTTCCTTTTTAGGATTTTTCTTTTTCTTTTGTTTTTCTAGTGTATGCCCGAGGTCATTAGAGAACGGGCTTGGAAAGAAACACTCTAGGTCATTTGATTAGAGACAAACCTAGTAGTTCTTCTTGTGAAGGCGGGGAACTCGAAGACTCTTCTTTTGAGAGCCCCGTTTTTGGAAATTTCAGCTTTGAAAACTTGACAATTAGTGAAGAAAGTACTCCTAGTCCTTTGGTAGTGCCAGAAATGGCAACTTTGAAAGCTTTGTTAAACCCAACTAGGACCTCTCGTCCGTCATGTATCAAGTTAGCCGAAATCGAGGAAAATTATGAACCGAAACACAGGACCCTGCAGATGCTCCCAATCTTTTTGGGGAAAGAAAGTGAAAACCCCTATTTTCATATTAGGGAATTTGATGAAGTTTGTAGTACTCTCAAAATTAAGAACCTAGATGATGCTGCGTTCAAACTTAGGTTATTCCCATTTTCCCTAAAGATAAAGCCAAATCATGGCTATATAGTTTGGCTTCTGAGTCAATCGAAACCTATGACCAACTTACAGTTGCCTTTTTACAGAAGTTTTTCCCTAGGCATAAAACATCGTCTATTAGGACGCAAATCTATACTTTTTCTCAACAAGAGAGAGAATCTTTATATAGGTATCTGGAAAGGTTTAATGACTTAATATCTCAATGTCCTCATCATGGTTTAGAAAAGGTTTGGCTAGTTCAGATCCTCTACGAGGGTTTAGATTATTCGACAACAACCATGGTTGAGTCCTTATGCACAGTGGGTTTGAGAATAAAATCATTGATGAGGCGATGACATTTTTGAATGAAATCGCCGATAAGACCCAACAATGGGAAAATAGTAAGGAACCCCGAGAAAACAATTCTTCTAAGTAGAGGAAATGTCAATAGGGTAGAAGAATCTTATGAGTCCGATGCTAAAATAGCAGCCATAGCCAAAAGGTTAGAAGCCTTAGAATTAGGTCATTCTAGTGGTAGTGGTGGAAGAATAGAGCCTTTTTGGGAAGGCCATATTGTTGAAGAGCAAGCCAATGCTCTTTATAATAATGCTAGATTTGATAATCGTCAAAAGTTTGACCCTTATTCGAAACCTATAACCCCCGGATAGAGAAACCATCCAAACCTTTCTTGGTCTAAGGGCCAGAATCAAGGTCGGACTAGTAACTCTTAGGTCCCCCAGGTTTTGGCTATACTAAGAGTCCTTCAGCTCAGGTACAGTTTCAGAACCCTTCAGATAAAAAGATTATGAGTTTAGAAGAGAATCTTGCTTTGTTAACTCGTAACACTTTGTGTAAACTTCATCAATCAATCTATTTCTCAAGGTTTAGAAGAAAATAAGAGAATATGTCAGGCTAACTCTCGAGGCTATTTCCGAGTTGAAAACTCAAGTTAGTCGGATAAATGAATCTTTGAGAGAAAAAGGTAGGTTTCTAGTCAAACTCAACCCAACCCTAGAGCAATTAATGAAATAGGTGAAGGACCATCCAATCATGTGAATGCTATTAAAATCCTTAGGAGTGGAAGAGTCATAGACAACAAGGTTTCCATGCACGATAGTGAACATCTTTTGTAGTTCACCCTTCCGAACCGTAAACCGAAGAGACTCGATAGAATCTCTAAAGAGACCGAGTGAGGTTCCGATAAGCCCAGCATTTGTTCCTAGATCCCCATTCCCACAAATGCTAGTTCCAACTAAGAGGGAGTCCACCTTTAATGATATATTAGAGGTTTTTAAGAAGGTAACTATAAACCTTCCACTATTAGATGCAATTAAGCGATTCCCGCTTATGCAAGTTTCTTAAGGATATGTGCACGCGAAAGCGTAAGCTTAGTGTCCGTAAGAAATCCTTCCTATCTAGTCATGTGAGTTCTATTATTCAGAATACCACTACTCCTAAGTATAAAGACCCAGGGTCCCCTACTATTTCTTGCACAATAGGTAAATACCGTGTTGAGAAAGCATTGCTTGACTTAGGATCCAGTGTGAACTTACTCCCGTACCATGTGTACCTTAAGCTAGGACTAGGTGAGATGAAACCTACCCAGATGACTCTTCAGTTAGCTGATAGGTCTGTTAAAATTCCTCGTGGTGTGATTGAGGATGTTCTTATAGAGGTCTACAAGTTTATATATCCAGTGGATTTTGTTATCCTAGTTACCCAACCTATTACTGACCCAGAGAACCAAATAACAGTGATTTTAGGTTGCCCGTTTTTAGCTACATCCAATGTGATCATTAACTGTCGAAAGGGTATTATGAATTTGTCTTTTGGTAATATGACTATTGAGATGAACATTTTTAATATTAGTAAGCTACCCTCTTAACTAGATGACTCGAACATAGAAGAGGTGAACATGATAGGAACACTAGTCGAGGAGTCATTACCAAACACTTTGTTAGAGAAATGTCTAGCTCACTTTGGGATTGATTTTGATGATGATGATGTGATTAATGAGGTGAATGCCTTGTTAGATTCAACCCCTTTGATAGACACTAGTAATGGCTGGAAACCTAAGTTCGAGCCACTACCAATTTCTAAGTCTACCCTAGTTCCTTCGTTAGAAGAGCCTCCTAAGTTGGACCTAAAACCATTGCCAGATACCCTGAAGTATGTGTTTTTAGGCCCTTCTGAGACTTTACCTGTGATTGTTTCTTCCGACTTGGATAGTGATCAGGAAAGTAGGCTAGTAACCTTCATTCGGAACAACAAGGAAGCTTTAGGGTGGACCATGCGGACATTAAGGGTATAAGTCCTCTTTGTTTGTATGCATCGATTTATTTAGAGGAAGATACCAAACCTTCTAGGGAGATGCAACGTCGACTAAACCCCAATATGAAAGAAGTAGTTCGAACCGAGATCCTTAAGTTGTTAGATGCATGCATTATCTACCCTATTTCGAGATGACAAGTGGGTGGCCACATTCGGGTTGTTCCCAAGAAATCCTAGTATTACCGTAGTCCAGAATGATAATAATGAGTTAATCCCAACCCGAGTGACCACGGGTTGGCGTGTTTGTATTGACTATAGGAAATTGAACAAGGTCACTAGGAAGGACCATTTTCCCCTTCCCTTCATCAACCAGATGTTAGAGAGATTAGTTGTACATAGTCATTACTGCTTTTTAGATGGCTACTCTAGCTATAATCAGATCGTTATTTCCCTAGAAGACCAGGAGAAAACCACTTTTACATGTCCCTTTGGTACCTTTGCGCATAGACGCATGCCTTTCGTGCTATGTAACGCCCTGCGACTTTTCGGCGTCGTATGATAAGCATGTTTTCAGATATGGTAGAACGGTTCTTAGAGGTCTTTATGGATGATTTTTCAGTGTTTGGTTCATCTTTCGATGAGTGCTTGCATCATTTGTTATTAGTGTTGACTAGGTGTAAGGAAAAGAATCTAATGGTTAATTGGGAGAAATGTCATTTCATGGTTCGATCAGGAATTGTTTTAGGGCATATCGTATCTTCTAAGGGTATAGAGGTGGATAAAGACAAAGTTGACCTTATCAAGACTTTACAGGTCCCAAAAACCATAAGAGATATTAGGTCATTCTTAGGGCATGCAGGTTTTATCGTCGATTCATTAAGGATTTTAGCTTGATTTCTAGACCTCTTTGCAATTTGCTTGCAAAAGATGTTAAGTTTGTCTTTGATGATGCTTGTTTAGAGGCTTTTGAGAAGCTTAAGACTTTACTTACTACGCCGCCATAGTCCAAGCACCCAACTGGAACCTACCCTTTGAGATCATGTGCGATGCTTCAGATTATGCTATTGGTGTTGTGCTAGGTCAGCGAGAAAATAAATTACTTCATATGATTTACTATGCTAGGGCATGCCCAGTTGAACTATACCACTACAGAGAAGGAACTGTTAGCCATTGTGTTTGCCTTAGACAAGTTTAGACCATATCTCTTAGGTTCTAAGGTCATAATCTTCACCGATCATGCTGCTTTGAAGTATCTTCTTTCCAAGAAGGATACTAAACCTAGATTGATTAGATGGATCCTCTTGTTACAAGAATTTTCCTTAGACATTAGAGACAAAAAAGGTGCAGAAAATATGGTAGCAGACCACTTGTCTAGGCTTGTTGTGGATACCCCAGATGATTCTCCTCCTGTTAGGGATAGTTTTCCCGATGAACAAACTGTTCTTTGTTACCCAATTACCTTGGTATGCGAATATAGTGAACTATCTTGTTCTTGGGTCGAATGCCCCAACATTGGGGTAAACAAGATCGTTCTAGGTTTTTAGCCGAGGTTAAGCACTTCTTTTGGGATGATCCTTATTTGTTTAAGTATTGTCCGGACAGCATTATTAGGAGATGTATACCTGAGAGTAACCAGTCCAGTATTATTTTCTTTTGTCATGATCATGCTTGTGGGGGTCACTTTAGTGCTAAGAAGACTGTTGCTAAGATATTGCAGTGTGGATTTCATTGGCCTTCATTGTTTAAAGACTCCCACAGTTACTGTGTTACTTGTGAATGTTGCCAGAAATTAGGAACCATTTCCCGTAGGAACATGATGCCCTTGAACCCTATTTTAGTTGTCGAGGTCTTTGATATGTGGGGTATTGATTTTATGGGTCTGTTTCCTAATTATTTTGGTAACCTATACATCCTTGTAGCTGTAGACTATGTCTCTAAGTGGATTGAGGCGGTTGCGTGTAAAACCAATGACCAGATGGTTGTGATTGAGTTCTTGAAAAATAATATACTTACACGTTTTGGTACACCGCAAGTTATAATTAGTGATGGAGGGTCGCACTTTTGTAATGGACCTTTTAGGCTTCTGATGAAGAAATATGGTATTACACATAAGGTAGCTACCCCATATCATCCCAGACTAGTGGTCGAGTAGAGGTTTCTAATAGGAGATAAAACGTATATTAGAGAAAAACAGTTAATCCTAATCGGAAAGACTGGTCGTCTAGGCTTATTGATGCCTTATGGGCTTACCAATCGCTTTTAAAACCCCTATTGGAATATCGCCTTATCGGCTTGTTTATGGCAAGGCATGTCATTTACCTGTTGAGTTAGAACATAGACCTTATTGGGTTGTTAAGCAGCTAAATTTTTCACTTGACAAGTCAGGAGCCCATAGGAAACTCCAGCTCAATGAGTTGGACGAGATTCGTATAGATGCTTACGATAGTGCGAAGGAGTATAAGAACAAAATGAAACTTGTGCATGATAGAAATATTTTACGGAAGTCGTTTTCTCCAAGTCAAAAAGTTCTTCTGTATGATACCCGCTTGCATCTTTTCTCTGGGAAGTTACGTTCTCGGTGGACGAGTCCTTTTATTGTTCGCACTGTCTTTCCTCATGGGGCTGTTGAGATCGAGACACCGGATGGTAGTAGTTCTTCGAAGGTTAACGGTCAGACATTGAAACCCTTTTTAGAACCCTTTCTTACAGGTGATGTTGAGGAGGTCCCTCTGGAGGACCCTGTTTACCCTTGATTGACCATCGAGGCCATTGTATGTTGTATATTAGCTTTTGATTTCTCTCTTCACCCAGGTACTATCTTTCCGAGTTTTCTCTTTACTGATTCCTCATGTTACTTTACTTATTGGTATTGCTCTTTCATTAGAAACATTGAGGACAATGTTAGATTTAAGTTTGGGGGTGGGGAAGAAACTTTTTGGTAGCTTTTAGTTGCAATAAATAAACTCCAGAGCCTATAAATTTATGTTTATTAAGGTCGACACTAACCAATCTAAGTGGATGGAAACATTTTGGTTGTAGGAGTTGAGGAACTAATCTGATTATATGGAAACATCTAGAAGAGTCTATTCATAAAAGCACAGATCTCAGTGTTAGAGAAGAAAACATGGTAGTTTCGCCATATCCTCGTGATGGAAACATCGAAAGAATCCTGATCACTTCTTTTTCTTTTTCTTTTTCTTTTTACCATTGCTAGGGTGAAATAGAGTGACTGAGATACCAAAAAAAAAAAAAAAAAAAAAAAAAGGCCATACCACCAGACCAACCGGAATAAATACAATAAAGTCGACCACTGGTACCCTTGTATATGCCAGCTGAGTTGACTTAGAGTTAGGATTATCGACCACTGGTCCCCTTGTATATGCCAGTGTGTTGATATTAGTCCAGACCAGTATCTCAGTCCATTAGGATAGGTTGACCTTAGTCAACATCATCCACATTTTTCTCTACATCCATCTTCTTAATCTATCCATGTGATTGGTTGACTCCGTTTTATGATGTCTAGAAACTATCTGTGTAGAGATCTGTCACTTTATATGAATTTTAGTATGCTTGAGTACAAACTCGTGTACAACAATTGGAATTTCGCATCAGGGTACTTCCACTTGTAGTCAATAAGTATGCCAACCAAGGAGATTCTTTAGTGCCTTCCAAGGTTCTGCGTAGATATCTAGGGTCTGGAGTAAAGGTTTTGTGGGTACACCTCTAGTAAACCCTCCGGAGACAACACTCCGCCACTAGGGCCACCTAGCGGTTTAACGGCTTGCTGCACGTGCTAAGTGTAGTCATTTTATTTTCTAGATTAGATTTGCTCGGAACTAGCAAATAATAAGTTTGGGGGTATTTGATAGACACATTTTTGTGTCTGAATTGTCCTCATTGTCTCTATTGTTAGTCTCAATTTTGTACTAATTTTGGTGTTTTTATGTGTATAGGTATTTTTGGAGAAATACACTTGTGTGGAAAAAAATTGCTCAAAAATTGTTATTTGGACCCCCGGGGAGAAAAGTGATAAAGGCACCCTCATTTTGGATAAGGGCACCCCCTGAGGAGCCACTGCTATTCGCACCCCCGGATTGGTTAGGGGACACCACCTTCTTCATTCAAATATCAAAAATTGGCGGGAAAACCGTGTTCATCAATGGCGGACTGGGTTGGATTTTTGGACGTGTTAGAAGGAGATTCAATGGCTGATATTGATTGAGATGACTTGTTAGAGCCTAACAGGGCTGGTATAGACCTTTTGTTCGACTAGTTTTGGCTGGATAATCCTAGAGAAGAAATCAGGGCACACATACGACGAAAGAGATATTCACGGGATTACACGATTGCTGCTCGTGTTTGGATAGAGCCTGGTCGCTGAAGGAGTGTGAAATAGTTGAATAAGGAAGGTTGGATTGATACAGACGCGTGCTGCTACAAAAAGAGAAAGAATATATCCCGAGAATAATTTTATTTACTTCCGAGCTTTGGAAAGATTTTAGGAGTAATGAGGGGATATTCTTGGCCCCGTCAGTATATAAAGTGTGTTTGGGTGCCATAGAGAGGATACGAGAGAGATTGGGAGAGTTGCGAGCATCGAAAGTCGAGAAAATCAAGTGGCAGGAAACCACCATTTCTCTGCTGTGAAGAACACGAAGCACAAAAGACTACCAAAGGCGATCGTTGTTTCTTTCAAGAACATAAGACGCACACGGAGCGGTCTATTTGCTACGAGTGACAACGACAGGTTCGTATTTATCGTTCCTCGTAATGATTCGGTTTGTAACAAAAATAAATGTTACAAACCCTATTTTTTTCATTATTTCTCCCTTATTCATCATTTGTAAACCATTTTTGAGCATGAATAAATTCTTTGAGAGGGTTTTCAACATGATGAGCGGCTAAAATACCCAAAGTGGATCGAGGCAACGGAGGAAACTATTCACTCATGCTTGATTGGTAATTTTTTTATAATTTCTTTAATTATTTATTTTATTTAATTTACTAGGATCAACATAAAGATTAAATTGGTTTTCTTAATTAGTTGTGAATCAATTCGAAGTGTTATGCTTAGAATCAATTCTTTGATAATTCATGCTTAGGGATTACAATTTAATGTTTGGACACCATATAGATTAATAGTGAAATAATGAGAAAAAGAGCTTAACAATAATTCTTGAAATATCATTATAAACCAATCAATTAGGAGGAATAGTGGAATCGGAGCCTTGGTCTATTTTTAAATCTTGAAATCACTTTTTATATTAAGTTTGTTTGTTTTTAAGTTTTATAAGTCTAAAATGTTTTGCTTTCACAAGTCTCAACGAACCTTTTTACTACAACATTATTGAGATACCATCATCCAACCATCCTACTTTAGGCTGGTGTTCGGTGGTTATTTGGGAGCCATGGTATGTATTCGACCGACCAGTTCATAAACGGGCCCGATGGTGGTCATTAAGGTGGTAGCCTGCTCCTGCTGAGGATCGTCTAGGCTAGTTAAATCATGCGGCCAACTTGCGTGGTCGTTATTATTTCTGAAACTGACATGGACAGTCCGGATGATCGATCGGGCTAGTATACCACACCGAGAGATGTATGCTCAATCGGGCTAGTATAACACACCGAGAGATGTATGCTCAATCGGGCTAGTATAACACACCGAGAGTTGTATGCTCAATCGGGCTAGTATAACACACCGAGAGTTGTATCCTGCATGGGTATTTTGTGCATGCCTCATTAGTGACACTTGGAGATTCGTGTTATTCTGCTGAGAGCAACACTCAGTCGTCATGCCGCACCAATAATGAGAGTTCAGCGGGAACAACTTAGGAAAGACAAGGCTAGTCATGCATTAATTGATAATGCTATAAATTCACAGGGTATATGGGATTGTTTCCACATGCTCCAAACTGGATGAATTTTGTGTATTTTTAATTCACAACATACTGGGATTGTTGCCACTTGCTCCATTCTGGGTGAATTAGTAAAGTGAAGATGGCTTTCATCACTTATCAGTGGCTTTATCCTTTGCAGGATGTTAGCGCATAAATTTGGTTTTACAATTTTAGCCCTGAACCAAAATCCACCATCAACACCATTGGAGATGTAGGTGTAAATAATCCACAAATACAGGTGGAGAAATCCTAGGAGGCGATACATTAAATGTAGAAGAAGCGTGAAACACTGAATCCTACCACTCAACCTTGGCGCGAGAAAAGATATATGAAATGAACCCGTGAAGACAATACGTGTAAAGGAGGGACGTGACAGCTATCAGGTACATCGTCAATAAATGCATTGACTAAGTGGTTGAGAAGATAAGGACGACTCGGTCAAAGTAAGACTCGGCTAAGAGTATCACGGGCGACATCGGCATCATTCTCCAAAGACACTAATATCAGGTGAAGAGGCTACATGAGGAAACATCACCAAGCCCGGCCTAGTACATCAGGCAGGGCATCAACCAGAACCGTAGAGAACATCAAAGAAGATACACCATGACATACACTGTAACTCGGATGTATTAACACTTGCGGCTATAAATAGAGGGCTTTGTAGAGAGTTAAGGGCAAGTATTCAGTAAGGGAGAGAGAGCACTAAGAGATTGTAAGTGAGGAAGAGAGAACTTGTGAGCTAGAAATATCCTTGTAACTCTGATTCAAGTAATAAAATCATCAACCCTTCACCCCGTGGACGTAGGTAATCATACTGAACCATGTATATCTTGTGTTCTTATACATCTCTTGCTTGTTTGCTTCCTTGTGTGTGTGTCTATGTTTCTTGGATGTAGAAGCAGGATTTTCCACATCTACATTCTGGCGCCAACTAAGGGGACCGTGTAACATCATTTGATACCTTGCAATCTAACCATTTAAGAGAGATTCCAAAGTTCCTAAGACATCTTCTGATGTTAGTTGATGCTAAGTGAAAGACTCTTGTGGTTCTCAGTTTAAAATATAACTTAAAAAAAAACAATTCTTTTATGAAGTTATTTTCTTAGATTTTCTCTATGAAAATCTTTAGATCTCTCGTTTCGTGTTGAAGTCTAGATAGTTTGTTGTTGTCAAAAGAAAGACCTTTACCATCCGATTGAACGAAGTTGTTGAAAACACTTTCTTTTCGATTACCCATCATTTAAGTTTTAACATACGCGATTTCTTTTCGAAAACACTTTCTTGACGTTAATTTCCGGTTACAAATTTCAAATTTTAACTGCGGTTTATAGTGTTTTCTAGATAAGTTGTTAAGATGAGTTGTTAGAAAGTTTTGAAGATCCCAAAATATCATTCCTGATGCTTGGTAGAGGCTAGAGTGAAACTTTATCTCACGGATAACACATTATTGGGGATAACTAAACTCAACGGTAACGGTGGCAAAACCACTCAAAACCATTGAGTTAGGGTTTTTCCAAAGCAAAAGACCGAAAAGGGGCGGGATGAGTACTTAGATAGTGGTCCCATCATAATCCTAGAACAAGAGTCTTATAGCACCATTGGAAGTCCAACAAAGTCGAGAAACTTTACTTTTGGCTTAGGTGTAGTTGATACAACCGTCAAAAAAATTGATGAAAGTAATCAAGTACAAAAAGTAGGTCAAGAAAGAGATTTTTCGGTAAGTTATACGGAAGATTAATGATTTCTGGCACTTGGAATGTAGGAAAAATAATGATTAATGCGTTGGAAAAGTACCGAAAGCGACGTGACATAACCCCTTTTCACAAATTCGTCTTGTTAGTCGACCCCCTAATTTGCCGAGTTCAAGACTGCTTTGTAGCAAAAAGGAATCGTACTTGTTCGAACTTTTTCTTCCTCCGAAGTTCTGATCTGTTATACTTCATTCTTAACCTTTTCGAAAACAATCCAAAGTAAGGTGTTGTCTGTTTTGCTGACGTAGGTAGGGACGGACGAGACGAAGAATATCAGTCGAACCCGAGCCGATGGCAAGCACATCTGATTCTTGGTAGAACTCGAGGAACCGTACGATGGCCGGCACTAGCATGCGGGGAAGGAGTGAATGAGATCCTCAACAACAAAGTAGCCGACGGCACCAAGCGGGGAAGAATCTAGGGAACCAGGTGGTCGCATGACAACTGTTGATGAGGAAGTTTATTTGGGCCGAGATGATGATCTCTCGCCGAGAGGATTGCGGGTCAACCCGAGCCAGCTGAGGCAAGGAGATATGGTAGATGGAAGGACCGCATCGGACACTGAGGACGATGAGGAAGCACAAATTACGCGAGAGGACCGAAGGAGATCAAAGAAGCGTGCAAAGTATCGATTCGCCTTGGAACGAAAATGAGAGAGGCTTAGGCACGTGCGCTTGGAGATGGGTAACCCCAACATGGATATTCCACCAGCTGCAGCCGCCCCAACCACTGCTCCTCCAGTAGCTCCACCAGTTGCGCCGCCACTAACAGTAGGGAACCATGTTAATGGTCACTGCAGCCACGAGAGTACAGACCCGAAATTGCTCGCGATCTTGGCCAATCAGAAAAGGCAGGAAGATTTCATGAGGGAGTTACAGAGAAGAAATCTGGCTTTAGAGCACGAGAATTACCGGCTCGGGAATTGGAGATGCGGGTCGCGTGGATCTTCGAGCCGAGGAGCCTCTAGTAACCATACCCGATCGAGACGTACTCGTACCCCGCCTCCTGGCCGAGAACGTGTACCCGATCCTAGCCGAACAAGGGTTGGGTACGGACCACCCGAGAGCTCCTCAACCGAGGAAGAAGTACAAATTAGGAGACCCGACGCGACAACCAAAGCTAAGATTAAGCAATTGGAGCAGATGGAAAAGAACTTGGAAGGAGATGAGGAAGACGACAAGTTGGCGGAAGTAATTAGCGAAGCGCAAAAAACTCCATTTACCAAGGCACTTGAACAGGCGTCGTTCCCCAAAGTGTACGCTTCCCACCTTCTCATCAAGGTTTGAAGGCACATGAGACGCAGGAGAACACATCAAGATGTATAGCATGTCTTTTCTTTGCAATGGAAGAGCTACGACGTAGTCATGTGCAAATTCTTTACGGCAAGTCCGGAAGGCGAGGCAAAAACTAGTTCTACACCTTGCCCGATGAATTCATTAAGAACTACGGGGCCCTAGTGGAAATATTTCTTGAGACCTATATGCATAACAGCATTGCTCGCCCAAGGGTAAACAGATTATTCACACTGTCCCGACGGTTTCGAGAACCCATGATATCTCTGACTGATCGATTGAGGAAATTATGTACTGAAATTGGGAAGGTTCCAGTCGAGCAACAAATATTTGGATTTGAGAATTCATTGGGAAAGTCAGATCCCATCTGGATAGCAATGTACACAGAAAATCCAAAGACGCTAAGAGAGATGAGGAAAATGCAGGAACATTACATAGCATTAGAGGAGATACAAGAAGGAGCACGGGATAGAGAGGAATCCAAGAACCCAAAGACGGCAATGAGCTGTCCCTATGCAAGATCCGAGGCGACCGAGAAAGGCGGTGGCCCCACAACAAGTCTCGGGCAAGAAAGAATGGGTCGAGAAGGGAAAGATGCCATGACACGAACCAAGAACCTACACACCCCTGAATGCACCATTAGAGGAAATATTCAAGGAAGTAGAAAAAACAAACGACATCAGATACCCGAAGACTAGGGGCATCCAGTTCGACGAAAAAAGAAACCATCCCGAGTTTTGTCATTGCCACTAGTATCGAGGAACTCAACTAACAATTATCGAGAAGTAAAAGATATCGTTCAACACTTGATCCGAGATGGGTACTTACGACATTTCGTCAAGACAACACACACTCCCGGCCCGATGTTCCTGTGCACCAAGTAAAGATCGATTGGGGGAACCCAGTTCACTGCAGTGGTATCTCACACTCGGCCACACAAAGATTGGATCTCGGGGTGGGTATCACTTTTAGGATTTGTAAGAGGGATCGAAAGCAGGGAAAAAAATCTTTAGGGATTGAGATCTCTACTATGATCTCCACTTGGACCGTATTTACATATAATAAAATTGTGAAAATACTTTCTAAAGGTAGAATACTTGGCACGGTAGGCCCAAACTCTAGATTGTTAGTGGTATTCAAGGAGAATTCTAACACTTCTTATGACACATTTCATTTTGTAGAGAAAAAGAAAATAGTAAGCGAAAGCTAGAATTTTGGATTTCTTCCATCATCATATCCATTTACATTTGAATTCTCATATGTATATCAAGGGTTTTACTAAATCCATGAGTAGCCAAACTCCCATTTGATTGAGGATGAATTTTAAGTTTTAAACATGATTTGATTTAATATACTAATTTATTTTTATTTCTTCACATGATTATTGTTTGTTTCTACTATAGTGAATGTTTATGATTGATTGATTGATTGTTTTAGGTGGCCAACGGTTTCGTGTTTGATCCATTACTAGTAAATAGTTGGGATGTCCGCAATTTTGAATAACTCATTACATAATTAAAAAAGGTGAGACTTTGCAGAGGAATTCTATAGAGAAATCGCGTGAAGAAACAACACTGAAAGGTAAGCATGACGCTAGGAGTTCAACTACTAGGAATATTTTTTCTTGATTGTTCTCTGCTAAGATCAGATCATTTGGAGATGATCTGAGCATATCGAGCCTCACCAATCACTCTATTTCTCTTTAATCTACTCAAATACGTAGTTTTAATTTCTTCATCGATTATGATATTGTTGCATGCTTAATGATTATGCTCCATGGATATCTAGTTCTTCAGGTAGGTATTTGATGAGAACTTTTACAGGGAAAAATCCTTACCATATCATCACCTCTCCATGTTTTAATTGTTGAACAATACAAAGCATCATCAACAATTTCAATTTTTTACTTTGGTTTGGGTTATTTGCAATTTTCTGGGTTTGACTTTTGGATCTTGATGTCACTGCAGGGGCTCTTTAATTATGTTGTCATACAAATGTTAGAACACAACACATCATCTTTTCTTTTTTGTCAATTATGATATCCGATCAAGCCAAAGAAATAATAACCTTAGCTTCAAGAAAGATCACAAATAACATGGAGTAGATATACTTTTTACTCGGGTTTAAATGGTGATCTTGTTTTATCTTTGCTTGTTTTAGTATTCCCTGGTTTGTAATTTCGGTGTTAAATTTAGATTTATAAAACTGTTTTAGGTTTAGGTTTTGCGTAGTTCGGATGTTTTGTTATTTTCAATATGTTGAAGTGTTTGCTCCAAGTAGGAGACCATGTTTGACTCTCGGAGAAAAATCACCCACAACTTCAACAAGAACAAAACCAACTCAAGCGAAGGAAACTACCAAGAAACAACTAGCTTAGATCATCTTCTACTTCATCATTTACAACCACTTGCTATCAAGACTCCTAAGCCGATTTGTTCGATATATCACGATCCATACCGCTAAAAACCGATTCAATTGGTCATTGTTACTTTAGAAATATTTGTTACTGAGAAGATATTGTCACTTTGAAAACATTTCATGTTACTTAATTGTACATGAGTTTGAGAACATTGGATTGGCTTTCCTCAAGTCACTGCTTTATGTAGTCACACAAACTGATTTTAAAGTTCTTTACGCAGTTGCATTGATTATGTTTCAAAATTAATTTGGCCCTTTGTTGAGGCTTGGACCTCATGGAAAATTAATTTGACTATTATGTTCGTCAGGATATGATTGTTCAAGAATTGGGAAGAAATTATAAACCCGATAATTATATGATGAACTCGGAAAATATCTCGTAATGTTTCTAATCTTCAAAATCAGTGTTATCAATATAGTGTTTGACGTTCGCCTCTTTTCCGAAAAAAAAATAATCCGGCGTGGATATTAGAAGTGTTCGGGATATGATTGCACATGTACTAAAAAAGAATAAAGTTAAAGGGCTTACCCCTTAACAAAAAGAACCGTTTTTTTTTTTGGGACTACTCAAAAATGGTGGGGACTACTCTCCATTTTTTGGGGTGGATATTAGAAGTAATATTGAGTCACCCCTTATCTAAGTTTTTTTTAATACCAAACTTACCCTTGGTAATTAAATTAGTTAGTGTAATGATTAATTAGTGTCAGTGTAATGATTAAATAGTGATTAATGAGGTTAGATTAATTAGTTGAGTGTTTTAAAAAGAATATTTTTTGGGAAGAAGGATTATTTTTTTTTTTTTTTTTTTTTTTTTTTTTAAGATGGTTGATTTGGAAATGAGGGTTTTGGGTACTTAGGTATACTTCAAATTTACTTAATCTTGCTTGAATTGGCATAAACTTTCGAAAAATGAAAATTTTATAAACTGATTTCGGCTATGACAGTAGAATTCGGTTACGAAATATGAACAATAGGTAGCCGAACTCTTCTGCTAGTGTAGTTCGGCTAATGCTTTTGAAGACACAGGTACCCGAACTCATCTTTAATGGAGTTTTGCTATAGAGAAAAGTTCGGTTAGGAAAAAAATTATGAAGGTAACCGAACTAAAAGTTCGCCTAGGATTTTTTTTTGCGACGTAACCGAACTTAAAGTTCGGCTAGGAAATGTTTTTTGCGATTAGGAAAAAAAAACTGGGACGTAACCGAACTTTTTTCTGAAATCAAGAACTCCATTAGAACTAAGTTCGGCAACCTGCGCCTAGAAACTTTTTTTCTTCGAAATAGCCGAACTTTCCTTCATGTTCTTCGTTTCATCAGGTTCGGCTAGTTCGACAAATTTTTCCCAAAATTCCTAGCCGAAGTTCTCTATGCGACTTCCATTTTCAACTCATTTTGACGATTACTTCTCATTTTTTCAACCAAAAACGTATGAAAAATAATGAGTTTGTTATAATTTTGATTTTGTTATTGATTTAAATAAATCTATATATAGAGGTGGCGGCGGTGGTGGTTTGAGGTGGTCGGTGGTGGTGGTAGCGAAGGTGGTCGGTGGTGATGGGAGGAGGTGGTTATATATATATATATAGGTGGTTATTAGGTTGGTTTTAAATTGAATTAGGTTAAGGGTAGATTAGTCATTTCTGCACTTTAGGATACCCCTTATAATTATATAGGGTAGATATTCCTATCACAAAGTAGTCCCCACCATTTTTGAGTAGTCCCAAAAAAAAAAACGGTTCAACAAAAAAACCATACCCAAATCCAAATCGGATATTTCCTTATAAACGGCCACAAAGTATTCCTTAAATACAAGTCCAAATCGAAGACTTTGGATATCCCAGTCCCAGTTTGCTCTGAAGAAAACCTTCTCTTTACGATTCTTTACCTAAAGAGATTCTTAACCTAATCTCTCGATTTCTTGCTTGATTTCTCTCCGAAAAGGTACGATTCAGGCTTTCATCTCAATTCTTTATACTAGATTTATTTATTCGATTATGAAGTCTGCTGATATAATCTAGGGTTTCAGCTGTATTTGTGATGCCGATTTAGGGGTTTTACTTTTAATAATGTTGTATTTATCTTGAATTAATTGTATGAATGTTTAATTAGATTAGGTTTCGATTGTAGATTCTGATGATGTTGTTTGTATGATTCAATTTTTGATGTGTTAGATTTTGAGTTTCAGATTAAGGAGGGTTCAAGCTCAATTTTGTTTCCCCCTTTTCAGATTTTATATTTTCTCTTGATTTTATAGAAGTAATCTTGTTGAGGTTCTAAATTGCTGTTTTTATGAGTGATTAAGGTTCTGTTTATTAGGTTAGGGTTTACCTGTTTTATTAAGCCTTTTGTCATTACTGCTGGATTGAATAAGATTGAATTGTATCTTTAGCTAGGATTTCAGATGAATTAGGTCTTTGTTTGCTATTTGTGGGTTTGCTAGAAAGAGTCTATTGGAAATTAGGATGTTCTGCATCCTTTAAGGTTTTTGGTTGTGGCTAATGTTGATTTAGATTTCGGTTTTATCGCATCATGATTGCTTTAGGTTAAGGTTCTTTGCTAGAAAGAGACTATTGTACGTTTTTTATGTTCTGTTTCCTTTAAGTTTCTTGGTTGTGGGCCTTGTGGCTAATGTGTAGATTGTGGTTCTATAGCGCCATGATTATTCTTGTTATGTTATTTCAGGAATCATGCTTTTATGGTTTTAAGTAATGGGAGTTTATCCAATTGATTTTTGTAGAAAGGAATAGTAAAGTTTTATAGCATCGTGATTATTCTGTGAGGTTTTGATGTTCTGTATCCTAAAGTTTCTTTGTTGTGGCTAATGTGTGAATTAGGTTTTCGTTTTATAGCATTATGCTTTTAGGTGTAGCTGCAATGGAGTTTATCCAATTGATTTTTGTAGAAAGGAATTTTTGTGGAAAGGAATACTGAAAAATAGTTTATTTGTACTGCAGATGCAAATATTCGTGAAAACCTTGACCGGGAAGACCATCACTCGGTTGAGAGTTCTGACACCATCGATAATGTTAAAGCCAAGATTCAAGACAAGGAGGGATTCCTCCAGATCAACAGAGACTGATCTTTGCTGGTAAGCAGCTTGAAGACGGAAGAACCCTTGCTGACTACAACATCCAGAAGGAATCCACACTTCATCTTGTCCTACGTCTTCGTGGTGGTATGCAGATCTTTGTCAAGACTTTGACTGGTAAGACAATCACTCTGGAGGTTGAAAGCTCTGATACCATTGACAACGTGAAAGCGAAAATCCAAGACAAAGAGGGAATTCCCCCAGACCAACAACGTTTGATCTTCGCTGGCAAACAACTTGAAGATGGCAGAACTTTGGCTGATTACAACATCCAGAAAGAATCCACCTTGCACTTGGTTCTTCGACTTAGAGGTGGAATGCAGATTTTTGTGAAAACCTTGACTGGGAAAACTATCACACTGGAGGTTGAGAGCTCTGACACCATCGACAATGTCAAGGCAAAGATCCAGGACAAGGAAGGAATTCCTCCAGACCAGCAACGTCTGATCTTCGCTGGTAAACAACTTGAAGATGGAAGGACATTGGCTGATTACAACATTCAAAAGGAGTCAACCCTTCATCTTGTTCTTCGTCTGAGGGAGGAATGCAGATCTTTGTCAAGACTCTTACTGGCAAAACTATCACCCTTGAGGTCGAGAGCTCTGATACCATCGATAATGTTAAGGCAAAGATCCAGGATAAGGAAGGAATTCCTCCAGACCAACAGAGGTTGATTTTTGCTGGTAAACAACTTGAAGATGGCAGGACTCTGGCTGATTACAACATTCAAAAGGAATCCACTCTTCATCTGGTTCTTCGTCTGAGGGGAGGTATGCAGATTTTTGTCAAAACCTTGACAGGAAAGACCATCACCTTGGAGGTGGAAAGTTCAGACACGATCGATAATGTGAAAGCTAAGATTCAAGACAAGGAGGATTCCTCCAGACCAGCAAAGGTTGATTTTTGCTGGTAAACAATTGGAAGATGGACGTACCCTCATGGATTACAACATCCAAAAGGAATCCACCCTTCACTTGGTCTTGAGGCTTAGGGAGGAACTATGATCAAGGTTAAGACACTTACTGGTAAAGAAATTGAAATTGATATTGAACCAACTGACACCATTGACAGAATCAAGGAGCGTGTTGAGGAGAAGGAAGGCATCCCTCCAGTGCAGCAGAGGCTTATCTACGCTGGAAAACAACTTGCTGATGACAAAACTGCCAAAGAATACAACATCGAGGGAGGTTCTGTTCTTCATTTGGTGCTTGCCTTGAGGGGTGGTTTTTAAGGCTTTTATTTTTCACATACAGATTTTTCTTTAGATTCTTTTTAATCATGGCAACTGCTACTAGTATGACTTTTTAATTGTTTTCTGTTTACTTTTATGAACCCCATGTTCTGCACTTTCTGGGTACAGTACCCCATTTTTTTTTTGTTTCTTGAATGATATTAAAACTAAGTTTGGTATAACGCGTTCAAATTTCAGTGGAGATAGTTTGAGTTATAACACGTTTTACATTTAAATACATTTGCACAATACTGGTGTAGTCGGATCACATGACCTGAACCGAGGTTTCCACCTGAAATGAGGTCGGCAGCTTGCATCATATTCTGATTCTATCTCACATTTGACAACAGTTTCTATTGTTTGGATAATCATCCTCGTATACAATAACCTTGTCAAAGTATGGATATGTAAATGGTCCATATGGTGGATACTGGATGCAAGGTATTTTTTCATCTGGTTTCTTTTCATCTGGTTTTTTCTCTTCCGGTTTCTTTTCTTCTGGCTTCTTTTCTTCGGGTTTCACCTCTTCAATTTTAATTATATTTGCATGCCCGACTTTCTTCCTCAAACAACTTGTCAAGCCAGCAGAGTCAACATTGTGCCCAATCACTACCACTTTGTCCTTCTCTGGACCTTCCAATCCCACGAAATCAACTATACCTGCATTACATTGTTTAATCCAACCATTAAAAAATGCTAGCTGATTCATGACAAGGATGGTATTACGACTCTTCTGTATAAAATTAATACTACAACATGACCTCTTAAATTTTTCTAAGGACGCCAGAATTTGTCGCTGGCACGGTGGTTAGTGGGTGACGGACGTGGATATATCATTGAAGATTAATCAACGAAGGTGAAGGTCAAGTGCACAAATTTGTTGAGAAGATCGGCATGTCATTGACATAAGTAGTTGGTAAGCGGCTCACCTAGATTAATCAGTGTAATTTTTAGCTAATAAGCCTATAATTAATAACTGTTTACATGGATGGACATATGTTAAGTGCTTCCCAATCAACAGATTGGTAAAAGATTTGGGGCATATGAATTGTGTACATACCGTCAGCCACTGCAGCAATTTTAAGAGCTTTAGACCTGCACTTTGAGCAGTGCATCTGTACCTCGATAACAATCTTTTGCTGCAAAATCATTACATATGTAACTAGAGTTTATTACATAGGATTAAGCTACGGATATTATTACTTAGAGGGGATCAAGACAAATTAATGAAGAGAGATTGAAATAGAAAATTAAGAGACATACCTTCATATTTCAGCTCAGGCGGCTGTTTATACTGGTTCAGTAAAAGAGAAAGTTGTGTATGTCTCTTGGTGATGATCATTGTTAATGGGAAGATTATGCTTTATATAGAAAATTTAGTAAGAGATGTCGACTGAGTTTTTAGTAAGAATTTGGATCGAAGACTTGTCTGCACCTACAAACAACTTCCCCTCAGTTATGTCACAATATAATCAACTATTTGATAGTTTTTGGTCCTACACCTATAACTTGGCCATGTAATAATACTACATAAGAAGCCAAAGCTTAAGGTCTCTCTCTCGACGTCATTGCCTGGAAGGTTACTTAACTATGGCACATAATGCAAAGAAAATGGGACATTCAATTAACATAATTAGTTAATTACATAATAATAACGAGACTTCATTTTCAAAAGCAAAATAAAATAAATGAGGCCTGTGAATTGTAGGGGCAGGACATACACAAGTGTATACATGCACGTCAACACCCCCTTCGATATTAATAATTCAAGTGCACTTCGAATTCTACTCACTTCATTTTATATTATGAGGCGTCAAAAGTTTGAGCGTGGACAGCCATGTAATAATTTTATTAGCCCTCATTTAAGGTTTTACTGAAGAGTCTACATAATCTTGCTTTCAGACCAGTAGCTCTCCGACTTTCTTTGGAGATGGAATTTGGATATTAGCTGTTTGTCATCCGGTATCTGAATTTAAGTCAAAGTCTTCGGGTTGCTGTTGCGTACCCATTTATCTTAGTGCGAGTCTCTTATTTGAAGCTTGGAAATCAAAGCTATGCTATCAATTCGTCATTCAAAACCTACTACTTCACCGCCAAACTTAATTTCAGTAGATATTATAAGATTGATGATTTAGTCTTACACATACTCCCACCCATAAGTTGGCCCCAACATCTAAAAGGTGATTTGAACTCTATTCAGTCGACGTTTCTCTTGAAATCGTTGTGGAGATGAAGAGTTACTTGCATGGCCACCACGGCTAGGTATGCATATGGATCAGGATCATGACATCAAGTTGATGTAGTTTTAGTAATTAGTCTTCCTGGCTAGTCCAATAGTCAACATCAGCTAGCAACCTTATATGTTTGGAGATATATGCATTTTCGATGTTACTTGCTTCGCCATTAATTTATATGACTTTCGTTTGATATTTACAAAATCTCTCTCTTCCTATATACTTCGCTTCCCACTTCTCTTGCAGTGGTTCTCTTGGATAGATTAATTAGTTTTAAGTCAACATTAACCTCTAAGTCAAACGTACACATTTACATTGTTCTGCTCGCTGCGTTGAATTTTTTTCTGATTGGACTGTCAACAGACTCGACACAAAAGCCGGAAATGCTAGGTTTACCAAGTCCCGGCAGCGACGAAAATCCCGACTCCAATAATGCATGGCCCCCACTTTCGCCCATAAATGATACCAATACGGAGAACGCATCTGTAAACCATCCGATCTTCTGTCGGGAGTTTTTGCTGAAAGAAATTTTTGATGGGGGCCTTATTTGATGAGTGCATGGGGACAAATAAGATGTTAGACATATGTATTTCCTGTTAATTGCTTCCAACAAATTTTGTTTCCAATAAAATTTAAGAAATGTATTTTTGGAGAAAATCTTGCTTATCTTAATTATTTATATTTTATGTTTGGTATTTTTGGAAATAAAATTTGTGAAAACAATTAACATGAATGACACATGTTCACATCTCATTTGTCCCCTTATGCTCCCATCAAAAGACGCCCCATCAAAAAATTTCTCTCCTTAAAGACGGTTAATCTCTCATGTTGATTACTGATTTAGGAATAAGTTCTCTTACAAAACTGCCGTAAACTGGGTGCACTTAATATAGACTTCTGCAACAGTATAACATGTATTGGCTTTATACGGTGTCCACAGAGCTTAACCCATCTTGAAGCAAGCGGGTGCAGGATTATATTATACAAGAGGGGATTAACGCAATTGTAAGTGGGGGTGGGCTTCAATATCTTTGTCTCTCAACACCCTGTGAATTGTACAGTAGAAACTCTATAAATTAATGCTGTCGGGACCATCAAAATTTATTAATTAACCGAGATATTAATTAACCGATAAATTAATAACTATTAATTAATATATTAATTAATATTTTATTAACTTATAGATAAATTTCATATCAAATAATTAGTTTCTATACAAACAAAATACCATATCATGCTCCCTCTCACTGTGGAGGTCGGGGTTCGAACCCTTGTAATTGCTAAAATTCCTAAATGAATGAGATTTAGGAGTCTAGGGACCAATGTACCAAGCTATCAAAAAAAAAAACCATATCATATCATAAGTTTTATATTTCCTATATAAATACAATATCAATACCAAATTATATTGTTCTTTATAAAAACAATATTCAATCATATATTTTATTTCCTATCTAAACACAAGTTAAAACAATTTGGATGAACATACATACAGTGAAATTACTCAAGACTTGCAAAATTTGATCGAGAAGTTGGGCTATTGCAATTTAATGAATGTCGAAGATGTCCTAAACTATCCGGAAGAAAATGAAGTTACACAGTTGTTCACCGATGAAGAAATAATCGAGAACGTTATGGGAACTGATAAAGATGTGGAAGAAGATGATGAAAGTTCCACGATAGAGCCCCTACACGAAACGACGCTATTATTAATTTATATTTCATATGGGGCCTATATAGGTAATCAAAAAAGTATTATCTTATATTTTTAGCGAATTATTAATTTGGCACGTTGTCCCCGACTCGGGACCGGCCGAAAATATTATTAAGAGAGTTTATTAAATAATCGATTATTAATTAAAAGAGTTTCTACTGTACAATGTTGGCGAAGGATCTATTAATACTAAAAAGGTTGCCCTTTATTAAAGAAACCGATCCTATCAAATTGTGAAGAGGTAGAACTACAATAAAACTTCCATAAATTAAG